>OU015496.1:98073117-98456408 GCA_907164885.2 Dolomedes plantarius
GGGGTTTCGAATTTAGCGAGAAGTAATAACAACGAATCGAGGCGTGCTATTAATATGCGTTATGTAATGACGAAAAACGTTCACTGGCCAGGCGGTCACGCGATTTGTTGGAAATCAGCCCGGATTTTATGCCTCGGCACAAAACTTATCGAATTCCTTCATCCCCCCCTAGCCCCCTCTCACGAGGAAGTAAGGGGGGGGGGAGCTAGCGAAAAGGAAATATAGCTCCGACTAAAATAAGGATTTTCCGGTATTCGGTGCAGTTAATACATCCGGTAGCGTCGACAAGTTGGAGTATGTATATATAAAGTTTCTTGTTCGTTTTAGTGACATGTTAGCTTTACCAAAAGAGTTCGCTTATTACGGTAGCTGTCAGTTTTTTGGATGCGACGTGGGCGCCGCCGCCTTGCATAATATTGTATGAAGATATTGTTCTGAAATGTGAATTTTATTATAATTGAGGCAATTCATTATGCTTTATGGAATTATTCTCGACGAAGTAAGATTTTATGAAGTTATTTACATGTTCCTTTGCGAAGGTTAAAGGGGCTCCAGTTTCAGGTATTCTACGGAAGAGAAAGGTGATTTTATTTAGCCTTTTTATTTAAATGTAAGTAAAGTATGCGGACGGCTTATGATAAATTAATTCATTACAACCATCTTTGTAACGCTGCGATTTGAGCATTAAGCTCAGAATACAAAATAAAGCCCCCAAAATAATTATATATATATATATATATATATATATATATATATATATATATATATATATATACACAGTGAAACTTCTTCTATCGTTTTTGAAAGGATCTATTGCACTAAACGATAAATGCGGGAACATAACAAAAGAATATTATCATCGGGACTAGATGAAATAAACGACACATAAGGTTAAACGATTATTCGGGGATCGATCGAGATTCCACTGTGTGTGTGTATATACAGGGTGGTCATAAAGAAACTTTGTCGATATATGGATCTCTAGCGGCTGTTCCGTTCAACCGATCGAGATGATATTTCAGATATAGTTATTGAGATGTGTGAGCTCGGAATTCTGTGAACGGCAACCAAGTGGCGCTCACGGTTACGGTTATAGGTACAGAAACTCGAAATTTTCAAATAGCAACAGCCATTTTTCCCATCGAAAAATGCTCAGCGCATGCGAAATCCCTGAAGAGCGTTGAAACGGTACGTGTATTACAAAATACGGACGCGTTATGGCCGCTAGAGGTCCATATATCGGCAAAGTTTCTTTATGACCACCCGGTGTGTGTGTGTATATATATATATATATATATATACACTGAAGAGACAAAAAAACTGGTACAGGCGTTCGTATGCAAATAATGGAGATATGCAACCAATCAGCGTAACGCGAGGCGGTCGGCAGCGCTTATATAAGACAACAGGTGTCTGGCAAAGCTGTTAGATTGGTTCTTGCTGCTACAATGGCAGGTTATCACGATTTATGTGACTTTGAACGTGGTGATATAGTCGGGGCACGAGAGATGGGATATAGCATCTCCGATGCAATTTGGATTTTCGCGCACTACCATTTCACGAGTGTACCGTGGATATCAGGTATCCGGTAAAAAATCAAATCTCCGACAGCGGTGCGGCCGGAAAAATACCTTGAAAGAACTGGACCGTCGACGACTGACGAGAATCCTCAAACGATATAGACGTGCAACACTTCCTGAAATTGCTGCGGATTTCAATGCTGGGGCATCAACAAGTATCAGCGTGTGAACTGTTCAGCGGACCGTCATTGATATGGGTTTTCGGAGCTTCAGGCCCATCCGTTGTGAACTGCACGGCATAAAGCTTTACGCCTTGCCTGGACCCGCCAACACCTCCATTGGACTGTTGATGACTGGAGACACGTTGACCGGTCTGACGAGTCACGTTTCCAATTGTATCGGGTGGATAGATGTGTACTTGTAGGGAGACATCCTCATGATTCCATGGACCGTACATGTCAACTGGGGACTGTTCAAGCTGGTTGACCCTCTGTGATGATATGAGGCGTGTGCAGTTGGCGTGATATGGGACGTCTAGTGACTACTCTGATAGGTACGACGGGTACATAAGCATCCTGTCCGATCATCTACTTTCATTCCTGTCCACTGTGAATTCCGACGGACTTAGACAATTCCAGAAAAACCATGCGACATCCCACACGTCGATACCTGCTACCAAGTGGCTGCAGGATCACTTTTCTGACATTAGACACTTCCATTGACCAGACATGAACATTATTGAGCATATCTTGGATGTCTTGCACGTCAGAGGAGACCTCCACCCTCTCAGACTACTATGGATTTGTAGAAGCCCTGCAGGATTCATGGTGTGAATTGCCTCCAGTATACCTTCAGACATTAGTTGAGTCCATGTCACGTCGTATTGAAGCACTACTGCATGCCCGTGGGGACTCTACACGATATTAGGCAGGTGAACCAGTTTTTCTGGCTCTTTAGTACATATATATATATATATATATATATATATATATATATATATATATACACAATTTTTTTGTTTATTTATTTAGTTATCGAGTTAATACGACACACTGATCTAAGGAGGGCCTCAGACAAAAGTGCATTAAAATTTCGGTTTATCTCAACCCTGAATTGCTCCAGTTTAAATCGCATTATTAATTTCAATGGTATGATATAAGCGTCCAATGACGAACGTTTATTTATTTCTAATAAACCGATAAATTCTTCCCATTTGGCATGGAAAAGCATTATCAAAATAGAATATTGTAGGGAATTTCCATAATAGATATATTCTTTCTATAAAGGGAAGCAGAAAATTGGGCACGATTACCTTGCACGGAAATCCTTCAAAGTTCTTAAGTTTTAATTCACCTACCAATCTGGAGAAAGAAGGAACATACAATTCTATAATCCATTTATGAAAAGTAATGTAACATAAATGATTTAAACATTATTTGTGTCGTCGTACATCAGCCAATAGCCCTGAGTTATGACGAATTAAATACATGCTTATTTGTGGTAAATAAGTAAATTTTCATAATAAACAGATCTCAGCAAAGGTCCTTATAAAGAGAAATATTTTAAATTTTGTATCAATGATAAAGCATTAAAAGGTATAAAATAATACATAATTCTATCTCTTTCGTAAACCTTTTTGTTCATATAAAATGAAACCGTCAAATCTTCACAGATGTTCCATGTTCCATACTATATCACAGGGGTGCCATACAATTTTACTTTAATGACTACCTTGAACTTTCGTATTAATTTAGTCATAAAAAATATGTACATGCAAAAGATTTTAATGACTTAATTCTAATAGTTTCCTTAAGCTTAGTGACGAGTTAGGTGTGAAGAAATACGACAGGCGAGTGATTCTGGGAACGAAACAATGATGACCCATAGCAATTTAGAGATAAGGACCTGCAATGCAGGGTAATGAGGATTTGCTGGAGGGGAAAAATTATTTTTAAAAGAAAAGGGGGTTGTTTTTATGTTTTTAATTAGACAATCACGTTGGCTAACGCGTATATTTATCCCAGTTAAGAAGAAGCTAACAAATCATCGCAGCGTGTAAGCGAAATGTTTTCCATGAAGTGCCTGGTATTAGGAAAAAATAGACAATCACTGATAACCGAGAATTCCTAGTCGCAATGGCAGCTATCAAATTTAAATTAACTATTGGTACTGGGTTTAAAATTATGTCCACTTAAGAATGGCGTTTTATCGAGGCTATTGTTCTGCAGTACGCTTGCTGTTACCTCTTGATCTGAAGCCTCTCTTGGGACTTTACAAACCGAGAGTACAATGACTGTGTACCAGGGCCCGATTTCGAAAATGCTTGACTATAGGCACAACTCAGGTTAGGGGCCCCCTAACACTGACGTGGCATAAAATTTCCAAAATTGACACACACAAAAAAAATAATCATGAATCATCGTGAAAGTACCATCTTACTAAGAATTGGCTATTTGAAGCGTAGAAGCCCAGAACATTATCAAATAATAAAAAGCAATGCAACATATTAACTCCATCATTTAAACACCAATACAATGCAACCAGAAAAACTTATTTATCCCTTATATACCCTATAACATACATATGATGAACTATACATATAACGAGACATATGATGAACCAATCAATCAAATTTGGAAGGATATTTAAAAATATTGCTATTAAAAAAGGTAAAATTTAAAAAAAATGAATTGGGAAATTTTTCTTTTAAAATAAAAATTTTGAGGGGGCCCTAGGCCCGAGCCTACCGGGCCTAATGGAAAATCAGGGTCTGCTGTGTACCACGCCCATTCTCGATCACATTTATTTCTACTATACGAAAGCACAACAATTATGCCTGTCCTTGCTGCGAACCTATAGGGTGCACTGACCATTACCTTATCAAGCCATGCTGTGATCTTTTTTAACAAACTTCCTATTCTTTCCTGTGTTAATATGGATGGATAGAAGGAGAGAATAGACTTCGGTTGTAAACATTTTATTTTACTTCGACTCGGGAAAAACTCTTCAATCTTTGTCAGTCTCAGCAGTACCTGAATAAACTGCTTTGCTTGCAAATCAGTCTGCAGTAAAAATTAACACATATTCCTGAAACAATTCGTAATACTCTTGAACCAATCCAGTCTTTCATCTTACTTTTAATTAGCCATCGACTTCAGATTGATCATATAACATTTGACAGGAGCCTATAACATAATATGGAAATATAATTAATAGCATCGTAACTATTAACATAAATTCAGTTATGAAAAGAACATAATCTAACTATTGGCAGATCATTAAGAGGAAAGCAACAAATCAAATTACCAAGAGTAAATTAATATAAAATGCCGTTCATTTTATTTATGTTAAGGTATGTGTAAACCATTTCAGTAGTTATTGACCTTTCTTCTGGGATTTTATTACATGTTTTAAAACTTGTTATCAAACACTGAGCTATTCATTAACCTTTAGAGATTTATCAAAATGACAGGGAATTTGAGGTTATATTATATATAACTGATGCGCATGGTTATATTATATGTACTTCGCAGCGTGTGATCAAGAAATCACTCGCAACATTTAAATTTGCTTACACTGCAGAGGTGAATATATTGCTCTGTTCCAGATAATTCGCAACAAAATGAGAACCACGTCGTGATTTACACCTGATGTAACACTGACGTTATTTTGTGACAGCAAAAATGTTGACTTGTGGTAACGTCATTTCACCGTTCTTAAAATGCACTGTTAGGAAGTTATTTCTGATAAGTATTAAGTGATATTCTTATCAAAGAAAAGGTATTTCTTCGAAGTTAAAATATTACTTGCTTTGTATTTCATATACAAAATATTATCACAAATTTTCCTCTGCTTTTACATGTAAATTTATTTTGAAATTTAAAAGCTAGGATTTTAAGTTTACCTTACGTTTAGTTAAATTCTCATATGTCGTATTATAAAGAAGTATACAGAAATTTTTCCACTTTAACATCCTTATAAATAATTACAAGATAAAAAGAACTTTTTATATACCACGTTTTTAAATTTTCTGTTGAATCATATAAACTTGACTATTCTATGTATTAATAAATACTTTTTTAAAATTTTTTTGATGAATTATCCCACCAACTTGATCAAATGTTTCAATTCTGCTTAAAGATGGCTAAAAGTATTAAAAGAATGCATTGTCATCATGTTATGAGCTATTCTGAAAGTTTCAAATGTCTAGCTAGTCGGTAAGTTAGTTAAAAATCGATTGCAAGATTTGTTCTAGACAAATAAGAAAGCGAGTTAATAAAAACGTGGTGAAAATTGAAATATTTAGTAAGCTGACCTATATGGGAAACATTTTGGTTATTCTTGTTTATAGTTTGTTTACAGGGCAATTGTTTTTTTTATTTACACAATTGTCTTTCTTTATACAGTCGAAACCCGTTATAACGAACTTCAAGGGACCAAAGGTTTTGTTCGCTTTATCCGGTGGTTCGCTATATCCGAAACGTTAAGAACAATGCTAGGGTTCACAAAATGTATAACTCATTAGTTGTAATGTTTATTCAATAATGATGTATTTAAAAAATGATAAAATCTATTAAAAATCATCATTAATGTATTAAATCGATTACATTAAACTGGCACAATACTAATCAAATTACTTACAATAGGAAAATGGCGGGGCCAAAATTTTCGTTCGTTATATCCGTGATTTCGTTATATACCGGGTTCGCTATAACGGGGTTCGACTGTAAATGAAGCTTTAAAAACACCTTCATTATAAGTGTAAGTCCAAAAGTAATACCGTCCCAGCCGAAGGCATGCTGCAAGTTTGGCTGCAAACGCATGGTCTCTGCGTGCAGCCCTGCACGCACAAGTCCCGTGTTCAGAAATTAATTTAGGGTCAATGTAACCTGTTAGTGCATACTCCTTGAGGAGTAAGAAGAGGTAACCAAACCAAGCCCCTCTCAGCTTGGACAAGTCCAATTCCTCCCGGTACTACGTAGAGGTGGGGGCAACAGACCCCGATCATAATGCATCCAATAGAGGATACAACTCCCCTAAGAGATCCACAATTACTCCCACTATTACCAGCGATAAAATGAATTTCATAACTCTGAAATGTAGTGCTCTGGAAAGTGGTCACCCTGCACCAACGTCGGAATCCGGCCTTATTATATGTGTAAATCAATTTACCTATGATAAAGGGGTCCCATATTATGCAACATCCTATTTCGCGATTTTCAAAAATACTGAAGGGAATCAAACATTATCATTATTAGTATAACAAGCTGATTCTTTGCTAAGAAACGTTTAAAAAATATTAATTCAGGTAGTCTCTTCTAACGAAACTACCGCGGGCGGGTTATTAACGTGGGATTACCTATCATTGCTTACCTCTTTTGTAAGTGTATACGTATGCTTTATGTATATATGTATCTATATATCGCTTACTCCTTTCAATAACGTCATATCTCAAAAAACAAGATTTTTCAGGAGAGTGATTTGAAAGTTTAAAAGTACATTGAAATGTATTGAAAATAAATTTTCATTCTGTTCTCTATCGGCTAAATATTGAGCGGTGAGATATGATGATCTTGCAGGGATATACTACTCTTTCAGGGCAGTCTGAAAACAAGCATATCTAAAAATCACCGATTTTTGAGATATGACGTTGTTGAAAGGAGTGAGCGATATATGTACGTATGTATATATATATACCAGTGGCGCACCCAGGGGGGGTAAGGGTTCCTGCCCCCTCAAAGATATAGAAATTGCATCATGTTGTTGTTGTTGTAGCTGATGCCCCTTGACCGACATGAAATTGCATCATGAATATCGATTTTGCATTATAAATATTTTTATCCGTTCATCTTGCCCCCCCCCCCCCCCCAAGAAAAAATCCTGGGTGCACCACTAATATATACATATATGTATGTCAAAATTGTAACGCATTTTGGTACTTTTCTGTTTAACTGTTTACTGCTTGTCGAAGCGATACAAACTGGAGTTGGCACGCTGCCAAAATTATAACTCGCGACTACGAATGGACGGACGGTTTTAGCTTCCGAAATTTTGCTTTCCAAAGGACCGTTATGGAGGAACGTAATCCTACGTTAAAAAAGAAGAGGTGTGCTTTAAAGTTCCATAATGATTTTTCTCTCTCCTAAAGTGTTCCTTGTATCAATAAATTCTATTCCTTAATTGTAATTTATAACTAAGTGAAGAGGAAAAACTGTTGTGTATTTCTTTGTTGTTTTGTTTGTTTGACTTTACAACATTTCTTTTACAAATAAAAAAATTTTAAACGTACTTTTACTTTGTACGAAAAAGCCTTTTTTTTTCCATAATCATAACAACTACTATTGTGATTGTAGGGATCTTCATATTTTTTTGTGAATTATTAATATTGTTAATATTCAAATGGTGACTTATGTAGATTCAACTGATTACCTTTTCAAATCTACGGTTTTGGGGGCTCTGTAAAAATAACAACACTTTAGTGCTAAAAAAGAAATACGGAATTCTATCGGAAATCACGATCAGCTACATGTAGGCTACAAAATGAGATCGAAACCGAACACATATATATCAAGGACATCAAAATCATTGGTATGCCTCTGATCACTTTCACTCGATATATAAACTTTAATTAAAAAATTCCACTGGCACTTTCCTTGTAAGTATTTGCTGTGATGCAAATCGCCAACGAAAACAAAAGAACTCTTTTTTCCCCCTGTTTCTCTTTACCCTACCTCCAGTCCTATTACCTCCAACTAGCCAGTAACCTTTACCCAAAGCAAAGAAAGAACAAAATTTCAATAAACACCGCTGGCCACGCCCCTAACTAGACCTACCACTATTGCAATAATACATAAAAAATACACAAATCAGCCGCACAAGCCAAGCAATCCGCCGTTGCAGCTTAATAATTTTTTCTCTCTTTTGTTCGGGGGAGTGCCGTGATGTTTCTTTTAAAGATGCCCGCGCTCGCTCGGATGACCCGGATGTGACATGTCGGTGCGATCGCCGCGGCACCTGTCAATACCGCGCCAGCAGCCACGTGCGCCTCGCAGCTTTTCCCACATGAGTTCGGGACGTTGGCTATTGATGAACGACATGGGCTTGCATTTTGACGAGGGATTTATTCTAAGATACCATAATATTTGACGATGTGAATATCCTTGACAGTTGCCATTAAACTTTTCGTAGCAAAAATGATCTATTCGTGTCTAGACTTGAGGATTATTTTTTTCTGAAAGTCATCTACGAAAATGATTCATTTAATTGAAGATTTCTTCCACTCCTCTAGTAAGCAATGGGGAATTTTTTTACAATGATGACAATACTTGAAGTTAATTATTTTGTGGTGAATATGTCTGCTAAAAAGACAAGTTTTTCAATTTTGTCCTAAATTGTGTTGTTTTATTTTCCGTATGCTGAGTTACGTATTTTTGTCTTTAATATAATCAAGTGAATGAACAGCAGGTTATACTGAGAGATTATCGAGACTGACCTTCAAAATGAATTCGTGTACTCTTGATCAGCTAATTTCCAAAATATAACCTTAACAATTTGTATCAGAACAATCAAAAATGGAGTTTGTTAATTTCTTTTCTTTTTTTCTTTTTTTTTTTACGTCAAATAGGAAATAATCTTGTAGTACTGAGATATGCTCAAGTTCTGTTTTGGTGTGACAAATGTAAACAGGCGCTTACATATTTAATTTTTAAAAATACGTGAAATAATTAAATTGTATATATATATAATTAATATTTTTAATAGTTTTGAGTGACTTTTAGTCATTATAAAACCTTAGTCTCGAGTGACTTACTTGTTTGGCTCATCATAGGAACCTAATATCAAATTGATGACAAAATATCCTCGTAAAAACATGTAATCTGATAATGGCCTCATCGACTTCATGGTAGGGGCTAAAAAATAGTCTGTCTGGATGCAAAGGGTCAGTAGTTTACCACCCTTTGCGTAACGTCCAGAAGCACTCTAAATTATTATTGGAAGTAAAGGATTAAAGATAATTATATTTCTCAATTTACATAACATTTCTGGCAATGATTTTTTTTTCTGGGTCTCCCCACGTACGTATGCAGACAAAATAGTTTTTCGCCCCACAGCTGTTGAACTTGAAGATCATGAAATCTATCAAATATTTTTGTTGATGCATTTCATCACCAGATCGTGTGGCATTAATCGTGGATCGCCCGAGCCCTTGGGCAGCTGGTAATAAAGATTGTAAAGCTCCAAATTCCAGCCGACGAACCATTTTATGCATTTATTAATGGACTTCTTGTATAAATAAACTTTTCAAAATTAAACCCATTTGGTTTTCTTTTTTGGTTTTCTATAGTCTTAAATATAAATTTTATCAGCCCTTTTATGCTACTTAACTAATTGAAATTTTTTAATATGTAAAAATAAAAAATATTCCAGTTTTTATGGGCTGTATTTATTTCCTTGACTAATAAAGTTGTCATTAATTAATTTGGATGCGTTGAATTAATCTTTCTGTTTCTCTGATTCGGGTATTAATTTATATACAATTTCAACTCTCAGCTTCAATATCCTTAATGGAAAATAATTTTTTTTCTTTTTTCTTTATTTTATCAAATCAGTTTCAATTCTAAATTTTTCCCAAATCTGTTTTTTTTTCTGTTCGTTTCCATCCTATAACTTAGTAAAGTTTAAATTTTCGGAAATAATCGTAATATGAATAACCCCAATAATTGGCGATAAATAGCCAAAACTGGCACCCCTGTGTTTCACCCTATTTCTTTCATTAACCATGGAATAATTGTTTTTCAGATTCGTTATTGTTCCGATTCGGTATTTTGCTAAAAATAAAGTAGATAATGAGTCGACAATACAAAGTAAGATATTTAATAGGAAAGCTATACCAGTGTGTGGATATGTAAAAGAAGTTTTGTTTTTAATATCCGGGAGAAAATGCTGTTTTATCGCTTCGAAACAGGGTGATAAATTATAAAGCCCTTTTACAAAAAGCCGCGGAATTTAAGACAGAACATATTATTTTGCAATATAAAATAATTAGAGAATTTTTTTCGCAGATAATCACCCATTTTGCGCACAAAAAGCAAATAAAACTCTTAATGAAGCGTAAAACATACAAAGGTTCTATAAACAAGTGGAAATTTGAGATTTCCAGAGGTAAAATATGCAGTTTGAAGGGAAAATTAAATCACTATGAAGGTGTAAATTTTCAGGTTTTAGATTAATGGGCCTTGTGGTTTAAAGAAATTGGACTAAAATTAAAATTAAAATAAATTCTTTGCTGAACATCTCACCCCAAATAAGATTTACGCATTCAAATGCAGAACTGATGCCAAAGTGAAGGACAAAGTTTTGTGTATATTCAATGGTACGTAGATAAAGAACTTCAGACTCATATACGTATACTATAATGATGAAGTACACTAAGCGGCCAATTTACTATGACCACCTTACAGTTTTAAGAAAATCAGCTCTGACGTTACGCTATTGCTGCTAAACGGTTAGATTAGTATAGCTGGAAGATTTAAAAGACAGTTGAAATGCATTGCTTTTGAAGGAATGGGTACAAAACACGATTTTCCGTACTTTGAACGAGGAATGATTGTGGGTGCTACAAGCAGTGAAACGAGTATCAGCAAAAGTACGTCGCTTGTGAAGTGTTCGAGATGTGCTCTTTACGTTTACAAAGAGTGTGCTACCCTACAAAAGGCCTGTTCGGAACGTAAGGCGCATGGTCGTCACCGGACCAAAATGAGAGTTTCCAGTCTTGCCAAGCCTAACAGGAGAGCAACAGTACGTCAAATTACAGTTAATCTTGTTCAGGTACTAACTCCTTAGGCCACTTCATGTTTCACCTTATATTACATCGTATGGGGCATAAGAGCGGATGGCCTGTTCGAGAGCCTTTGCTGTCTGCAGCTAACAAGATCAGGGCCCGAGATAGCCTAGTGGTGGCACGTCGGCTTTGAGGGTGTTCAGTTCGAATCCCGATAAGCGTCATTTAATACATTCGGGTCCAGGATGGATATGTGCACGTTAAATCTGTATAAAAATTCGGGTATAAAAATTAAGTCCCACTACGAGGTCAAAGAGGGTGGGAAAAGGTACGATCCTGTCCAGATGATGCCCCTGGGGCTGCTCGGTCAAAATTGAGGTGGCACCTAGGTAAGACGGTCTCCGACCCTTGTGGTGCTATTCTAAATCTTATCAACACCCCTCAGCCCTCAAAAGCCTGTATGGACTTGGTCTGAAACTTCCGACCAGGGGGCATTATCAACAACAACAACTACAACATATTAAACGTTTCCAGTTCGCACAGGATCACATGGATTGGACAGTAAATGAAAGACAAAAGGGTAATGTGGTCCGATGAATCACGTTTTTAACCACTCCTTGCAAATGGCAGTGTAAGAGTATGGAGAAAACAAGACGAAAGGACGAACCCTACACTTTAAGCTGGTAGCAGCAATGTTATGGTGTGGGGGATGTTTACTTTACGTTGTTTAGGCTCTTTAATTCGGGGGGAAAGAACATCTTAATGTTCTTTCAAAAGGTTCAAAAGGTATTTAAATATTGTCGCTGACCAAGTATACCCACTTAAGTTAATGGTTGACTCCACTTAAGATGGATACTTAGAGCAGGAAAATGCTCTATTCCATAAAGCTCACATTGTCCACAGATTTTTTGATGACGGAGACTTTACCTTGCTTATTTGACCTCCACAATCACCAGATCTCAATCCAATTAATCATTTGTGAAATGAGGTCGAAAGGGGCATCAGGCAGCTTGATCCACAATCATCAGATCTTAGAGGACGGGAAAGCGCAGGTCATTGAATCAGATTCCCCAAGCCACCTACCAGCATCTCATAGAGTCCGTGCCAAAGGGAATCACAGCAGTGCTGAGAGCGAAAGGTGGCAGATGTACTAAGGCGCTGGTCATAATAAATTGGCCTCTCAGTGTATATAGTAATGTGTTAGTGTGTGTATTATGCGCATTTTGTCATACTATATAGAAATGTATGGATGTGAGAAGGAGAGAGAGGAGTAGAAAGAACAGTCAGTTAGTAACTTAAAACAAACTTTTGTTTCAAATTTTTTTGCATAAATTATTTTAGATGTATTAAAACCCGAAGTGCGTGTCTATTCACTTACACATTCATACTAATTCAAATTATGTGGGGAAAAAACTGTTTTGCTAAACAAAAAATGCTAAAATATTGGAAACAACATTTATTTATCTCTCAGTTTGGGCAACTCAGTAATACACTCTGCCAAATAATTAATTTCCATTAGAGCAATCATAATAAAAGACAGAGTATTTACAGATCGAACTTATCATAATCCCAGGCTTATAAAACGTTTGCTACCCCATTTATGAATTAAACGATGATCTGATACAAATCACAAAATCAATTAGCCCATTAAATCTACAATTATATATTTTAAAAAAAAATATTTTAAATGCATACTACTGAGATGAAGTTCCCTGTCAAAAACGTTTCTCTGGCGTAATATACAAAATAAAGCCATAATAACTTGTAATTTAGGTATGGTTTATTGCCATGAACACAAATTAACGCGGCGTTTTAATTTTTATACCCGAAGATTTACTGCCAGCGCCACCAAAGAACGCCCTATTTTTACTACAGTCTTATTTTGCCTTTTTCAAACCCTGCAAGCAACGAAATTAATTAAAATCTTTACAAATAACTGACGCTTTTTATGATTCTATGAGTGAACCCGCCAAATTAAGAATGCCATAAATAGAAATAACAGTCAGCCACCGTTGTGTTTCTTTTCATAGCAGGGGAAAATAAAAGAAATTAATTAGCTAATTATTGCACCCTCATTTACTGGCTTTTCTTCAAAATTTTAGATGCCTTAATGTTATGGATGGAATAGATATTAACGCAAAGAATTAAGCAAAGAATTAAATTAATTGATTCCCTGATTCTCGGACCACTTTTTTTTTTCGTGTTTGTGTGTGTGTTTAGAGCTATTCCGGTGCGAGCACCACTTGTGCCATTGTAATAGGATGAAAATAATGTTTATGGACTTATAAATATACAGACTGGCGTGCAAGAGAACGTTTAACGGGATAGCGAGTTTTGTGTGTGTTTTTATAAACTTTCCTTTGAAGTGCTTGATATATGTTTCTTTGCTGCCACTCTGTGAAAGTAATAATATTAAAATGTTCACACTGTATCGTATTAATAAATATAAGTACGCGGATGCGTGTATATATATGCGTGTAATGAATTTTCTGTTTCTGACATATTTAACGAATGAAAATTTGTTGGGTACGCCTTACATTAGTTATTAAATTAAATCATTTTCAGATGAGTTACTGCATTGATGGAATAGAGTATTTTTTTTTTTTTAAGAATTGTTAGGAAGAGTTAAAATATATATTGATGAGTATTTCTTCTTTTTTTTGTATCATTCCTCAAAGCTGTGGCCTGTACGTATATAATTCAATATAATAGCAAATTTAAATTTATGATTTTCATTTGTAAATACTTAGTAGAGTAATACTAGTGAAACATAAATGTGAATTCATGTAAAAGAGATTAACTTTAACTTGATGTGGTTTCTTCACTCATGTATTAGGTGTTCAAGACATTCGTTTACAATTATTTATGATATTTATAAAGGGAAATTTCTCTACATCACCGTTATAGCTCTATTGGGAGAGCGCCGACCTCGAGGTTTGGTGACCTCTGATCGTGATGTGTAATAATTACAGTGATTCCAGACCATTTAGGTCAAAATTGCACCATGAGAAAATAAAAGGGGAAAAACATTCATGGTGAAAAAAAAAGCTAGAAATCAATTAATAAATCTTGTGAGGCCAATCTGAAAAGATGATAGAAGTCGAAGCATGTAATCTGACAGGTCAACTTGATTTTGGTATAAGCATAACCTTGAAAACATCTCGTGAATACATACATCTGCATATGTTCTTTAATTTTATAGAGGCAAATTTATTTTCGTTTGTGTGATTTTTCATAGTGCCATGTATTGTATACAGAGAGCCTACATATATATATATATATATATATATATATTCATATTCAGTGGGCTTAGATTGGTTATCATACATATCGAAAGGTGTAAAGAATTATTTTCGTGCATCTGTTAGAAAAATGCGGCCGTCAAGATTGAGAGACCAGGGGTCAATTCACAGTACGAGTAGACCTTGTTCTGCTCATACTGGGTCAGTCCTACTGTCAGTTTTAATATCAACCCATCGAATTTTTTTTTCTTACGTAGAGGGGTAGGGGGGAATGCCAACCTTCGAACTCTCTCTTAAGGCTGCTGTCTACTAACCCTATTGATTCGTTCACCTTAATGTTGACCTATAGAGAAAATTTGTCCAAGGATTGCCGACTTGGATTAAAAGATTTTTTTTTAAATTGTACTGCGCAATAGAGAAAGAAATTTTACCCCTTGGGGCATTTTTCGTTTAAAAAAAAATGCAAATATTTTACATTTGAATTATTCGAGGGGGTTGGGGAATCTGGTATAGTGGGTTTCAAACGTTCCGAAATTCCTTTGGTGGACGAAACTTATAAAATGAATCCTGTTGCAGGGTGCAGAAAAGTTCAGGCTCTCTGAAAATGCCATTTTTATTACCATATTTTTATTAACTCGCTTTCTTGTTTGTGTGTTTGTCCAGTACAAATCTTGCAATCGATTTTTAACTAACTTTTCAAATAGCTAGTCCTTGGTGAAACTTTGAAACTTTTAGAATTGCTCAGAATGCGATGACAATGCATACTTTTAATACTTTTAGCCATCTTTAAGCAGATTGAATTCATTTTCAGTTAATTTTGTTGTTTGAAAATTTCTTATAATTTCTTATAATTTATAATCTTATTATTAATCTCTTTATTACGCATTTGATCATTTTCTTTCAAGTTGATGGGATAATTTATCAAAGAATTTTTTTTAAAAGTATTTATCTATATATATAAAACGTTTCCGTAACTGACTCATTCATTCACTGACTGACTGACTGACTGACATACAACGCACAGACCAAACCGCTGGACCTAAAGGGCTGAAATTTTGCATGGCGATTCTTCTAACAGTGCAGAGGTGTACTAAGAAAGATTTTTCAAAAATTCTTCTTAGATTTTTTTAAATTAAATTTTTAAGCTGTTTTTTAAACTTTTTTACGTTTGCATTTAAAATAATACATTCAGGGTTATAAAATTTATGTCACGAGAAAGATCATAAAAATTCCTTCAAAATGAAATCTTTTTCGAACCTTTACCTCGATTTTCTGATGTTTGGTGAATTTTTAAAGATTAATTTTTAGAATTTAATTTATTAAATGTTGATCACGTGATTTCTTTATCTGGTACTTTAAATAAATTTATCGTCACGTGCATAACAACTAAATAGACAAAAATGATATTCTTTTTCTGTCTAATGCAGCAGACGATTGGATATTATCCAAAAATAAATTAATATCCCTTACGATTTTTTTATAAATATATATATATATATATATATATATATATATATATATATATATATTACATCAATTGTATACATTGATCGTCGCATTTATTATAAATATATATATATATTTACATTAATTGCATACATTGACCGTTGTATTTAATTTGAATGTACTCCGTAGCGAAGCGCGGGTTTTCAGCTAGTTAATACATAGAATTGTCAAGTTTGTATGATTCAACAGAAAATTTAAAAACGTGGTATATAAAAAGTTCTTTTTATCATGTAATTATTATTGGATTATTAGGATTTATGTAGCTGTAAATAGTAGTCAAATTTTCTCCACAAGTTAACATTGAGGGGAGCGATTCCAATAGGGTTTAGTACACAGTAACTTTAAACTCCTGGTTTGGGCTAAGGATGCCCAGGTTTCGATTTAAAGAACCGGAGAACGCATTTTTTTGAGTGCGTATTGACTTAATTGTATGCAAAAATGTAAGACACGAATGTCGGGAGTCCGGAGAGTATGACACTCTATCTGTTTTCTCTCCGCATACCTTTATCAGCAGTACGGAAATCCGCCTCTCGAGGAGCCGATGACTCACGGAACCAGCGCGGTGTCAGACCCTCGCAGGCGAGATCAAACCAATCCCAACTCGTTGAATGCATCTACATAATCGAATTGCAGCAGAAAAGGGCTTTTCAAACAGATCGTCTCGAACAGCGAATTCGAGCCTCCACGAAACCGGTCGCGGGGGTCAGGACCCCACTTTCCCGTCCATATGGCACGACGCCCACAAGAAGGACCACTCCCTTCACCAAGGACTAATAAGGGGCCCCGAAATCGGCCCACGCCGATCGAAGGAGGAAGGAGCACGTGAGTAATATTCATTGCCGTATCGATAGATTACATAGCACCGGCGGGCGATTAATTGCGAGTCACAGGTGGATCCCCCCTTTTTCCCCCCACTTCTTCTCGTACTTTACTCAGAACTATCAAAAGAGTCAGAATTAGATGTATAGATTAACGTTATGGGAAATCGAATTTCTAGACATCTAGGACAATCAAAATTTGTGTTACTGAGGAATAAGGCTTATTGCTTTAACCTTTTCCTTACGGGGTTGGATAGCATGTATCCCAAGAATATGGGACCAAGAATGAATGAATATATATATATATATATATATATATATGGCCGTTCTTACAAAGGGGGTATGAAATTTCCCGTTCTAAAGAAGGAATCGGAGAAATGGTCCCCGTAAGCTAAAGGTTAAACTAAAGTTTTGCAAGGCTTCTAACTAAATTCAGCATCTAAACTGAGCTATTATATTCCCATTAAAGTTTTTAACAGCAAATATTAGAGATATATTAATTGATTAGTATAAGCTTAGTATACCCATTAAAGGCTCGTTTTGATAACTTTTGAAAGTCTATGAAAAATCGCTAGCTCATTTAAAAGTATTGCAATAATTGTCGGTGTAATATAAAGCTATCACCCTCTTATTCTAAGTAACCGTAGTTTCACAAATTTATGAATTGAGTTTCTACGCGCTTATATATATATATATATATATATATATATATATATATATATATATATATATATATATATATAATTTTATTGGTTTTCAGTGGGAGCAAGACACTTTGAAGATTTGTAACTACTACATGCGGTTTTTCATTACAACTGTATAAGTACATGTGTAGTATTGCGAACTAGGCATTTAAAAATAAAATAATATTTGATAACTTGTAAGGTATACACAAGATTCGATTCACAAGAATCGAACTTTTGAGTGAATTAAAGAAGCTGCTTTAGATATGCTAATTTCGGCATACGCGCTTAGTATAAATACCACGCAGCGTCATTAATGAAGAAAGGGGAGGTTGTTAAGGTTGAAAAGGTGTTATCCTGCGCTAGTGCTTAGCGGGCCAGAAGTTTACATGGCAGTACTGCTGGTTTGACTTACTGTTCGTGAGTATAAAAATATATTGTTCTTGAAAGCTGTGTTTATACATTCCGTACAAGTAGTACGCATGCTTATTGCTGTAAAAGCCAATTATATGTGCAACGAATTCAATAAACATTGTTTCATGTATAAACTGTGTGTGGTTCAAATTCAAATAGAGAGCCACTTCAAATTATATACACCCAAGTCTGGGTAGAAGTGAGCAAAGAATCTCTATACTGGCGCCCGAAATTATATATACCCTGGTAGTTAGCGTTACATTTGTAACGAACAACATAATTGAAATTAAAAACTGTGTACTGTGTACTTATATTGATAAAATTGTTGCAAGTACTTATATACTATTTAAAAAATGAGTGTTGTAGAACAAAATCCTGCTGGAAATTTTCCTCGGGTAATTATGGTTCAGCATTTTGCGCCATTCGAAGCCACATTCAATGGCGGCCCCTCAAGCCAATTCCTAAAGAAAATTGAGCATTACTTTCAGCAACAATGCACCCCAGAGGGGGATAAACTTAAAATTGCTCTAGCCGCTTTAAGACGTAGTGCATTTCAGTGGTACACATGCATGCAAAGCAGTAATCTGATTTTTGACTATTTGTCATTCAAGCAACAGTTTCTTAGTGTTTTTCCAAAGACCTTTAATCAAAGTGAAATTGAAGCGGAAATTTATTCGCTAAGGCAACGTGAAGGTCAGTCTGCGTTAGATTTTGCTACGGAAAAGATTTCCAAGTGTGAGGAATATTTAGAAGAGGTAACGGAAGCGGTAATCTTAAAAATAGTTATCCAACGTTTGAAGCCAAGTGTTCAAGATTTTTTAGATAATCAAACAATTACAAGCAAGGTTACCCTCCTTCAAGCTTTGGCTAAATATGACAATAGACATTTCTTCGCTACCCCTCACCGTCATTCAGGTACGAGAAGTTTTATACAGCCGCGCCAAAATTTTTCGCGAGTTTCAAACCAGCAGCGTAAGCAGTACTGCAGGCAAAATAATAGAAGCGCACGGCGTTATAATGAAATTAGTGCTCTTAAAGTAAATAATATGGAAGCACCTTACTTGCACTGGCAAGTTGATTCACATGATATGGTTCAACCTGTTGAAACTGTGTGGTCAAATGTATTATTTTGTCCGAGCAGTAATCATTATTTTGAGAATAGTGAAAGTCAGGGTATTTTTGTGGCTTATAAAGAAAGTGAGTCTAGCTGGAATAATGCGGTAATTCCAGTACAAATTTCTGAAAATAGGGCCGATACTAATGCTAGTGGTTTAGAAAATAAATCATCGGACACTTCTATTAATGCTATACCTGATATTATTAATGCTATACCTGATATTATTGATGCTATACCGGATATTTTAGATGATATTCACACATCTGTTAATGAAGGAAATTTAGTAGATGACGAAGTATGCGTTACGGAAGTTAGTGAATACTTATTAGTTGACGACAATAAGAATTCTTTAAACGATAGTAGGAACTCGCTAGGTAATGATGATATTATTTCAAGTTTCCATCCGAATGAGGATTGTGTAGGCCAGGTTGATAATATGGTTTTAAATAAAGTACATGAAAACCAGACTGAGAATCAAGATGAAAAGTTGACACAGAGTTATACTGTAAGTAGTTTAGCTGATGCTTCGGAAGTTATAGACGTCGTTTGCATTAAAACGCACCAGTACGAAAAGCTTAATCTTCCTAAAACTGAAGCAGTGTTAAAGAATTTAAATGATAACGATTCTGATGTCACAAGTTTCAAAGAGACCTTTTCGTCAAAAGAGGATAAAACTAAAGTTAAGGGGGATAAAAAACGTGAAAAAGCGCCTTCAGGTTCCAGCATTAAAACTGCTAATACTGAAGTAATTAAGGAGGTAAAAAAGAAGTCGTATAAGCACAAATACGAAAAACAGAGTCAGGTTGTTGAAAAACATGACACAAGCATCGAGATAAAGCCAGTAACTAAACACGTTGGTGCGGCGTATAAATTTGAAACAATAGAATCAGCATTAAAATCTAATGCCTATACTCTAAAAAGTACGGAGAAAAGTAAAGTGTGCACTACAAAACCTCCATCTAAGGATGAACGTGGCACACATAAGGTACACAAGGTTATGAAAAGGAAGAATGACAATTTTAAAGTTCCTTTGCATAAGTACAGGAAACGGAAGATATCAGCCGCCCAGCAAGGTTGGCCTCCTCCCAAGAGACCTCCTGTCCATCGTCAAGCCGGACCAGCGCCTCAGGACCTACGACCTGCTGCACGAAGGATGCCCACACGGTCAACGAACCCCTTTACTAGGACTGCGACCATCAAGAGAGGTTCCACGGATTGGACAGACTGGTGCAAGGAAGTTGCTGCATTCATGAGGAACAAGTCTTGTATCAATTCTCTTATTCTAACTCCCACCCTTTAATAAAACCGAACCAAATTGGTTTGAAATTCCCCAGTGTATATACTGTGTAAACATTTTGAGGGGAAGTGGTGAGGCACTGAAAAAAAACGGCATACTGTTGTTTTATAAATTTTTGAAGGGGACATGTAGTGACTAGGAAAAAAATACATACTGCACAATATACCAATTAACCACTAATGTACTAACTTCACAAAAAAATAACACATGTACATTATAAATTGGGGGAGAGCAGATACAGTCAAGAAATGTCATGCTGTGCAATTGTGTTGTCACTTTTAATTAAAATAGATATTTTAGGGCGCAGTTGGCAGCCCAGTATCCGCAACTCTGCAAATCCACTGTTTGATGGTGTCACCTGGACCCTTCGGGGTTAGTTTTGTAAAATGGTAGTGGCGTTTTTCCCCCACACAACGTGTGGAAGGTTTTTTGGCTTTGCCACCCATTATGTAAAAAGTCAGACCAGCACGCGTTTTCAATTAGTTAACTAAAGCCGTTCAGACCTCAGTTACCTAATTTTTTTTTCGAGGGAGGCCAGTGTAAGGTATACACAAGATTCGATTCACAAGAATCGACCTTTTGAGTGAATTAAAGAAGCTGCTTTAGATATGCTAATTTCGGCATACGCGCTTAGTATAAATACCACGCAGCGTCATTAATGAAGAAAGGGGAGGTTGTTAAGGTTGAAAAGGTGTTATCCTGCGCTAGTGCTTAGCGGGCCAGAAGTTTACATGGCAGTACTGCTGGTTTGACTTACTGTTCGTGAGTATAAAAATATATTGTTCTTGAAAGCTGTGTTTATACATTCCGTACAAGTAGTACGCATGCTTATTGCTGTAAAAGCCAATTATATGTGCAACGAATTCAATAAACATTGTTTCATGTATAAACTGTGTGTGGTTCAAATTCAAATAGAGAGCCACTTCAAATTATATACACCCAAGTCTGGGTAGAAGTGAGCATTGATTCTCTATAAACTTAAAAGCAGTTTGTATAATAATTGCAAAAAATTTACTCTGAATTCAATTACCTTAATGACACTATGAAGTCATTTAAATGTCTGTCTTTGATGCTCAAAATTAGCATGGGTTGGTGCTCACGTGTATGTGCACGTATAGATATAAAATGTTAATCTCTTCATATACAAGAAACCCGATCATGCACTCTAGATTAATAAATAATACAGGATATACAGGATATATACAGGGTGTATCAGCACAGCGGTTACAAACTTTAAGGAGAGATAGAGAACACCTAGATGATTGGAAATCGCATAGCAATGCATAGTCGGAAACGCTTTCCTAGCGCGATAGCGGCGACACAAAACACAAGCGTCTATTGGACCACTTAAAGTTTCAATTTTTATTTTTTCAAGGTCAAATGAGACAAGGTCATTTTCTAAATGAGGAGATCGATTACAGTCTTTTGGTACAAACCGCATCTCTCTGCGAAAATTAGGGGCTGAGTTATTACAGTTTGAATTTATATACAGGGCAACCCCTGAACTTGATAATTTTAAAATTCTTCTACAGTATTGCTATGTGATTTCCCATCGTCTGGGTGTTCTCTATCTCTTGAAAGTTTGTAACCGCTGTTCTGATAAACCCTGTGAGTGTGCATGTATATATATATATATATATATATATATATATATATATATATATATATATCAATCATTCAGTTACATATTAGATCTCCATTTAATCTGTTATGTGTAGAAAGTATCACTCAAAGAATGCGTATGTACCTAAATACAAATTTACGGCTGAATGTAGAAGAAAGATATATGCATGTTAGCTTCATCCCTTAAGACATCAAACTACAATTTTACATATTTGACTTCGGTAATTTTATTAAAAACAGTTTGTTTCTACAGAAACTTTAAGCAAGATATGATTTAGTGTTACCTTCCTCAGGATTTTTACTTTATGGTTTCTAGCGTATAGATCATTGCTCCGTCTTGAGCTCGAAAGATTGTTTCAATATTTATTGCAGGTTATAGTATAAATTCATTCATATTTGCAGCAGTTACTTTCGACAAGTAGTTTTTATATACACTTTAAAGGTGATCCCTTGTTTTCGTCGCAGCTAACATATACTTTATACATTCCTTAACGAATAGCTTGTAGTAAAATTAAAGTAGCAAGTAACGTGAAATTTTGAGTTATAATGACGAAAATTGGAAACTAAAACATATCTATTTTCTAGATAAGTATGTTTATTTATTATAGTCCTTTGAGAATGTATTTGAAACTTAAATATACTATCAGTGACATAAGCAGATATATTTTAGGCCTATAATGTCAGACAGAAGCACAATAAAAGGTCGTTTCTTATTAATACATTGTTATAATAATATACAGGGATATCCGGTCTCTTCGGCTTTTCTCTGTCCCTTTGTCCCTGAGTAGAATGATAAATAAAAACTTTAAGCCATTTACATAATGTATCGTAGACATGAGTTTCAATCAGTATAACGCTGAAGTCGTATATGAGAAACAAACAGAAGCCTGAACTATTAAAAAAGGATTTTTTCTTATTTCAGAGAATTATAAACATAAAGTAATGTGAATATACAGCGAAATCGTTTATTTCTTCTTTTTTCCTATGCAAATCATTTTTTACAATGAAGAGCGTGTAAATTCAATAATTTATTCCGAAAAGTATAGAAAAATTTACGACCCATTCGATTACGCGGCTGCCTGCAGACACAATGCAACTTCTATATTCACCGTCTGACATCAAATGATAATGATTCTGCAAAAAAAAAGAAAAAGAAACCAATTTCTAATTACTAGCATTTGGTTACGATTCCCGGTAACTGATTTCTAAGCAATGCCTTCGATTGAAACCGGCGAACATCTGCTTCAAACAATGTACAATTGGGCCATAATAAAACGGGTCGTAATACATAGGTAGCATTGTCCATGTAAATGCTTCAAGCGTGCTCAAAGCTCACGACTGGGATTGGTCGGACCGCCTCGTTAATTGGCAGAAACTTTATTACGAGTATTGGAGAATTTAGAGGGGGTTTCAAGTATAGTGAGTCACACCGTCAAAATTGTAAGTAATCGAACAAAATTGAGGATTATGCTGGTTTAATGTGAGATTCATGTCACAAATGGATAGGAAAGATATAGGTTAGAAGATGCATTTATTTTGCTTTTTGGAAATAAAAAACTGATTAAGGTAAATGCAACCGTAACTTTCACATCTGAAAATTTTGTATCAGAGATGTACCAATCATTCCCGGATGTTGAGAAGTACAGGCAAATGAACAAATGAATCTCCAAGAGTATTAACAGAATTCGGACCCATAGCACCAGTGAAATTTTATATATGTGTATCGTAATTTTGAAGGACTGTATCCAAGTTTTTTGAGAGATATTACGCTTCTAATACATTCTATGTTTATAATTAACTAGCAAGTAAACTAATGAGCCGATATTATTTAGGTTTGACTATCACGTGCTTCAGGCCAAATTTCATCTATCTTGGTTCATTTCTTTTTCTGCTAGCAGTGTTTACTGATGCGGTTGAAGTCTATTGGTCTATTACGATTTCTTAAAGCTTAATGCAATGCTTATTTCTACAAAAAATTATATTAAATTTTAACGTAGCATTAAAAATTTCAGAGTAAATACTAAAGATAGTAACTAAGCTAGTCACAATGTACTAACAAAAGTAATTCCGAAAAATTTTTTTGAAATCTTTGAGGCCTTTTTAAGTTATGTCTCACAGTTAATAAATTTTGCCATGTGTGACAGAAACATATAAATCCTTGAAGAATCATGCATAAAATGCTACTCCGACATTTTTTGTTTGTTTTTTGCATGCAACAGGGAAACATGTCAATAGTTCAGTCCATAAAAATACATGGCTTAGACGATACATGAAACGAGTGCACAATCACGCGTTTACCAATTGTCTTTTATCTATAGGAAATCGGTTGTGAGAAAAGTCATTCGAAATAAAACTTGTTGCTTTTATCGGCAGATCCGCGAGGATCCAAAGTTTGAGACCTGGACCTGGCAAGAAGACATTATATAGTTTCATTCGACTCTTGAAAATAAACTATAAGCATCTGTGCGATAAACTCATGGTGAAGAAGTATGCATTGTCTTGAAAATGAATAAAAATATTAACATGTACCGCCAATAGCCTGCGTCGGGAAATGTTCCAAAAACAGGCCTTCTCACATCATCAGGGTAACTTGGTTAGATCATCCATCAGTCTCCAGAAGATGGCCTATCTAGCTATGGGGCTTCCAAGATCTGGGACCAGCCATTGTATCTCATTTGTTTGCAGTAATTGTTGGTCAGCCAACTGAATGAATAATTAGAATGCGAGCGTGAGAGATAATTAAAATGTTTAAAAAAAGTAAATGAATATTAATAAAGTAAAAGTAGTATAAGTTGGACAAAGAAAGCTAATTAAATGCAGAATTTAATAGAGGCTTGGAGATTATTGGATGTTTACTTTAGAAAGGAGAATTTCTGTTGGTCCAAAGATAAAAACCCGACTCTGGATCCGGTTGTGGGGTAGGATCATCCATTTGAAGAACAGAAAGTTCGCGGTTCGAGCACTGGCTCAGACGGTAAAACATCAAAGGAATAAGGCTGGCCAAAGGAAATGGAGAATCTACTGGCTCTTGATATGTTTTTATACCTGTAAAATATGATCACAGCTATGCTTGGAAGACGAACCACCATTATTTATTTTCAAATCTACAATTGTTTATATATTACATGTAACTGTTTATGTATTGCGTATTACACATTACCATAATTTAACTCATCAGCATGAGTTGAATCCAAAACTGACCCCTCCCTGTCCCAACTGAAAATTAAAATTCTTTATCAACGGCACTTTCCATTTCTTGCAAAATGTAGACGTAAACGAGAAGAAATTATTAACACCACTTTAAGACAGGGTAACAACATTATTAGGTATTTTTATTATTGGGACAGGGTATTGTTTACAAGATATTAAAAATATGAAAAAAAGCTTTTCGCATCATTTCTTAACAAAAAATTGGTAAGTCTAGTAAAGCTTTCTTAAACTCAACAAAAATTATTTTGTTCCCATAATTCATTGTACAATCTATGCAGGAACTATACATTGAATCAAACTAAAAAGCGAATATTTGGCGTACTTGTATAGTTACGTTCTTGCTATCATAGTTAAAAATTATTATCTAATGTGAACATTAAATAAAAATAATGTCTACAAATCTGATCCAGATCATCCGGAGATCCGGATAAACGAGGGCCGGATAAACAAGGTTTTACTGTATATATTTTCTTTATTAAGTAAGAAATTGAAAATATCTTTATATACCTAACAAAATCCAAAATATTCTTTTCAAAAAAACCTCCCATAAATTTGAAGTGAGCCTTATCGTTCGGTGAGAATTATAGTCCGAAAATTGTGGTAATTCCCGGCTGGAAGAAGAACAATAATCATTAGTTCGAAATTAATCCTCATTTTCAGTTTTTAATGTAGATTTTAAGAAACTGTGTACCTTTTCAATAATATTTCTCAACGACGCTCGATGTCCACACAATACATATCCATAAAATTGAAATGTGTACAGAATGCGATTCACCACTTAAACACTTGACATAAAACGAGAAATCTGTTGTAATTTGCGTCATATATTAATATATATCTGGAGTAATTCCTACCTTAGATGAATGCTTTTGTCACACTTCGATAAATACCATTCAGGGGAACCACGGAATACATTTTATTCCATTTTCGAAAGTTTAATTGGCTGTGAAACGAATTGTTTGTATTCCAAGTATCCCCACACAATTGCCCATTCAAACCCCACGCGGGTATAAAATTTGTCTTCTAATAATGCCTTCAGATACGGTCCGCACTGAAGTCAAAAATCAAATTAAATATTTCCAATCCGCAACAGCAGGCCATTTGGGATGACAAAAACCTACGGATCACTGTTGCCATCTCTCGGTTCCCAATTAAGGATCCTAATGCAGGAATTAAACGGAGCGGCAACTGCACTGCCAATCTCGGTGCAAAACGTTACAGCGAGCACGCCGACAAAGGGTGTGCGGTGTTGCGGATTTTGGGGGGTGGACTGCACACATAGGGGAGAGAGAGAGAGAGAGAGAATGTTTGGTGACGCGGCAGAGAGGATATTCTGACAGCCGCTTTCGGACGGTTGTTTGCGGTTGACGCGGTCGTAGCGCGGGGCAATTAAGCGAGAATGGCGACCGCTAATTACTTAATTAAGGTGGAGTGTCAATCATAATTACTTCCGTTCTAATGATCGGGCACTGTTTGCTGGCCAACAATGCTCAACCCCCTTTTGCGTCATATGGGGATCAATTAATTTTGGACCATGATTTCGCAGCAAGATATGGCAACGGCGGCAGCATTTGGAATACGGAGAAGATGGTGTTATTATTCACTAGGAAAATCCAAGAACGGGCGACTCCGTTACGTCCCCTTGGTTTAATTGTCAGCGTAATTCAGAATAATGTTATTGAAATTAAAGAAAGGATAACGACGGCGGTGGGATTGAAACTGAACCATTACGAGAGTGATAAACACCATTATATGAGTTCGCAGAGTGAATGGCACGGGGGCTAAACACTCAGTAGGAGATTAAAGATTTACTGCTTCTAAATGGAAAGACATTTCGGGCTCTTTATCTAATAAGCTTTGCTAAGCTACCGTGACGTGGAGACTTAACCAAATCGCCTGGGACGCTGGATTAAAGGGGGTTTAAGGGAATGTTTGTTTCAATGAGATTTCGTTGGGAGTGTCGTCTTCTCCAGATTTCGCAGATTCACAGAGGAGATTTATCTGAAGTGCTGAAATATCTCTAATTGTTGTTGCTCATTCTCTACATTTTTTTTATTGAAACGAGAGTGTTGATTAAACTAATCTATTTTACAATCCTCTTACGTATATCATTTTATACTAAACATTCGAAGAGCTTTTAAGAAGTAACTAATTTTTTCTTCAAGTTTGGAGTTTCTTTGGGAATTCAATATCACTTTATCTACGTTTCAACGTAATCCTCTTCGTTACAAATTTGACATTTGCCATAGCATGGTACCTGTTCCTCCACACCATCCTGACAGAAGTATGCTACCTGAATCTTTGAACTGCCACCATACATCACTTTCAGGTCATCATAATGTTTAAACATTTAGCAGCGGGAAATCCTTACAAACAGAGTAACTAATGATAATGGTGCAACGCATCTGCTGTACATTTAGGAGTCAACTGTATTCTTTTCAGATTTGGCCACAAGGCCTTTTTTGTCGCAGAATCTACTAAATCTGCCGAGATCAGAGAATCTTCCGTGATCAGAAAATAATGTTCCGCTATTCATTTGGTATGCTTTATCGCCCTTCATCAAAAAAATCAAAATTGTTTATGTGCCATACATCAACTCATTGTATTTTGTTTATAAATATTAAAAATGCATTGATAGATCACGCGTGGTTTGACATTTTTGGTGTTCAAAAGTCTTCCCTCAGACTGGGCTTAGATATCTGGGGACTATTGACTTCTACTGGATTAACGCTGATCACAATCCGTAAAGTTAACTGCAGTTTCTCAAAATGCCGTTAAGGTACAGCTAGCAAATGAGGCACAACAGCGCTTTCTCCAATATTAGGTGAATATTTGCGAGGGACTTATGGGTGAGTAGTGCTTTCTTTCAAAACATGCCTGTACTGGAGGCAAGGTGGTTAAAATTAAGTTGTTGCTTTGATACTTCTTAACTGTCACTGCATCTAAAAAATTAACAAAGATAATTCTGAGAATAGGCTAATGCTTCTCGGAAAGGCCGACAGACATTAATGGTGAGAACGTGTGATGACTACTGTTAGTAAACATAATAATGTTAATACCTACTGAAAAAGTCAAGATACGACGATAGAATGACGTCTCCAGCTTAAGAGCTGTACTACTGCGGAAAAGGTAGATCGTAAGTTATCAGTTGTGTGTTGAAAGTTCTGAGAAGTAAGCCTTTGTTTTAGGGCGCCAAAATGTCAGATCTTAGTCAGTTGTAGAAAGATATATTCACTGTATCGGGATTAGCAGGAGCCATGGTTAGAGAAAATGTAGAAATTGTTGATAGGGTTGTAGAGAAGATATGGAAACTGCAAATTATAAAAGCATATTACAAATTATAAAAAAATTGCTTTTAAATGCAAGAAAATGGACATAACAAGAAAATGACCTCTAGAGACCGGCATGATTTACAGAGAAATCAAAAGTTCACAATCGGGAAAATAACAGCTCAGCTAAACGCCAGAAGAAACGATCTTGCCGTACGGTCTGTTAGGAGCTTCTCATAATCGGTCTAGAGGAACTTTTGCTAAGTATCAGATGGAAAACTACGCAGAACAGTGCGGGTAGCATCAGAATTGGAGCCTGAACAACTGACCGTCCTATCACTAATCATTAGTAGTAAATGAAGAGACTGGCCAGAGTAGGGTATGGCCCTGACATCTTGGTGTCAACGGCGAAACACGATTGCAGTTCCTTTATGGTGTGGGTTGCTATAGCTTGGCACTAGATAATTTTGGTTTTTTGGAGCGTGTAACAACCGAAACATATCGGAACATTTTGCAGGACCGAGTGCATTTCATGGCTTAGACCCTCTTTTCCAGTGCTCATCTCTGGGAATTATGGCTTCCATTTGGCTGTACGCAGAATGTTTAAGTGTTTTATGTTCAGTAATATTTGTTCAGCAATCGGTGCACAGCATATTTTAATTTTTCAGAAAAGTGTACTGGAGGATTTCGATCATTGTTACTGTCACTATGAATGTAATCCATCTTTTACGTTTGCTTTGCAATTCATCGCATGCAAGTTAAGTAAATACCTGTGGTGACACCAGAAAAGTGAGAGCAATGTGTTAGGCTAAACATTCAACCTTCTCCACAAGGTGAATGACTCTTGCTGGGAAGATAGCACCGGAATGAATTCCCTTTGTCAGTGCAGCAGATTATTTTTCATTCACAGATCCAAAATTCGTACGCTTTTTTACGTAACATCCATATGCAAGAACGTAATTACTACGTGTCCGAGTTGTCGATTAATTTTTAGAGGTCAGACTTGACCCCTAAAGTGGCTGTTTACTTGACGATCTTTGCTTTTCAGTTTCCGCCCATTCATTGACCTTCAACATCACGACTGCTGTGCAAACAGTTGCGTGGCGATTCCTATGAAAGAGAAGAAATATCCATAATATGGAATGAGATGCCTCTCTCTCTCGAATGACGAATGCAGAGAGTGTGAAAGTTTGCACGAGAAATGATGGATCGGGGATTTTTTTTTTTTTTTTTTTTTTTATTTTCTTTCCGCAAATTAACAATCCAAAATTGAAAAAAAAAATTATGTCCTTCATTCAGTCCGACCTGAAGTCATAAGAAAAGGCGAAATTTATTTTTTAAAAGACCGTGAGAAAATTGCAAAATTTTATAAGAGATGCAAGATGTTTTTTGGGGAAAAGAAATGAGTGTAGCTGAGAGAAACTTTTTTTTTAAGGATTGTGTATCATGCTTGCGTTAGAGAAAGGGTTCCCAACCTTTTTTCCTATATAGACCCTTTTTAAAAGAATGATTTTCTTCATGGACCCCCCCCCCCTCTCATTCTTCTCTACAATATACAGCATACAACATAATTATAATACTAATAATTGCACATAAAACACTTTAACATAACAATTTGACTAAGAATATGAAAAAAAAAATAGAAAAAGTAGTTCATTAGGTTTATGTTTTATTATTTTTGTACTATTTTCATTTTTAATTTCACAAATATAAACAAGATTTCAGAAACAGATTGTAATTGCACAAACATCGTCAAGGGAAAAACGAAACTGCTTCTAATTGGTTTTATCGGTAGGACCTATGTGCTGTTTAAGGTCTAGTGGATTTCCCCTGTTCTGCCTAGTGTCGGTACACAAATAAAAGCAGACGGCGGCATTCGAGGCATATACAAAAGCGTCATGACATTCGACTTTAGATGCATGGATCACTCCTCCCTATGCAAATCTGTATTTATACATATTAAAACGGATATTATTATGTAATAATTACATTCCTAAAAAATCAAATTAAATTTTAAAACAGAAAAATTATAATAAACCCCCAATAGACCCCTGGAATACTATAGGCCCATTTTAAACTTCCACTGACCCCAAGGGGTCCACCTGGATCCCGTTGGGAATCCCTGCGCTAAAGGATGCAAAATAGATCACAGATAAATTCCTTTACATACATACACACATAAAGAGTCACCCTTTTTTATAAAATTGTATTCAGCTTTTCTGGTGCCAAATAAAGAGCAAAATTAGCCTCATTTAGCACTTTTCTTAAGAGTTTGGATCGGGTCTTACTAATAACGGAAGGTCTTATTACGAGGAAAGTCCTCACATATACAGGAAGCGATGCTTACATTCGGTCAGCTCTTTGGAAAGTGTTTGAGGTTTACGATGAAAGATGTGAAGAATTTCATTCAGCATTTAAAATGCACACATCACTCTACACAGCGCAAATCATAACACGTCCATCTTTCCATTATAACATCGCAATTCTAAAATGAGAAAAGGGGAAAAAATTATGTTGTTGGTTCGGTAATCCGTGTGAAAATTCTTCAAAAACTACTTCTGATAAAAATAACGCAAATTCGTTTAGCTGTCTGAAGTCGAGAACAGCTGAGTTAATTTAGTTTTGTAATTGAAAAAAATATCCTTTACCTGTTACGAGCTCCATTTAGCATTTTTCGTGATTTTATGAATTAAAATGCCTAAGGTTATTTGGATTATATCCTGAATCTCTTTCTTATTTCCATATATGTAAAATGAAGTTGATGTAAATGGTGAATAAAATTTGCAAAAAAAAAAAAAGAAAGAAGAGAAAAAGCTACAGATTTTCGTAAAACATTTCGCAAACAAATCTTTTTACAGTTGTTTATTGCAAATGTCAATATTTTTGCAGTTAAGGCTGCTATGTACTAACCCCATTGGATTCGCTCACCTCAATGGAGAAAATTTGTCCACGGATTGCCGACTTGGATTCAAAGATTTTTTTAAAAAATTGTACTCCGTCATAGAGAAAAAAATTTTACATTTGTGTACATTTTTCGTTTTTTAAAAAAAATGCAATTAATATTTTTAAATTTAAATTATTCGGGGAAAAATCTTGTATAGTGTGTTTTAAACGCTCATAAACTCCTTCGGCGGACGAAATTTATAAAATGAATCCTGTAGCGCTTTGCAGGAAAGTTCAGGCTATCTGGCAATACCAATTTTATTTGATTATCAGCATTTATGTACCTGTAAATAGTTGACAAAAATATATTCTAAATAAAAGATTTTGGGGCAGCGCTTAAGACCCCTATAGAGAGAGAGCCATTACAATCCCTCAAAATGTCAATCCTAAGGGGATGGAATTCTCGTACTGTCAACTGGACTCCTCCCACCACAAGAGTCTGAAAGAAGAAGAAAAATGAAATACGATTTTTTTTTCTTAGTACATAGCAGCCAGAATTTTTACCTTAAATACAGAGATTCGATAATTAAGTAAGGCACAATTCCTTTCAATTACCAATGATTTCTAGGAATTATTTGATTGTGTTTTGAGACGAGGTGCTTATGTTGAATTTCTGATGGTTTTCAAGAATAGAAAGTGTTAACATTCACAAGTACTATGACACATGCACAGTAACCACCCTAAAGCTTCGTGTGGCTGTAACGTCTTTGAAATCCATCATTATGGGTACGAATTTCATAAAGCTATCCAGAGCACCGTTCAGAATCTGAAGCCATATGCATTCAAAATAATACTTCACGAATGTCTTATGTTCCTCGCTAGAGATAATCTGACATTAACAGCTCATTAAATTACATCTCGCATATGGTCAACTAAGTTTAAATCCTGCGATCGAGGAGGAAAAGTTATGATGCCAACCTTGAAGGAATGCTACTAAAGCCACAATCTGGTGACTAAGGTTCAGCGCTGTCGTATCAAATCATAGGGTTTGCTAAGCCTTAATGGGGGCATTATATAAACAGGGGCAAATTATCCGACCATATAAGACCATAAATTCCAACGGTTTCTGATATATAAAAACATGATTCAGGACCTTATGCATGTCAGTTAAAACTGTTCATCTTAACAGAGCCACTGCTGCTCTAAACTTGTTAACAGGCGATGGCCATTACATCTTTATGCAAAACCACTAAGCTTTTTAATCGACGTTTCACAAGTGTGACCATAACTGGAAAGAACAACGTTCCAGTCGTATGTGACTTAGGTAAAGAAGAAAGACACACCATTCTAAATCGCGTTTGCACCAAAGCCGATAGGGGGATGGTGGGCGCCTGACTCCTATATAGCTGCTTTACCTCAAACTTAACGTATTTTTCGGACCATAAGACGCACCGGACTATAAGGTTTGGTTTGGAGCGTTATGGTCAACTTTTTGCTACAAGAGGGATAATTAGATCGGGACCTACAGTTTAAAGCCGATTCCGAACGGCTATAAACATCCATACCAACAGTGGGACTCGAACCCACAGGATCTGAACCGAATGCCAGCGCCCTAGCCATTCGGCCGCCTGGCTCCAGACTATAAGACACACCTCAAATTTATGGGAGGATTTTTAGAAAAGAATATTTTGTATTTGTTAGGTATATGAAGATATTTTCAATTTCTTACTTAATAATGATAAAAATATATATAATGAATAAAATAAATAATATATATAAAATGCAAATAATATATATAATAAAATATTCATTTTATTTTAATGTTACCTTACGACCGTAAGATGCACCCCAATTTTAAGTCGATTTTTTCATGTAAATTTTTATATAATTTTTATGTCGATTTTTTATATATAATGAATAAAATAATTAACATATATAAAATATAAGTAATATATATAATAAAATATTCATTTTATTTTAATGTTACCTTCGGACCGTAAGAGATGCACCCCAATTTTCAGTCGATTTCATTACGTAAATTTTTATGAATTTTTATGTCGATTTTTTATATATAATGAATAAAATAAAAAATGTCTATAAAATATAAGTAATATATATAATAAAATATTAGTTTTATTTTAATGTTATCTTCGGACCATAAGATGCACCCCAATTTTAAGTCGATTTTTTTTATGTAAAAAGGTTCGTCTTATGGACCCAAAAATACGATACTTTCTTTCGCTTTCTGTCAATTTAGATGGTGTTATCAACATTTTTTCCTTGCTTTACAATGTAAGACAAGAAAAAAATCATGCACGGTTTAAATAGTTGTAAATCTTAGTTATAAGTTGCAGGGGTCTTGTACACTCGTTAATTTCGAATGGTTTAAAAATTTTCTATTAGACATTCGGACAATTTAAATAATTTTCGGGAAAATATATTATTCCCTAAAGCATAAAATACAACAAATAAGATTCCAGGTATAATAAATTAAAAATTTTCTGTAAAGAATCAAATCCCAAAAATACTGACCACATCCGGGTGAGACGTTGTTTATGATAACTTTGGCATGTGAATAATTCAGCCTTTAAGAACGGGTTGACTTCAACTCAGTTTTTCAGACAAATTGATTACTCCATTTATCTTTCATTTATCTCTGACTTAATCTGTTAATCTTCAAAATATGGCGTCGGATAAGGTGACTGATTTTTGTCAAGATTGTGGGAAGCAATTAATTTGACTTTCTCAGACCTTTTTTTAATCGCACAATTGCTGAATGACACCGTATATTGAGCATAACTTTTAAATAGTTCCGTTTATGTGTATAGTGATTATTGAAGAGTTTTTTTTCCCACAAAATCTGTTGTATAAATATTATATAAAAACTGTAAGCAAGGTAGAAAATAGAGAACTGGATTCTTGTGCACAGCTCTTAAATTGCCTTTAAAAGAGGATTTAGTAAATGAAAGAGGCTACCCTAAAATTTTATTTTTTTAAGGTCTCATGAAAATCTTTTGTTATAGATCTGTTAACTGACCTATCTCTGTTTGGATGATTCAAGTAATAGTGTGTACCAGTTATTAATCTAGAACTTAAGAAGACTAAAATAAGAACATAAAATAAATTATCATTTGTATGACTGACGTACAAACGTAAACCGTCTCCCTTTCTGAATAATTTTAATAACCTCTTGACTTCTATAAAAATTTATTCTGTAAAATACTTCATTATTTAATAATTTTACTAAAAATTTAACTATTATTGCAATCCGAGACATCCTTTAAAACAAAAATTAGAAGTTAATTATATTTCACCCCTATTCCGAGAGTATTAAATTTATTGTCTGCAGTTTAAGAATTTAAATTATCTATAACTTTCATTCGATTGCTTTAAGTCAAATAGAAAATAATATATTTCTTGGAACTGCTAATACTTTCATATCTTCAAGTTTAATAAAATCCCTAAGTGAATCTTTTACAAGTCGAACAATAATGCTAATACTTTCATCTCTACACGTTTAATAAAATCCCTAAGTTATTCTTTTACAGAGCGAACAATAACGCTAATTCTTTCATCTCTACACGTTTAATAAAATTCCTAAGTGAGTCTTTTACAGGACGAACTCGTAGAGCCTCACAGGTAAATACGAATCCATAGTTGAAACGGGGATAACAGCTGCCCCTCAGCGATCTGTAAGATGTATTCCTCTAGTTTCCTAAACGAATAGATTTGAAATGCTTTCGGTGATGTTTTGGGGTATCTTACATCACAGCACCGCTTTCAATTTTCTGCATCTCTATCACTACACCTGTTTCCAAACCACAAACAGTTTACACGATGTCATCGACATTTCAACACCACCAAACTAGCTTTACAAATGTTATTTAAAAGTTATTTTAGATAGAATTATGTCTAACTTTAGTAAGGGACAAAGATAAGTTCTATACAGATAGTTCTTTATTTTGCAGTAGGAATTATGCATGTTTTTTTGTCAATACGATGTTTCACGATATCATGGTAAACAATTTTCTTGCCGTGTACGTTAATGGCAGCTGGTGCACGTAAAATCTGTCATGGCTGCAAAGTCCTCCAAGTTCTCAAAAAAACTTACCTCTGGGGGTACTGAGTCAAGTGTATCGGTCTCGGCATTTGTCTCTGTTCTAAATTCCGGGACCGGCCTGTTGGTGGTAATGCTGGCCACCTCTACGGTACCACCTTCAATGAATGACCAGCAGTCTCGCGGTGTGAATTAGGGCCTCCGTCCGCATTCGATGTTGACCACAACTGGTCTGGTGTCTACGAGACGTTGTAAGTCCGGTAATTCATATTCAGGGCGAATGTTTAATCTACAATAGCCTCTGCATTATCAACAACAACAAAAACAACACACTTCCTCTCCCCCTTCACTTAAAAAAAAAAAAAAAAAAAAAAACCGACCTTTATATATCACTTTTACGAAAACTGCTGTCATCACTTTTTATATAAATCGCCAGTTATGCTCCTACATAGGTCGTAGAGGAAAAAAACTACGTAGGTCAGAGAGAAAAAAAACGCGTAAAATTATTACCATGTACAATTATTCACCATTAAAAAGGTATTGCCATTTATACCTCATATTATTTTGCTGTGCTTTTTATCATTAATAAATTAAAACCCGATAAGAAAAATGAATCACATTGCTATGCCAATTTCATGTTTCAATTAACAGAATGGAAGTATCACAAGTTCCCATACCATGCCATCACGTTACTAAGGATTCAAAAATAGTTTACTTCAATTTGTTTCACGCTTAACAGCATGTTTAATTAATGTTTGAAATTTTCTAGCAAGGAAGAGAAAATTTCCTCGAATATCCTTTGGAACAAAAAGTAAATATTTTTGTGTCTTTAACGAATGTAAATAGGGATTAGTAAACAGTGGGTCATCAGAGAGGCCATTCACTCTGTAAGTGGTAAACCTTCAGTCATTGAAAACTTGCCGGTTACTGCCCTTTAAACAGGAAGAACGGTTATGACACACAATAATCTTAAAATGTCATTTTAAAGCATTCCATTGAAGAAAAACACGTTACGGATGTTATTGCTTCCCTGCAGTCCCTCGTTTTCCGTGGAAACCGTTACTATATATTCTCGTATTTACATTCAACAGGCACTGCGCCACACTCAATTTCGGCAATAAGAAAAAAAAATAAAAACATGGCGAGAAATCATTCTTAATTTTTACTTTTTTTCCTTCCCCCTAACGCTTCAGTATAAATTTTGAGTGTATAAATAAGGAGACCGAAATCCTGATTTACGACCCGCTAAAATGAAGAAAAAGTCCTTTTTGCATCAGATTACACATGAGAAATAGTCGGATTTGCCTTTTCACACAGTAACTGTGTAGCTTTATTGTAAGTGTACGAACTACGCATACTGACATCCTCATCGTTCAAATTGTAACTGTGGGATAAAACTATTTATTTCTGAGTGTTTTTTTTTTGTTTATTGGCCATAAGGGTATATATGTATCGATTGATTGTTTCCTTTTTTTTTGTAGACTTTCAGTCCACTTCTAAGTGATATGATATGTTAATATATGCTTATTTAATGGAGGCATAAAAAGTAAATTTACGATATATCTAGTCTTTTTTGTAGATCGTTCAGGAACCTAGCTTTTAAAAGACTCCTTTGAAGGTCATAACCCGAACTTAAAGAAACTATTAACCCCTGAATACGGTAAGCTGTCTTGGTCGTTTAACGCGATAGTCAGTGACAGCTTGTACTCATAAAATATAGTTTATAAGGACATACTCGTAGTTACTGGGAATATCAATTATTTACTTTGAAATGTCAGCTGTTACTGGAATACATAGCTACACTTCGCTATTCCTAGATTTGTTTTTCCTCCTGGCTATAACTTTAAAAACTAAAATGGAAATTTCAACGGTCATAGAATGCAGAATTTAGATGCAGATATAACTACAGCATTTCAATACCTGTGTACTGAAATATTGCGATTGTTACAGCATATTATGTATTTCCAGTCGTACGAGGGTCGTTTGATAAATCTTAGAAAAAATAATGAAATTATGTGTTTTTTAAAAAAGTTTTTATATATTTTCCTACCTAATCTCCCTTAAGGTTGCTGTGTACTGACCCTATTGCATTCACTCACCTCAATGTTAACCCCTGGAAAAAATGTGTCCAAGGATTGCTGACTTATAGATTTTTTTAAAATGTACTCTGTAACAGAGAAAAAAAATTTACACCTTGGGGAATTTTTCGTTTTTTGAAAAAAATGCAAATAAATTTTAAAATTTTAATTATTTGGAGTTAAATCTGGTATAGTGTGTTTTAAACGCCCATCAATTCCTTTGGTGGGCGAAATTTATAAAACGAATCCTGTTGCAAGGGAAAAGTTCAGGTTATCTGAAAATATCGTTTTATTCGATTATCAGCCTTTATGTAGCTGTAAATAGAAGACAAATTTTCTTCGTAAGTTAACACTGAGATGAGCGATTTCAATAGGGTTAGTACACAGCAGTCTTACGTTACTTAAAATGTTATATAATGTCCTACATTTTACGTTATCTACTCAAAAATGCACAAATTAATGTTCAATCTTAAAAAAAAAAATTCCTGTTAAACTTTAAAATACCGTGCTAATAAAGGTTCATCTTGTCCTTATCAATGAATTAACAGGAACCCCTTAAAAAACTTGAAGTTTAAAATAAGCTATTCAGTGGTACCCAAATGGTCCCCACTTGGATTGAAAGATGTTTTTTTTTTTTAATTGTATTCTGTAGTAGAGAAAGAAATTTTACACCTTGGGGTATTTTTCGTTTTTTGAAAAAAATGCAAATAAATTTTTAAATTTTAATTATTCGGAGGAAAATCTGGTATAGTGTGTTTTAAACGCTAATAAATTCCTTTGTTGGATAAAATTTATAAAATGAATCCAGTTGCAAGATGCAGAAAAGTTCAGGCTATCTGAAAATATCATTTTTATTGGATTATCAGCATTTATGTAGCTGTAAATAGCAGACACATTTTCTCCGTAGGTTAACACTGAGATGAGCAAATCCAAGAGGGTTAATACACAGAAACCTTAAGGTCAATACATTTGGTCCAACGATTTTCAAGTTTTTTTTTTCTAAATCATAAAGTAAGTTTATAACGTAAGTACCGTTCACAAAGTAAGAGTTCACACACGTCCCAAACTGCAAAATAAGCGTTAGTTTCACCAATCAGTTCAGAATTTTGATGCTTCTTTCTGCCCCGAAAGAAATTTTTTCCTGCATAAGAACAAGTTGTAGACCTATGGGGCTAAATTTGGAGTATAGAAAAGGGAGGCGGATGTATAATTTCGTTGTGTAATTCTGGCAGTTTTGGCGCCGTCATCTCAGAGGAATAAACCAGAGCGTTATCATGATAGAAAAGAACTTTTTTTGCGCAAAACATGGCCTTTGTTTTAATTTCTTTTATTTTTAAACAATCAAGTAAAGATGCATAATACGCTCGGGTGATTGTTTTGCCCTTTTCCGAGTGGTCAATAAAGGTTATACCGTGGGCGTCGCAAAAAGCAGTGGCCATAACCTTTCCCGCTAATGGAACTGTTTTTACTTTCATTGATTCAGGTCCACTTGCTTCAATCAACTGTTTTGACTGTTCTTTTCGTTTCTGGCTGGTAGTGATGTATCCATGTTTCATCAACTGTTACGAAACGACACAATGCATCTGGATTTCTTTGAAACGGGTCCAAATTGTGCCTCGAAGTGTTTACTCGTTCACGGTTTTGATAGAGGGTTAACAAACGTGGCACCCACTTTCCCGACAATTTTCTCGTGTCTGAATATTCATTCAAAATAGTATGTATGCGCTTTGGTGACATTCAAAAAGCGTTAGAAGTCTCACGTACTTTTAATGTTCTAATACTTCACGCCCATATCATGGATTGTTTCAATAATATCTGGTGTAATGACCTCAACAGGGAGACCAGCACGTTCCGCATTCATTCGTGCTCATTCGGATGCAACGAAAATTAACAAACCATTTGTAAATCCCTCTAAGCGAAGGTGCAGAGACGTCGTAGTATTTGCCAAGCTTGGATTGAGTTTCTTCCACCGTTTTGCCCCTTAAAAAGTTATGCTTTTTGGACAGCGGAACTCTTTTTTTTCTCTACTGAGTAAGCGGTAACAAGAAATGACCGACTAAAATGGCTCTCAATTACAGAAAAATCGGAGAATCTGTTTACAGTTTAATATGCGTGCCTTTGAAGTAAGCTCAATGTGAGAGCGCCAGTAATTCAAGTACAGTGGGGCCCTCTCTCGGAGTTTGCACGGGTTTATCAAGCGACCTTTATATGATGAAGTTATATCCTCAGTTATATCAACAATAATTACCTTATTGGGGTAATTAAACGCTATACAATTCTTCAAACGAGGTGTGATGGACACTTCACAAATTCCTTTGAAATTATGTCCCATTAAAAATTAGCTTAATTAATTTGAGAGCCATGAGACTTCTAATATGAATTCTAAGAATTCTTATTAAAAGTTCGTGAGATTGACTAATTTTATATCTACCCTATAGATGTAAAATAGCTCGCTCAAATCGGTAATGTTTTTATTTTAGGTTTTTATATAGCTTGTAATTTTTTTTGTAATATTTCGTTATGAATGAATAGATTGGAAAGGGAGTAATCCACCAACAGAGAATGAGCCGCCATAGACAGCCAGGGGGTTGTCCCCCCTCCCAGTCTGCTGAGTATCTAATTTAAATACGTATATAAATTTAAAATATTATAAAATCACTTTCGTATGAATGATTGAACTCTATGCTTATGATTTCAGCATTTTTATTTCACTTGCTACGTGAAAGGGAGACGTACCTCCTCACTTGCGACGTGAGGAGGAGAGAGGAAGAGAGGGGTTAATCTTGCTTCCGAACAAACAAAAAGTTTATTTAGAATTTACGATTAAGATTTTACATTTTAACACTCTTAAAAGTATTTCCTCATTTTTCATGCACAAAAATTTAACTCAATTTACAATTTTTTTATGACATTTACACTTGTTTAAAATTATCTCTCTAGAGAATTTTAACCAAAGAGTACTTGTTCTTGAAATTAATATTTTATAAGATGTCGAAAGCGTAACTTATTTCTTATAGCCTCAATAAATCCGTGAAATCCACTAAGATAAATTTAGTATTTCGATATATTACAATAGCAGTAACGGTTTTCCTGTACAGAAAGGTTCCTTGATAAGTTAAGGACATCTTTTTTAGAATTCTGAGCAATAAATCACTATCATTAAATAACGTGTCATCAAAAAAGTGTATAAGATAAAAGCATCTATAGAGAGGCAATAAATAACTAGAAATTTTATCAGGAGAAAAGAAAAGACTATCAAAGTTGATCTTTAGTAAAGCTATTGTATCTTCAGTGACGTTACAAGAATATGGACGGATGAGACTTTATCTTATAGATTGTGATTGAGTAATAAATGACGTACTTTTGTTGACAAGAATAGAATAATCATTTATTAGCCTATGGTGTCGAAAATGAGAGCAAAGAGATAAGTTGGAGTACCCTCTAAGATCTTGCCTGGAGGTATGAAGTCACACAAAAACACCTTTTATATAGTAGAAGACGATATTTTCCCACCAAAATACCGCAGGCCTGTAACGTCCCTGAAAGAGCTGTACAAGACAATGGCCACCCTTTGTGTACACGAACAAGGATATCGCAGAACATAAATTCCTTCCCTTTCGGGGGGAGCGATGTTCTTTGCTTCGTAAAAGAACTTCCTGTTTGTAAATGCTGTTAATCTCTCTGTCTAATGATACGAAACATTTTTTTTTCTTCTGCTCTTTATCTCAATCATTTTTTCTGTAGTGCCTTTCGCTTTATTTATTTGTTTCCTCCGAAGTCGTCACCCCCCGAAATAGCGGGAAGCAATAGCTGAGGACGCAGCCATTTGGCTTTTGGCCAAAAGGACTGTGAGGAAGATGAAGAAGAACGAATCTTGATCTTGCTTCTGCTGCTTGAAGACCCTTCTTTATACACGATGACTACCGCTTGTCGAAAGAGATGGTGCCTTCCGATAGTATAGGAGGGGGGGACATGACCATGATGGATTAGCAACAGTTGTACTCCTTTTTGATCGTTTCCCCCAAACGATCTCTCTCCGAGGAAGTCGTACCCAAGTGAGGTTTCGCACTCCAGAGGAGGTGGTTATATTTAGACTCCAAGATCGTGTTCGTATCGACACGTGCTGTTTTTCTCGCTTATTGGAGATGGCTCGAAGAACTTTTTATATTCGTTACCGATTACTGGAACTGAAATGAAGCGCTAGACGACACATTGTAACTATTTTCATTTGCTACATATCAAGCATAAAAGGGATAGGATACTGTACATATGTATGACCATGCTTGTGTCACAGAAAGTTGAAAGTCAGAGAATATGTGAAGGAATATGATTTACGTGTACTGTTCTGTAAGTGTGTAATAGTATGTCTTTGTATAGACGTAAGTTAAATAAGATTAAGGAACAGTTGAACTTTACAGTAGAGAGAGAAGTAATATCATATACACTGTATTAGTATTAGCTTTTACAGCCATAGAACTAAATTTTTTATTTAACTATACGATTTCCCTTTTACTCGCTGCGTAGTAAATTTAAAGAATACGTATGGTATTTAGTACTTCAAATAAGGCACTTTTCAGTTACATGTAGGGCCAAATGAATTACTATTATTCTATTTCCCTCCTCATTACATTTGCAGTAATCTAAATTGACTTGCATTTGAATTAAAATACCATAGATTGTTCAATATATACATAGTAATGTCATAAAAAATTGTGTTATACATTATACTCGTTTACCATCTAAATGTGTTTGTACGTAATTAAACACAATAATAATAATAATAATAATAATTTTTAAAGGTATGTGCCTACCTTTTGGGCACTTTTTTGAAAAATATGAAATTTTTATGAAACACGAGTGTTTTTAGTTAGAACAGGGAATAAAACCATGAATTTAAAAAAAAGTTAGTGAAATTTTCATTAACTTTTCAAATTTAGGCAATTTTTAGTCAAATTTTAGTAAAAATTAGCGTTTAAGCCAAATTTTCTAAAACAAAATCTAACCAATATATTTCACTTTTTTTTTCAACAGAATATTAGTAAATCAGTTACCTGTGTTATGAAGCAAAATATTTGCAATACCTCTTAAACTTACTAACATATACCAAATTTTGTATACACAACAAGATTTTTTTAAAAATTTCCATATATTTTCCAATAAAAATAGCTCTTAAATTAATAAATAGATACTTACAAGTTATATTTTGGTTCATAACATACCACTAGATGAGCAGAACCTTGTGACAAAATTTTATTTCAATATCTTAAAAATATTTTAAGAAATGAAATTTATCGTAAACGTAAAAAATGAAAAATGCAGTTTTCCAGAAAACGCAAATAAAGATTTTAATTTAGCACAAAAAAATATGTATAAACTTTACAACCTCAAATTTCACCATATTTGTAGGTCAAGCCTTCCGTGGCTTCATTTTAAATTAATTTTGATTTTCTTTTAGCTTTTATAATTTTTCTGCATGTTTTTGTAGTTGGCAGAATTTGTCGCCTCGATTTCTTTATTCGCTCAATGTCAATTTCCATGTACTTTTTCAACATTTCTGGTTCAGTTTTTATTTTTAAATAATTGAAAACAGGTACGAGACCCATAAAACATGAATTAAACAGTAGCACTGCAATGGAAGCCCCTAATAACAATGTTTGCAGTTAAAGAAAAATTTTTTTAGGAAAAATATTCCACAAAACATTGCTAAATGATTCATTATTGATATGAGTCATGCAATGAAAACACTTTTTCAGTAATTTCTGATCACAATAACCAATTCTAAGTAAGCTGGTTTTATAATTTTGACAATTGTATCTGGAAGTCTTGGGTATTTTTCCGAAAACTGCTTTCCATGGTGCAATGCTTGCTTGTATTTACACCAACTTTCGGGACCCTCAGGACACTATTCATGCATCGACTTTTCATTGCTTGAGCAACGATAAAAAAAACAGATAATACTGCTGATTGCATATTTTGAAGATTTGCAACATTGCTGCGAATTGCAATCTCATAATAGTTTTGTAGCTTGTCTATAAAGTTATCAGTTAGTTTACCCTTTCCACCAAGTCCTTTAATGGTCTTTTAATGGTCTTAAAACTATAAAAAATAAATAGAGGAAACTTAATTCTACATTAAAAATGAAAAATGAGCATTAAAATTGCTTAAAAGTAAAGAAATAACTGTAAAAATGTATTTTTTGTATTTCCGTGGCCCTTTAAAAGGTCACTTCCGGTTTCAGAAAGTTCATTTCCGGTTTATAATTTCGGCTAGAACTTTGCTTCTAATTGTCGCTGAACCAAAAGTAAAGCATTTTTGAAATCCTAAATATTTGAACTTTAATTTAAAATAATAAAAAAATTTCGAATGTTTTCGCAAAAACAGCGATTTGAGGGTAGGCACATACCTTAAAGAAACTAAAACTACAAGAGTGAGAATTTTGCGCCTTATATGCATTATGTTTTTATACAGATATTCATCATATCAAAGAAGTTGTGAACAGTTTACATGTTCCAGTTAAGATTGGTTTGATATGATTGTCGCTTATTACATAGTTTTATTATGAAGTTTTTCGGTGTTTGTAAATATATGTTCAGTATAACATTTTTGAAACGTTTTCGAATTCCTAGTAATGAAACTCCTAATAATCCTAATTTTAAAACCAATTTAGTGATTCTGTAATAAAAGAAATGAATCTTCTCGTTTTAGAAGAGATGTCAAATGGAGGGACGAATAGTTTTTAAATATATTTTGTAGCTAAAAGTGTTATAGTACCGGACATATTTCAACTGCGCTTTATCAAACACAGAAAATCAAGTTTTCCCCCTCCCTCCCATCCTTTAAAATTATTATTTGCCATATTAAATTATAACATTCGACACATTCATTTTATCAACCGAAATCGAAAGAAGAAACGAAAATGACTTGAATTATCATTAGTACGGTTGTATCACTAATATGTGATTGTGTGAGAGAGTAAAAGAGAACACAATGCAAATATTTTTCCAAAATTTACCAACCTCTTGCCAACAGGGGTTCCCAAACTTATTTGGCCTACCGCTCCCTTGCCAGAAAAAAAAAAAAATACTCAGCGCACCCCTGGAAAATTTCCTTCTTAAGCGAACAGAGATGCAGTGACAAATTTGCGTCTTTTTATGTATCAACATAGTAAAGACAGATGTTGTAAACAAAACACCTTGAAACTTGAAATAATAAAATTATTCAATAAAACCAACCATTGTAATAATCACATTACACACAGAAAATTAAGATAATGAAGGATAATATTAAAGTAAAAATTACGAATTATATTAAAACTAATCCTAATGAGAAGGATGAACTTGGGGCTGGGACATTTTCCCTCCTTAAGATCCAGAAAAATTATTAACCGCGACTGGAAAAAGAACAAGCCCACCGGCGAACTTTGAGGATGCAATATTACCCCCCAAGCGAAGAGTGGCGTACAAAGGAATCAGCCGTTCGACGTGCAGGTGAGGAGCGACGTACAATAGCTAGTCGCCACAATGTCTGGACTGTTAGACGTTAAAATACAAAAGAGAATCCGAAGCAGTAATGATCATCCGGTGCGATATCGATATGAAAATAGACATCGTTTTGCACACGGGCTAAAAGATAGGGCCTATCAGGGTCCAGATTCAAAAAGCGGGGATATTAAAGATCCCGCCAGGGAAAAAGGTTTTAAAAGGCGACGCACGAGAGTTTGAGAGTTGACGGATTCTGGATTCTGATTCTGATCCAGATTCTGGGCTGATCCCAATTCTGATTCTGAGGTTCAGACCTCTGAAGTCTTGAGATTTTCTCCCGCTGAGAAGGGTCGTGGAGAGATCAGAGATTGATCTTCCTTAGTTTTTTAAGCAGCTAGCTTCTTTAGTGAGTGTGTGGGACGAGCCGTCCACTATTCTGTGACAGATCTACCTAATTACGAGTGGAGTTCGAGTACTGCCTCAATCCAGCCGATTCCGACGAGCGGAATCCGTTTCCTACGAACAGTGCTACTTCTGCGTTCGAGCCAAATTCCCTGAAGGGCCGACCGACGACCTGCAGCGACAGTGCATCCAGTCATCAGAGAAGGCTATCCTCAACGTGTGTTCGCAGACTCCAACTACAATTACTTGTCTGTATTATCTACTTCAAGAACGCGACCTAATCGTGTGATAATTAATCCAGAGTACTTCAAATAAATTGTCATTTAAGTGTAACGAAGTTCTAGTTAGTTAACTGTTTAATCCTTTTACATAACTTGTGTGTCGCTACCTCGAGTGTCGGCTTTGACACCAAATCACGGGAATATGTTACAGGGCACTGCTGTCAATTTATTAATATTAGTCTTTATTTTTGTCAGCAGCATTTTTAAATCACGCTATTTGTAGTCAATATGTTTTTAGTTAGCAGATTTGTGACTACACTGAACCCACGTTCCACTAAATAGGATGAAGGAATTGCAATTAAAAACTTTTGTATTATAGCCAATAATTCAGGATAAAGTATCAGTATCCGTTTTTGCAGCCAGAACTGTTGGTACCTGAGTTTGAATTTAAATTTACTGCCCTCTTGGATCATTCGGTGACCCTCGTGGGACGGTACCGCCCACTTTGGAAAACCTTGGGTTACGCCATCATCCCACTTATTTACATTTCGGAAAGGTTGCCCCTAAAAATATAGAGTGAAATTATCATTCGCAATTATTAATTTTCATTAAAAAAATCGGAGTAACTACACGTTCCATCCAGTAACACTATATTGAAAAAAAACTGTCATTTAAGTTGTATTTTATGTGTAATGCTGATAATATAGAGGGTTCAGTTTGTCTGAAAAGTTTGTTCAATGCTGAGGCCTTTGTCCCTTTAAGGGGACTCACGACTCTTAAGTCGAGGATTTCATACTTTTTGACTCTTTGTAACTATTTCAATTTACTCCCAATTTTTCCAAATTTTATGTGTATGATAAATTGATATATTTATTTTAATAAACAAATTTTCAACTCTCAAAATAATTCTAAATAATTTTTTTTTAATGCTTTAGACGTACCTTGTTTTTTAAGCATTTTTATTGTATACTGGCTTGCGCGCAGAACTATGAAATTAATTTTACACTTAAATGTATAATTCCTGTTTTATATTTAAAATAAATAATTCAAAATACAATTGAACATAAAACATTCAACATTAAAATATTTTTTCAATTTTTTTTAAAACTGCTCAAAATATACTTAAAATTTCCTTAAATTTTTGCATTAATTTATTCCTGAAAAAATAACAAAATGTGCAGTGATTGCAATAATTCTAGTTCAGATGCGATAAAATAACATGATTATGCAGTGATAAAAATTTCATGAAATTATGTTTCATAGTTTTTGAGATATCAGTTGCGAAATGAAACAAAATTACATTTTGAGAAATATGAGTTTAAAATTTTTCTTACCATAAACTTGATCAGTAATTAAATATATAGAAAATCAATATCTCCGGAACTAAGCGGAATATTTTCACGCGGCTTGCTTTATTTTGTTCAGGAATGATCAGGCTTTGACATATTTTTTTTTTTTCAAGATTTAAGTTTTAAAGATTTAAGAGTAGTGAGTCCCCTTAAACATTCGCCTGCTATCACCGCGGTTTTGCTGGCCTCTTCATTATGGGAGCACCATATAGGTGGACCAGTATCACCCCTAAGAACCGGTTCCATAATTTTGAACCGAGTCAAGTGACAAGACCGGAAACACTTGACCCCGCACCTCCAGAGGTATTTTGGGGAACTTGGAGGACATTACAGCTACGGCAGATTTTTCCCGGACACCAGCTGCCATTTGTGTACACGTCGGTGGATTTGTCTGCGACAGGCATCGAACCAGCAACTTGCAGGTTACTGGCTCGCTGCCTTTGCCAACTGGGCCACCTGCGCTCCAGTCTGAAAAGTAAAGTCTGTATAAAAAACATTTCAAGAATGATCTGATTTTTAGTAATAACCAACCAAGCAAAGAAAGTGACATCATTATACTGATAGTATGACTTGTTGATGGAGGATGAGAGCAAATTGTACAATCCCCTTAATATATCTAAATTTATTTTTATATGCCTCTTATAATTCATTTTGGTTAGAATCAGTCTGATAAAAAAATACACACATCTATCACTTATAGTCATGAGATAGAGAGGTAATGAAATGTTACAAATTATGTCAACTAATTAATGTGGTTAATGTGTAGATTAAGTATTTCAGCGAAAATTTTGTGTTTGAAAGCTTTAAAAATACACAATTTTGGCAGAGATTATACATAAGAGATTAATGATAACAAATTACGGTTAATTTTGTTATGCTTCAGATATGCCATATTCCTTAAAATAAAAATTTGTATGTTCCATCGGTAATTTATTCTCTTAAGTTACTTCTTATGAACAGAAAATGGCATTAAAGAAATTTTACTTTGGAATCTCGGAACAGCAAACAGTCGAACCCCGTTATAACGAACAAGGGACCAAATGTTTTGTTCGCTTTATCCGGTGGTTCGCTATATCCAAACCGTTATGAAAAATACTAGAGTTCAGAAAATGTATAACTCAGTAGTTGCAATATGTATTCAATAATGATGTATTAAAAAATGATCAAATCTATTAAAAATGATCATTAATGAATTAAATCGACTAAAATCAATTGCATTTAACTGACACAATAGTAATTAAATTAAGTACAATAGGAAAACGGCGGGACCAAAATTTTCGTTCGTTATATCCGTGAGTTCGTTATATACCGGGTTCGCTATAACGGGGTTCGACTGTACTATTTATACTAAAGATATTCTGTTTGTCAAATGCGCAAAGATACACATTGAAATGATGTATAGTTCATTTTTCCATTTTGAAGATACATTTTAATGAACAGTATGTATAACGTGTTTATTAAAATCCGTCTACTAAAATTCAAATACTACAGCATGTTTAACAAGCTGTAGTTACGTATTTTAATATTTTTTCAAATGCTACTCGAGAAAAAGTCATTTGAAACGATAGTTCTTCATTATTCGGGGGGAAGTCTAGTTGGAAGTATTCCAGCCTCGAAGTATGATGACGTGAGTTCGATTCTCGTTCCATGCTGACGGTTGTAACAGTAACAAACGACTGCTGGGAATAAAAATTATAAATCGAAAGGTAAATATATAATGAAAAAAATTACCTGGTCTAAACATTTGAATAGCTGAAAAAAAGAGTCTAACAAGTTTAAAGTATCATGTCGTTAGCCTCTGAAAGAAATGGAGAAATATGCTAGGAAAAGTCACTAGAAATAAAACTTCATAATGCCGGCGTAGTTCAACTCATCAAATATTGACCTTGAGGTTTAGAGAAATGAGTTATTACCTGTCTTATGGTTTTTGCCACTTAACCAGTAAGTTCTGATAAAATATTCAAACCTTAAATAATATATTTATTTTTTAAAACGACTACACATAAATTACACTTAATTATACTTAACTACACCAAAGTTTTTATTTGATGAAACGACAAATCGGATATATGTAAAAAAATAGGAATTATTTTAACATAATTTGCCAAAAAAAATTCTTTAAAATAAAAAGCTATTACGGATTTCCCAATTAATCAAATTCCAAAATACCCCCGAAATTCAATCTTTTGGATACATTACCCTCCCTATGTTAAACATTTTTAGAAATAAAGACATTACACTTCTAAGTAGCAACCAATAAAAAATAACGAGTAAGGACATATTTTATGTTTTATTATATTTGCATTTAATACAAAGAATCAACTGTAAACAGCACGGCACACACGCGTTGCATTATTACTACAGCTTGTTTGAATTTACTGGATAACGGAAGGGGGGTAAAAAAACACGACTATCTAATACATACATAACTTTTTTAATCAAACAAGCCTAATACCCCAGCGTCGCTCAATATTTGTATGTTATTAAATCTTTCCATTCGTCGGTATATGCCTTTAGCCCCCATTTTCCATTTCTATCTCTTCCTTGAATATTTAACTTTCGAGAAACCATATTTCTTCCGGGCGAGAGAGAGAGAGAGGAGAGGGAGGGGGGGGGAGGAGGAGAGGGGAGGTTAAAACACTGATGAACATGCTATCGAGAACCGAAACCCACGTGTTCCCGAACACACTCGCACACGCAAACGTAATTCACCATTTCGGACCATTTAAGTCGCCATACTTTTCTTTCGCCTTTTCGAGTCCAGATTTATCGGTAACAATTCTGCCAAAATGTTTGCTCATAATTTGCATTTTTTCACTGGGGAGGGTGCCCCGCATCCGTTTGTGTGTGTTGGTGCGCTGTGTGCTCGCCCGGAGAAATTAAGGAAGCTAGCCGTCTTATTCCATTAAAAGAAGTAATTACACACATAAATCTCTCCCTCTGATTTGCAATTCAGATGGACCCGAGCCGGAATCCTCCAGGAAAATATGTCTGGCAAAGGTGCGATACGCGGGAGTCGCCGGGAAAATAGGCCTGGGTTTGGCGGCATGCTAATTCCTGAGCCAGAGGGGGGGGGGAGAAGGGGGAGCGTAATTTTATTTTGTTCTCAGAAGAAGAGCTTAAAAGGGGGGACGAGCGGTGTATATATATCCCAGATCGGGGCAGGGATTTAGGGAGAAAATGCCGGGGAAAACTTTTCTCTCCGGTAATCTTTCGCTTTTCGGTGATTGCAAATTCTCGATTAGCGGATGAACACTTGTAACCGAATGGTAATGCGGGGAAAAGCAACCCCGGAACAATTACCACTTTAAAAGGTCCCTTGTCTAATTGGATCTCCTCCGGTCCCAGTCGTAGGTGGGAAAAGAATGCACGGCCAGTCTAAGAAGTCCATTTTGTGCCGAGCGGTGTCTGCTGTTAAGAGCACTCATTCCGCGCGCACCTTTCATGCTGATTGTTTTGTCTCGTCATTAGCTCCGATGGGGGATTTGAAAGGGGAAATAGTAGACGTTGGATAGTTGTTGTTTTGGATGTGGCAATGACCGCTGGATTAAAAAAAAAAAAAAAAACAGTAGGGGGTTAAAACGCTGCTGAGGGAATATTTCAGATTTCCGTTATCAAACAAAGAATAAAAATGGCTGTACTTACACGTCAGTACCTTACATAACCAATTTTCAATTCCATATTTTAAATTTTCCCTGTATCTTAGTTATAAAATGTTAATACAGTCGAACCCCGTTATAACGAACTTCAACGGACCGAAGGTTTTGTTCGCTTTATCCGGTGGTTCGCTATATCCGAACCGTTCAGAAAAATGCTAGAGTTCACAAAATGTATAACTCATTAGTTACAATGTGTATTCAATAATGATGTATTAAAAAATAATAAATCTATTAAAAAGGTCATTAATGAATTTAATCGACTAAAATCGATTGCATTAAACTGACACAATACTAATTAAATTACGTCCAATAGGAAAACAGCGGAACCAAAATTTTTGTTCGTTATAACCATGAGTTCGCTATACACCGGGTGCGCTATAACGAGGTTCAACTGTATTTGAAACGATGGTATACTATAATAATTATTATTATTATTTTACATTTCAAATTACATCTTTTTATATCATTTGGAATTTTTTTACCCTAAATTACTTAGTTAATAAATCTAAATTTAGCTTCAATGTATCGAATAAATATTACATTTCATTATATATCATGATCAGTGAGTACTTACTTATGTTGAAATTCAAATAAAATCCAAGAAAACATTAACAAAAAATTGCGGTATTTTATAGCTTAGTTAATTACATATTTAGATCCCTAAGAAGTGTATTTAGAAGTATCAAAAGTTTTTGTTGTCTATCAGTATATATTTTCCACTCCGAAAGTGTTTCGTGTTATCATCCAAAAATATCTGATTTTCCCCCAAAAAATTAATATTAAAAAGGAATCATGCTAAACATACATTGTTTTACTCTTTTTGCGTACTCATCTGTTAGAAATCATTAATATGACGGGATATATTTTCCTTAGTCTCAAAACTGGGTATTAATCGTTATCGGTCACTTTACATTCACATAGATCTATCTCTACTTAATTTAGGCGCCCTTATTGAAGTATTGCATAACTAATGAATAAATTACTTGCATTAAATAACCGGTCACTTAAAATAAACTAAAGCCATAATTACTCGAAAAGCTTGATCTTTTTACAAATTTTATAACGTTTAAATTAAAAAGGAATAGTGCTACGAGGGGCTGTCATACAGTATACCTCAATTATTGCCCCCCCCCCCCCCCGAAAAAAAAGAAAACTTTCAGCCTCTCGATTTCTTATTGTTAAATAAATTCTCGATTTCTCATTGTTAAATAAAATTCTGCAATGAAAGAAGCACTTCTTCTCTTTTAAATATCCTGACTTTAAACGCATAATATGCACAGTTGCCATCTGTAGATAGAAGTTTGAACGGGAATTTAACGCATTGTTAATTGACTTAGTTTATACGGTACAAAGTTATGAAGAACTTACGTTATAAAGTATATTTCAAGCTTGTTCAGCGTTAGAAGGTAGTATGGAAATTTTAAATACAGTGATACATATTGAGAAGAATATAGAAACAGGCAAAACATTTTGCATATCAAATAAAAATCGAGTAAACTGAATAAATTTAAAAGAAGCTAGAATGAATTTCATTTACTTCACACAGCATGTGAGGATTGCCCGAAAGGAGATCAATTTTAAATAAATGTAAGTCAATAAAACTCTAGAGAATTTCAAAAATTTTGTTTTTTAAAAAGAAATGAAATTATCAGAAATACTATAACTTGGAGGTTAGAAGTAATAGTTCTTTTTTTATTGGGGAGACAAATTCTCCTAGAATACCTCAAAAAGAAAGTCGAAAACGGTAGCCCAAACAGGATGCGAAATTTTAGATAATTATTTACATGCTTTAGAGTTAATTTTAACAGTTTCATAGGAAACATTCTAGTTTTACTCTTTGCCATATATTTACTGACTGTTAGTTAAAAAAAATTATGCATAGGGAAAAATGTTTTACAAATCAATAGTGGAGTCTAATGGAGATGAAGGATATCAATTTAACCGTTTCCTTCGCATAGGTATTTGATGAGAAGTAATTATTTTAAATTAATAATGTTTGCAGTGAAGAATGGATAGTCTAAACAGATGTGAATTCAACAATAAAATATTAATTAAATGATAACAATGCAAGTGTTTTACATTCAACTTTAGCATTTTCCTATCTTACTCCTTGGCATTTTAATGAGATTAGCTGAAATTGATTAGAATTTATAACAGTTTAAATATCATTGTAATAATATTTAACGAGTTAAATTCATTTTCATCCCTATCTTTAAACGTGAAAAAAAAAATAAGCTACACCCACGCAGAATCGTAGGAGTAGAATATTATTTTTTTGCCTACACTTTTAGGAAGCTATTATAAAACTTCTGTATCTGAAATTTAATCTATACAAATGTGCAATAACGATAACACCAAAGAACAGGTTAAGTTGTTTTTAAGAGGAAGTCAGATGCTTCTGATACATAAGTAATTATGTTATAGAAATGTTTACATAAGGTATTATTACGTTTTATCTGATCTCGAACAGTTAAGGACTATAGCTGCAATAGAATAAAGATTATTCAATGGATAGATAAAAGACTGTAGTTAACTTCACATGATGGTTTAGAAAATGGAAGAAATTATATGCGTTTATTGTTACTATGATCGTTCAATGTACTTATAGCATCTCTTTATATTGGTTTTAATTGAAATCTGTTTATATATGCATGTTTTTCTTTCTCTTAACTCTCTCTCTCGTGGGAGATAGAAGAATGTGTTTCAGGCAGTGAAAACAAGAAATTATGAACTTAGGCAGTATCAGATTTCACATACAAGAAATCCAATAATATTATCTAATATTTGCAGACAGAAATTGATTAAACTTTGCAATTGTTTACCCTTAAATTACCTCATTAATGGTATGATTTTTTTAAATGCATTTCTATATGCTTAATTTCCTTATTATTTTTTATTACATTTTTTTATATTTTCTCTTTATCTGTTAGTTTAGGTTCAGAAATTGACTTTTTTCTTTTATTTTGGAAAAAATGAGAAAATAACTTGAGTTAATTACTCCTCCCTTTCTTTTACACTCTTAAATATTATAAATAATTATTGAATAACACGTTAACATAATACTGGTAAGTAACTAAGTTCTTTTTTTCTTCATGTGTGTGTTTGCATTTGAAAAATCAGAGAGATTAAGGTCTAGTAACTTTTCTAATTGAGAATAAAAATTATTCACTGACTTCTTTAATTGATCTTGTTCAAAAAAGAGTTTTTGTGATAATACATTGAAAGACAAGTAGAAAACAACGAGTTTTTGCTGTCTTTTTTGGTTTGTACGACTTTCCGTAACTAATTTCCCCCCGTAATCTTTCAAGTCTTTTTTTAGGTTAACAGGTCTTTAAAATTTTTATTTTGAGAACGGGAAATATATAATCAGACACATTTTTAAACAATTCGGACATAAGAGAAGTATATGTTGTACATGTTATACCTCTAGGAACAACGTAAAATTTTGTTTTGTTAGTGTAGTTTATAAATTTTATTGTTTATATATCACATCACACCATTGATTAAAATGCTGTTTTCAAACAAGACTGATGTCTGCCTTTTGAACTTTTCTTACGGCAAGAACTAAAACGACAACAAACGACTAAAAACAAGGAATATATATATATATATATATATATATATATATATATATATATATATATATATATATATATATTATATATTATATATATATATATATATTATATATTATATATATATATATAATATATATATATATATAATATATATATATATATATATATATATATATATATATATATTATAAATATAGTAAAATCTCATTTATCGGGATCAAATGTATAGACATTATTTTTATTTAATGTTCGCAGAACATGCGAACATGCGTTTTAATGTTCGCAGATAATAATTTTTAGCGATGATAGCAAGAACGTAACTAACAGTACGCCAAATATTCGCTTTTTAGCTTGGTTCAATGTACAGTTCCTGCATAGATTGTACAATAAATTATGGAAATAAAATCCTTTTTGTGAACTTTAAGAAAGCTTTAATAGACTTACCATTTCTTTGTTAAGAAATGATGTGAAAAGTTATTTTTATATCTTTTAATGCCTTGAAACAATACTATGTAATTATGTTACAAAACATAGTTTTTTTTATCGTAATAAACGGTAAGTCTGCTTAGTTAAGGATTTTGTTTTGCTTATTACCCATATTACCCGGATTATCCGGATTGCATATGGTCCCAGTTAGTCCGGATACACGAGGTTTTACTGTATATATATATATATATATATATATATATATATATATATATATATTAATTTTTTATAAATGGCGTATTTGAGTGTAGCCAGTGAATTTAAAAGCACTGTTTGCGGCATCCGATAGTTCGCTAAGGTAAATTACAGCGGTCATATTAAATCGAAATTCTTGCATGCAATATCCAGGAAAATTTTTCAGTCTATTCAAAATCCGGTCATATTAAATCAATGGATTTAACAGTTTTCACTGTCATCAGGAAACGGGGTAGGTTCAGACCGAGAAACTCCTCTTTTCAATGAGATTCATTTTATCAAAACTGTATTATCGCGAGATAACAAGATGAGCATACACCCATTTATAAGATAAGGTGTGTACTCATCGCCTCTCGTTGCCAAAATAAGGAATACAAAGTCTGAGATAAATAATGTCATTAAAAGCGTGACAGTTCATTTGTTAAGTCGCTGTTGAAATTTAATTATTACATTTGTTAATGTTTTCCGGCTAGCGAGAGGCGAACGTGTGAATATATTTCTTTCATTCTCTGTTATACTTTATGCAAATGCCATCGGAGTTATCTGTGCAGACTACTCGAAGGCATATTAATCATTACAGAGCATTAAATAAAAAATAAAAGTGAAGTTAAATCAACTCAGCTCCGAAAGCACACCCCTGTACTTTACTATAAATAGCGACAGAAAAATAAAATTGTGAACCCACGATAATAATTACGAGATCGTTGTACGGTAATAATGGAATATAAAACGCTCCAGCTTGAGGAAGGATCTCGAACAATGAGAAGAACCCCTAATAGATTAATTTTCTCGTAACCTATTTTATTTAGCTCTGTATTCAGTACTGCCCCGCAAAAGCATCCAATTAACCCACACCACGAGAATAGAGACGAAAAAAAAAATAGAGAGAAAAAAAAAGAGAACAAACAGCCAACAATAATGAAAGTTCAAAAGTTCCGTTTAGCAAACCGAACTAGTTGGTTGCTATTCACCAAAACCTCCGTTCGTTCAAGGTCCGATCATTATTACTTCTTTTTTTATATTATTTTTTTATTTTTCAATAAGTACCTCGGATCTTCCGACCGATCCGCCCGCATAGTTTGCTGGGTGTGGGTGGCAAGTCGCGTGGCCTTGGTCTCTCCCACCTAGGCCTGGCCTAGCCCGGCATTAAAGGGGTGGGCTGCCGCATGGTCCGGGCCCAATGGCCCTCGATAATGGTCTTCGGCGATGCTGTGGTCTTTCTTTTGTTTTCCCCGGCGGAAGGTTAAGACTTTTTCGATTCTCTGGCATTTGGTTTTGTTATTGCGGAATGAATGTGCCGGGTTCTCTTTTAATCCTTTTTTTATTTTATTTTATTTTTCAATTTTTTTTTCTTGGTTTGTTTAGGGCGTTGGGCAACTCTCCAATACATTTAAAGTGGTTAATTATGTTTTTGTCATTAGGGTGATTACTTGTGGTCTGGGGGGGATTCTGGTGGGGTGAACTTTTTTTTTTTTAATGGAGGGTATACTCTATATTGTAGACTGAGGGGATTTCGTGATCGAGCGTGTGTAAGTGGGATATCCCAGATCGCAACGTATTGGAAATATTAACCATGGAAATAGGTCTCTTGAAGCTTTCATAATCGGAGAAGACAACCTCTGGTTCGTTGCTTTTAACATTGGTAATGAAAATCCCCCGGTTTTAGTGCACATGGGGAAAATCTAATTGCCTAAGATTTTAACATCGAACATGATAACTCTAATTTTTCATATTTTTATTCTAATTGTATGTGGTTTACGGGACGATAACTGAGTCCAGTATAGTAAGTTTTTAGCATCGATGTAATAAATATCCTAGTTGCCACTTTATTACAGCGATTTTACATGGTTCATAGGTAGGGATACTTAAATTTCGCATAAAAAATATCGAAATTTCGAAAAAAAGAAAAATACAATACATAAAATTTCGCATTTATTCGCAAAAAAATATAAATTCAAAAATTTCACGTTTATTAAAAAAAATTACAATTTTACTTACTTTGATTGGTAAGTATCAAAATCCTTAGTTAAAAGCTAACATTGTAATAGTCTCCACATTATGTTACTTAAGTCTTTTCCTTCTGTCATTAGTTACGATGTTGTACATACTAAAATATCTCAGTACCTACTCTGTTAACGGGACTATAGAAGCGTTGTAGAGCTACCTTTGCAAAGTTAAGGGAACGGTGAACATTAAAATTTACTTTTTTACTTTTCATCATAGAGATACGAAATTTTGTACATATACACATTTCACTATAAATAAACAGAATACCTTAAAAGAAATTTTCAATCTCATTATAATTTTAAGATTTTTTAAAAAAATTTAAATTTATTAACAAAATTTTAAAATGCTCCTTGCTACTTAATTTTTGAGATATTTCCTCGATTTTGCATTTTAATCTCTTTAAACTGTATAACAAACAAATCTGGGTATCAATTATTTAATCCCTTGAATAGTTAATTTTTGAGAGATTTTTTTCTGAATTCCGTCCCGATTTTCATCAAAATTTTGCCTTTTAAAAAGTTATAAATCAAATTTAACTACCTTAATGAAGTCGAATTGTAAAATGCATACCCAATTTTTTTGTAAACAGCATCAGGATTCTTCCTTATTAATTTCATGAATTTTGAACAAGAATTAAGTAGCATGGAACATTTGAAAAATCTAAAAATCTTGAAAAATCTGTTTTGAGAAAAAAAGATTTAAAATTTATTACTACACTTGCCCATTATAAATTACTTCGTAGAAGCTTCATAAATGATTTTTAACTTGAAAAAAATTATTTTGTTATTTATAATCTGCAGAAATATATATATATATATATATATATATTACAATAACACATTCAGTATTACAATGACGAGATTTGCTCAAATAAAGGTCCACCGTTCTCTTAAGGTAGCAGCATTTCGTTGCAATTAAAATCTGTATAACATCAACAGTTGTTTGACTACTTAAGTAGCTGAAATACCCTTGACTTTGGCACTCAAGAGACGTTCTTAAATCTACTAAATTACTCCTCAAAATTTGCTGGTTGAATTTTACAGTTAGATTTTTAGATTCGACTCCGGTAACGGACAAACTGTCCGGGTGAAATTCGAAACAAATTCGAAGCAGAGATTTCTTAGTTATAGACCTCGGATGGTCTTAGTTAAGCTATTAAGTTAATAAATTCTTGCTATTATTACCTAATTTCGCTTAAAAATATATATCGCCGATTTTTTGCAGAAAAGTAGTAAGAAATAATTTTCGCCTTTATTCGATCATATCGGCAAATTTCGCATTTATTCGCATCTATTTCGTAAATACGAAAATTACGTATCCCTACTCATAGGGAAATATGGGATCCCATTCTCCTATATATTTTTACATGAATAATGATAATCTTGGATTTCCATAATTTTACACTTTGTGCATGGTAAACTAACTGTGTCTATATGTCAATGAAATTTCTTTCAATACTAACAGAGCTTGGATGAGTCAGTTTCCTTATTCCGAAATCCCATAGTTTTATTTTGTTCTGTCCTAAATATTTTTATGTCTCTTGAATACGGTGCATGGAAAACTTGCATCTTACTTCTAAGCAAATTCCTGTTACAAGCGTTTCTATGAATGTTTCATCATTTCCCTTCTACAAATAACTTAAAATGACTCAAAATAGGGCAAAAAGGCATAAATCTTGTTGGATATTTAAGTTTTTATGATTTCATACTTTAAGCCAGTTACACAACATCTGAAACGCCCTCATCCAACCCTCATCCAAAATGCAAACAACTCCACTCAGCTCATTTTGTCTTTTATTATACTGCACCTCAGATCACGGGGTCAGAAATATTTATCTTTTTCTGTGACCAGTCACTGGCGTTTACCTCATTTTGATGGTAGCATATACTACATTTGCAATACAATCATCAAGCAATATAATCCTCTCTGATATTTGAACATTACTTTACCTTATAAAGTTTGTTTTATATTGCACATAAAACAAATTACAGTCGAACCCCTTTATAACGAAATTCAAGGGACCAAAGGTTTTGTTCGCTTTATCCGGTAGTTCGCTACATCCGAACCGTTAAGTAAAATGCTAGAGTTCACAAAATGTATAACTCATTAGTTGCAATGTGTATTCCATAATGATGTATTAAAAAATGATAAAATCTATTAAAAATGATCTTTAATGAATTAAATCAACTAAAATCGATTGCATTAAACTACATAATACTAATTAAATTACGTACAATAGAAAAACGGCGGGACCAAAATTTTTGTTCGTTATATCAGTGAGTTCGTTATATACCGGGTTCGCTATAACGGGGTTTCACTGTACAGTCTAACATATCATTAACATATCATTTCACTTAGAAGTAGATTGAATGTCTACCAAAAAAAAATTGGACACATTCAATTGATACATACGGTTGAACCCTGTTATAGAGAACTCGGTATATAACGAACTCACGGATATAATGAACGAAAATTTTAGTCCCGTCATTTTCCTATTGTACGTAATTTAATTAGTATTGTGTAAGTTTAATGTAATCGATTTTAGTCGATTTAATTCATTCAGGATCATTTTTAATAGATTTTATCATTTTTTAATACATCATTATGGAATACACATTGCAACTAATGAGTTATGCATTTTGTGAACTCTAGCATTTTTCTTAACGGTTCGGATATAGCGAACCACCCGATAAAGCGAACAAAACCTTTGGTCCCTTGAAGTTCATTATAACGGGGTTCGAATATATATACAATGCATTTGTCAATTCAAAACTCACATGGTAGAATCCCGGGAACTCAAGTGTCATTGTTTAAAGGCTTTTGAAGCATAATTCCTACAATATCTCATTCATAATTGCATCGTATTAGTTTGTAGCTGTTGTTGTTGTTGTTTATAATTCCTCCTTTAACTAGACCAGGTCCATGAACCCATAACCCGCCAGGAGGTCCATTAATAGGCGAGGATTGGTAATAAAGTTCTCCCTAGATAAATTTTAGCAAGTTATGATGTGGCCAGGACTATTAGTTTGCTTTTAGTTATCATTTGAAATAATAAGTTGTAGTAAATATTATAATACCAGATTGATTAATATTATAACACCAGATATTATATGTAACTATTATAACACCAAATTTTCAAATTTAGTTATATTATATAAAAAAATAATTATTCATTAACCCTTTTGATTACAAAAAATTAAAATTATATGCTCAAAAAATTTTAAGATTTGAAGAAATAGGTATAATTACAAAAAATTAATCAGGATATTAGAACATGAAGAAATACGCTTTTTTATCTCTTCCTCATAAAAAAATAGAATTAGTTGGAATGACATCAAAAGTTTTTTAAACAATAATTTTTTTAAATAACATCTATTAAGAAATTTTGAGTTTTTTTTTATTCATTTCGTGTTCATTATTGCAACTTTTGTGCGCTCTTGCAAACTACAAACTATAAACTGTAAAATTCAAAGAATTTGGAAATGGAAGAAGAATCGTTCATCAAACGAATATCTTCAACAACAGAATTAAAAAAAAATTAAATATCTAACCGAATTTGTTCTTTGCACGCATTACTTTGCGAATTAATTTTTTTTCCTTCAGTTATTTTTTTTTACCTCTCGCTGACTCTTCGGAAGCCAAAGTATCGTAACCGCTATATAATGTTTTATTAAAAAATGTATTTAAGAAAAAAAGCGTGGCAACGGTTGGTACTTGAAAAGAAACACGAGAATATTAAAAACAATTAATTAGTATCATACCTAGATTTTCTGAAGTGATGTATAGAATGAAAAAAAAATGTAATGATGGGCAAACCAGGAATGAGAATTCTTTGCTTTATTTTAATAAGAAATGATTTTGACAAAAAATCATTTTGTTTTTGACGGGGGACACATTTTTTTTCTTCTTGCACAGCTGTGTTTCTGGAGATAAATCATTAAATTTGTAACGAAAGAACATTCTTGTTAATCATAGAAGGAAAAAAAAAGATTTTTTTTTCCTCGGCAGTGAGACATATGACTTATCTTTCTGGGAATTTTACACTAACTTAGTGATTTCTATGAAATAAACAAGATTTAGCGGTAAGATATTGCTTTTCTACTGTATTTCTTTTCTACTACAATTTTTTTCGCCCTGATATGACCTTATACATACACGTTTGTATTTAAAGAGTTTATTTTTTTCCCTGGATTTACCAGGAAATGTTTTCCTCATCGCTGAAAATTTTGTTAAATTTTACCTTAAAAACTAATCACAGATTTTTTTCCAACTAAATGCAATAATTTGTCCCTGTTAACAGAAAAATAACTTGTTCATTCGGATATTCTGTATTAATATTTTTAGAATGCATTGGTGAACTTTATCGGGAATTTTTTTTTTTAGATTTCAGGAAACATATTTCTATTTATGGAGGTAAAGCATAACTAGACGAATGTCGCTTTAACTGACTCTATAAGATGTGTCACAAATTCTTCACGGAGTTGTTGGAACAAATCAGTAAAATAGTTATGCTTCAGACTTTATGAGGGAGTTCTTAAAGCTGCTGTGCACTAACCCTATTGGTTTCTCTCACCTCAATGTTCCTATGAAGAAAATGTGTCCAAGGATTGCTGACTTGGATTTAAACTTTTTTTTTTAAATTGTACTCCGTAATAGATAAATTTTACACCTTGAGGCAGTTTTAGGTTTTTAAAACAAATACAAATAATATTTTAAAGTTTAAATTATTCGGGGGAAAGAATCTGGTATAAGTGGGTTTGAAACGCTCCTAAATTCCTTTGGTGGATGAAATTTATAAAATGAGTCCTTTTGAAAGGTGCAGAAATGTTTAGGCTATCTGAAAATACCATTTTTATTGGATTATCAGTATTTATGTAGCTGTAAATAGCGGACATAAATACTGGGTTTTTAAAACAAATACAAATAATATTTTCTCCTTAGATTAACATACTACAAACAGACTACAAGTTTCTCCTTAGATTAACATTGAGGTGAGCGAACCTAATAAGGTTATTAAACAGCAGCCTTAATAAGGAAAAGTATAGTTTCAATGTGATTTCCCAATAAAGTTGTATCAACGAAGTTTCACTATATTTTTTTCTCGTAAGTGATTGGCTCTTCATAGACAAATAAAAAAAGAAAAAAAAATCCCCGAGGTAGTCTCTTCTAACGAAACTACCTCGGGTTATTGATGTAGGATTACTTATCATTGCTTACCTCTTTTGTATGCATGTATGTATGTATGTTTTATGTATATATATATATATATATATATATATATATATATATATATATATATATATATATATATATATATATATATATATATATATATATATATATATATATATATATATATATATATATATATATGTGCGTGTGTGTGTGTGTCAAAATGTTGACGCATTTTGGTACTTTTCTGTTTAACAGTTTACTGCTTGTCCAAGCGATACAGACTGGGTTTGGTGCGCTGCCAAAATTACAACTCGCGAGGTACGGACAGACGGTTTTAGCGTCTGAAATTTTCTTTTCTGGAGGACAGTTATGGAGGAACGTAATCCTACGTTTAAAATAAATAAATAAAAAAAAACTTATCATGTTTCACAACTATGATTTAGGGTAAATTTAAAAATTACAGAGAAATTTAGATAGCTAACACCAACACATGCAAAGCGAAAGACTGGGATGTGAGGAAATACAGTATGTAATGAAATGTACAATATTTATATTACGGTAAAATATTTAAGTTTGTTAAACACTGTAAAATACAGTGTCTTACAAACTTTAATAATTTTTGCATGTAAAACCGAAAATAAAGGAAAATAATTATTTATATAGTGATCCAATGCCCACCAATAATAATAACTGTGATCATTTGGCCTGGCTGTACCTAGAAGTATAGTTCCCAAACTTATTTTGTTGTGAAACCTGTATGAAATTTTCGTAAATCATAGATCCCATTCTTCTATTTAGTAGAGAAAAAAACCATGTATTTTACGGAAAGACACGTTATGTTATTCAGAACCATATATTTTTGTCGACAGTTTGAAACATTCTGGTGTAGATGAATGTTCCAGTGATTCTTTATGATCAATGTCCTGGAATTAGCTGATCAAAATCTCTGTTGGTAATTACATGCCTATTAGAAAGCGCAAAACAACCTTGAAATATTTTTAATAAATTGGGATAGATTAAAATGAAACATTTTAGTGACCGGATTCATGCCTTCCCTGACATATTTCATGTATATGCTGAGAAAAAAATTTAGATTCAAGTTAAAGAAATCTCCAGCTTTTAGCAATAAAATTGTCTAAAAAGTTCCATTTGAGTAAGAAATGTATGACTATGTATACCGTAAAAGGATTTTTTAAACTTTTATTTAGTGAAGGTGTATTCATTTTTATTGTACCTGTTAACTATTTGTTTATCATTTCCGATGTAACTTTAAAAATAATTTAATGGGATTTTTCTTTCCCTTTTCAGGTAAGCAAATTATAGAGGTCATAATTTATGCAGAGGTTACTAATTTGAGGATGAGAATTATATAGTTCCTGGTAAGTGATAAATTTGATTGATCAATATTGTACCCAAGGTGGAAAACAAACTTTCAAGGTGACATTATGTAACTTATACGATCCCGTAGCATTCACTCCCATACACACTGCATTATGTCATAAACTTTCTTCCACGTCAGAAATTGCCGAGCGATAGACGAGTTAAGCTAAGGTGCTAGTCTTGGAAACGACGCAGTAGGTAGGCATGGGAGTTCGTAGTCATTTTTATTTTATTTTTTATTTTTTTGGAAGTGGATTCGGTCTCAGTCTCCAATTCCTCTGACCAGGCCTTAGTTTTTTGCAAAAATAATGAGTATGTAAATATAATAATGAGTAATATAATACCGGAAAAATGTTAGTTACTTTTCTTCTCTTCCCCCTTTTGCAAATAACAGAAATATTGGCTCTTCGGAAATATTGGTGTTGAAAAATAAGGACTGCACAAATCATGCAAAAATTTTTCGGATAAACCATACCAGGTTGTCAGCTTGGCATACCTGCATAAAAATATATAAAAATATATACTAATTTATTATATATTGGTATGAAATAGTTCAAAATTTAAAGTATTTAACATTTTTTTTTAAAAACATTAAATATTTTTAATTCTTGATTTTATTTTTAACCGTCAAAATTTAACCATTATTTTTAATCGTCAGATTTTTAACCGTTCAGTCTTTTTAGTAAGAAAAAAATTCTCCTCTTTCTAGAGTTAAAAAATTCCTTGATTTAAAAGTTTCTTCTAATCGATTAAATTTGAGTCCTCAGTTTCGCTTATTTAATCGTATCGCACATATCATTTGAAAACGATACTCAACGATTTTACGAAGTGTCTATTTATAACTTGTCAGAGGATCCCCCCCTCCCCGCGCAGAATTTGGCTTGTTGCGAAAAGATAATTGTTAATATGCCAGTACTGTTAATTAACAACCGGAATATGTGTCCGCCTTATTTCCCGTTTAGGGATAAATTAACAAGAATCCTGTTGATCATTTACGAACTGAGGGAGAACCATACCGCATTACCCCAACTTAATTCATTTGAAGCCACTTCCCTTTTCAATACCTGATTTTTCCTCTCGTCAGGAATTTTTCTTTTAGGCGTGTTCACGGGCATTTATTAGAGTAACGGTGATTATCGTTCTCTATGCGAACACGAGTTACGATTCCATCTTCTATTTTTCCCTTTTTCGAATCACGATCTCTCAAAATCCGGGTGCTTCCCCCACCACCGCGCCGATATCCCGAGAAAGATCGTGGGGCGGGAATGATTTGTCCATCCCCCGATCCAAGGTCATCGGGCTAGATGCAAGATGCCTATTTTTAATAGCCGACTAATGATCGAACAAATCACGTCGACTTCGAAGCTCATCTCTAATCATTAGGTAGTAATGTGTGATTTTAATCTGGGATCGAAAAAAAAATAATAACGTCTTTTGCAATTCGCACACTTTAATTTCGATTTTGGTGGATAACTTTGAATGGAAACTTTGTAGCGAAATTTTTGGCCAGTAACTAGTGGATTAAAAAGTCTCCTCACGATCTTGCAGACTTCGGATACTGGGGTACATTCGAATATTTGGGTTTTTTATTATGTAAAAAATATTCTAAAATTACTGGACCAAAACATATTTTTTAATAAATTAAGTAATTTTAACTTTTTAAAAACTTTATGGCCATATTATGTATTTCAATCTAAATGTTAGCTAACGTTTGTTATTCGGGGTATTCTTAATAATAATAATAATAATATTGGTGCTGTATTGGAGTCCTAATGAATACTTTAAAAAATGGTGTATTATTTATTAATTTATAAAGTACCCCTTCTTGTGTAAAAGGTATACATACATACATACATACATACATATATATATATATATATATATATATATATATATATATATATATATATATATATATATATATATATATATATATATGATAAAGCCTTTTCTTTTAATTTTAATCTATTCAGATTAAGGAACAAAATGGAAAAAAATATTTGATGCTGATCAAGACTTTGACGAAGAATAAGACGCATACAGAATAAATCCGGTCATTGTAAATAATAATCATTCTGCTTTTGATAATAATCATTCTGTTGCCTCCTCCGGTTAAGTTCTTAACTTTAAGGCTTTTTATAATTACTTAACATTTATCATTTATCAATTAGTCAAACATGTTCCTCAAGGTGGTATGTTTTAAGAATTTTAATTGAAATATGTCATTGCTAGGAAAATGAGCAGTTCAAGAATAGTAATAATAATTTATAAAATTTTATTTATGATATCATATTAGTGAATGAAATGAAACAAAACTTAACACTGCCATACGAGTAATAAACTAGTAAGTGATATTTGTTGTAAAATATCAGATTTTAGTTTTGAAATGTATAAACTCCAATGATAGAAATTTTTATACATCTGCTTTTAATTAATTATATAACTAAAAATCCGTTGTGGACATAAATATACTCCCTTAGTAACAGGTACAAAAATGGATATAAAAATAAGCGATGCTATTATCGCGTCACATTGAATTTTTAAAATGTTTGAACAGTTATACCCCCTCGAATGAATTTATTATGTATTTGCATATGGGTGTCATTCAAGATAAAGTGTTTCTAGGAAATGTATTAATTTCTGATTTGTGTTCTGTATATTGATGTTTCCCACAAGCTGAAAGTTACTTTAAAAAATGTATCCCTTTTCTATGCTTATTTGGATTTTTATTTTATTTATTCATTTATTTATTTATTGTATTGCCCTAAAAGTCTTCTAACTATGAACATTTGCAAGATATAAATTTCACCCTCAGTTTTGCACAGAAAAATATGAAAGTCGTCCGCGACTGGGTGGTAAAGGATGCTGTGTACTAACCCTATTGGATTCGTTCACCTCAATATTTACCTATAGAGAAAATTTGTCGACTATTTACAGCTATATAGAGGCTGATAATCCAATAAAAATGGTATTTTCAGATAACCTGAATTTTTCTGCACCTCGCAACAGGATTTATTTTATAAATTTTCTCCACCAAAGAAATTGATGTGCGTTTAAAACATACTATACCAGATTTTTTCCCCCGAATAAATTAAATTAAAAAATATTTGCATTTTAGAAAAAAAACGAAAAATGCCCAAAGGTGTAAAACTTCTTTCTCTATTACGGAATACAGTTTAAAAAAAATTCAGGTAGTCTCTTCTAACGAAACTACCGCGGGTTATTAACGTAGGATTACTTGTCGTTGCTTACCTCTTTTTTATCTATATATATAAAACAGTTCCGTAACTGACTCATTCATTCACTGACTGACTGACTGACTGACATACAACGCACAGACCAAACCGCTGGACCTAAAGGGCTGAAATTTTGCATGGCGATTTTTCTAATAGTGTAGGGGTGCACTAAGAAAGATTTTTCAAAAATTCTTCTTAGATTTTTTTAAATTAAATTTTTGAGCTGTTTTTTAAACTTTTTTTACGTTTGCATTTTAAATAATACATTGAGGGTTATAAAATTTACATCACGAGAAAGATCATAAAAATTCCTTCAAAATGAAATTTTTTTCGAATTTTTACCTCCATTTCCTGATTTTTGGTGAATTTTTAAAGATTAAATTTTAGAATTTAATTTATTAAATGCTGATCACGTGATTTCTTTTTCTGGTACTTTCAATAAATTTATAGTCACGTGCGTAACAACTAAATAGACAAAAAAAAAATATTTTTTTCTCTTTCTAATGCAGCAGACGATTGGATATTATCCAAAAAAATGCATATCCCTTACGATTTTTTTTATAAATATATATATATATATGGATAGATATATATTTTACATCAATTGTATACATTGATCATCGCATTTATTATAAATATATATATTTATTTTTTGGCATAAATTGCATACGTTGACCGTTGTATTTAATTTGAATGTACTCCGTAGCGAAGCGCGGGTTTTCAGCTAGTGTATATATATATCTATTTGTATGTATATATGTATCTAAATAGTCGAACCACGTTATAACGAATTTCAAGGGACCAAAGGTTTTGTTCGCTTTATCCGGTGGTTCGCTACATCCGAACCGTTAAGAAAAATGCTAGAGTTCACAAAATGTATAACTCATTAATTGCAATGTGTATTCAATAATGATGTATTAAAAATTATAAAATCTATTAAAAATGATCATTAATGAATTAAATCAACTAAAATCGATTACATTAAACTGACACAGTACTAACTAAATTATGTACAATAGGAAAACAGCGGGACCAAAATTTTCGTTCGTTATATCCGTGAGTTCGTTATATATCGGGTTCGCTATAACGGGGTTCGACTGTATATATGTACGTATGTATGTATATACATATATGCATGCGAAAATTTTGACGCATCTTGGTACTTTTCTGTCTAACTTGTCCAAGCGATAGACTGGGTTTGGCGAGCTGCCAAAATTATAACTTACGTGGACGAATGGGCGAACAATTTTAGCGTCTGAAATTTTCCTTCCCACGGGACTGTTATGTAGGAACGTAATCCTAAGTTAAAATAAAATCTTTAAATCCAAGTCGGCAGTCCTTGGACAAATTTTCTTCATAGGTTAACTTTGGGGTGAGCGAGTCCAATAGAGTTAGTACACAAGGGCAGATACAGCATACAGGAGGCAGTATAAAGCTCTTTGAGACATTCGTAACGCGGGAGCTAGTAAGTAGTCTCATGAGTCCACATAAAACTCTTTCCAATTAGGCAAAATCCTGATTCAATGAAATACTTATTCAATATCCGCCGTCCTGCAACATCCCGCTGAAAACGACTGGGTTGCGTGCACCGTTTCATTATAAAACAGGCCTTCCTATTAATTCTCAAATCATGATCTTCAGTGCTCACCCGGTAAGAGCGGAATCAACTGAGAATGATTCTTCCCAGCTCGGGATCATCAGTTCAAAGTCATTGGCAAGAGAGAGGACTGGCGAAAAAATCAATCCTCGGCAGAATTAACTAATGAGATCAAGAAATGGCGGTTTTGATTGTCTGGGCAGATGGTCCAAACAATGGGAGGAGGGAGTTAGCGTCCCAAAACTCGCAATTACCCGTTGCCATTACTGCTGGACTCCCCGGTCGTAAGGTATTTTTGAGTGTCATCTGGGGGAGAGCAGGTGGTGATTCGGGTGATAGAAGGTGCTCACGAAATCGAGACTGTGATTCGGCATTGAAGTGTAACAGACACTCCCAGAAGGAGACTGTGTTTAATAAACAAAAGAAATGGAGCTGTAAGCAGCACAATTTCAGATTAACGGGAAAGAGAGCAGTCAACGAAAGGTTAAAGAGATATCAAGAATATTCTGTTCTGCATTCAGTCGGACTACTGTTTATAAACTATTAGAACAGCTATTTTACCAATATTTCGTTCCTGTTAGTCTTGATAACGGGATAATCCTGTTTCTTTTTTTATACACATCGTTATACTTCTTATATTTATACAGCTTTGGGGTCTTTATAACATTCTGCTGATGCCAATTAATTATTTTCATTATAGCCTCATAATGTAGTCCATAGTCATTCAAGTACTCAAATGTATGTATGCATACACACACAGCATACACACACACACACACACACACACACACACACACACACACATATATATATATATATATATATATATATATATATATATATATATATATATTCTCCACTATTATACCATTTAGTTATTTGTAGCCCTTGGTATTCATACTGCTAATCCATATACAACACTTTTAATGAGTACTCTCTCTATCTTTTCCTGTTTTTAATAAAAACAGAACAAACTCCTCTTCGAGAATCAACTCAAAATAGGCTAAATTTCAAAATGATTGCATACAGGAAAGTTAGTTCTATTAATATAATTAACCACAATTTTTTTTAAAATTGGAATTTATTAAACTATACTAAAGCCTACTGAAAATAGTATTATATAGAAGGCTAGTGAAAATCAATACTGATCAAATCGGCAAAAACTTTTAAAAATTTCCAAAACATTGATTTGTATTTTTTACAAGTTTTTTTCCTTTTAAATAAAATAATGTATACGAACTTTATTCAATAATCACTACCATCTCAAATTATGCATAATACCTCGAGTTAGAAATTTTTCCCAACGAATTTCGCAATATCACTGATTTACAAAAGGAAGATAAATCTAACTGACACTAAAAATCTTTAGAATGATATTTTTCCAGGATTTTAAATTTCCAAATTAAAGGATTATTTAATGTAACTAATTCTTACCATTTTATGTTTCATATAAATTTAATTTCACACAAGACTAGTTTGCTTGCTTTCTTTAATAATTTCAAATCCACATCTATTTCTTTAATTATTTGATATCCACATCTTGTATGCTTATTCTTTTTGGTGTTTGTTGCATTGGTATTGGTAGGAAATTTTAGTATTGATACAGAATAAATCTGATTTTTTTTTAAATTATACTTTTGACAGTAGTTGAATAAACAAAGGAATAGCATTTATCATTAGCTTTTCCATTATTTCCAAAAACACCTTTAAACAAGGAATGCTAAGGTCAAAATTAGTTATATTTGCTAACTGGAGAAAAAAATCGTCATTTTTAAATCATTTCCAGACATTACTTGTGGCACCTGATGCCTTAAATTCAGATTTATGTTATCGATCCAACTTTTATGAATAAAAAAGCATAAATTTTGTGCGTGATAACTATTGAAATTTGTTTCACTGTGATTAAATTACTTGCGAATCAAACAGAATATTTTCTTCTCCAGAAATCGTATCTAATCTGTTCCAGCCTTCACATACACAGTTTCTGAAAAAAAAATTATAACTATAATTTATGAATAGTTTGCATTCGTATGGAATTTTAGTATTGATACAGAATAAATCTGATTTTTAAAAAAAAATTATATTTTTGACAGATAGTTGAATGAAACAAAGGAATAGCAATTATCATTAGCTTTTCCATTATTTCCAAAAATACGTTTAAACAGGGAATACTAAGGTCAAAATTTGTTATATATGTTAACCGGAAAAAAATCGTCATTTTAAAATCATTTCCAGATATTATTTGGAGGCACCTGATGCCTTAAACTCATGATTGATGTTATTACATCGATCCAACTTTTATGAACAAAAAAGCATAAATTTTGTGCGTGATAACTATTGAAATTTGTTTCACTGTGATTAAATGCTAAATTAAATTACTTGCGAAGCAAACAGAATCTTTTCTTCTCCAGAAATCATATCTAATCTGTTCCAGCCTTCACACACACAGCTTCTGAAAAAAAAAAATTATAACTATAATTTATGAATCGTTTATTTAATTTCAATATTCACATGAAGGGAGGTAAAAAAAATAAAAGAAGACTATCTACCAACAGCGTATCGCATTTTTAACCGATACTCTGTTTGCAATAATAACTTTTAAATATTCAATATTTTATTTACGCGCATAAAAAAAGAACTGCGGATATTTTCGAAGAAAATTACATATTTCTGTGATTTTTTTTCATAATATCTGTTAAACAATTTGTCTTTAAAAAAACCATTATTATCTACACGTGATTAGGATTTTTTTTTTCTCTCTCGTACATCTCCGCCCAGATTTGAGATATCGGTGCAAATATTTGTTTTAGTCGTACGCAGATAAATATCTGTCTAAATTAGCGGAATATTTGTCAATAATGGATGTGGGATGAATCTCCGTCACCCTTCCCCCCCCCCCTTTACCAGCTTGGAAATTCGAAAAGATATACGAAAACTCATCATTTAGGCCGCTTTTCGCAATTATTTGTAAAATGCATGTTTCCTTTATTCTCTGTGCCGGGAAGTAAATGCTGATGCTGGAATAGTAGAGAGGGGGGTAAAATAAAAAAAAATACTCCATCATTTCTCATTCATTCTATGATTTCACGATCGTTTTCGGAAACAAAAGCCCCGGTGAATGCGGTTCTGAAAAACAAGTTTTGCTCCGTTTTATGTTGCAATATTTCATTAATGATAATAAATACCGTCGCTTATTTTAAATAGGAGAGAAGTTAAAAATTGAAAAACACCGTGGCTTAAAAACTTTTAGAATTGCCGCCTGAAATTAATCACCAGCTCCGGGGCCATATTGAACAGCTATTGATAATTATCTCCGCTTGGAACCTCCCCTTCCTCCCCTCCTACTCTGGGGCGCAGTGGAAGGCATAAAAATAACCGAAAAACAAAACCATGCCTGACATAAAGGCGGGAAGGGAGGGGGGGAGGGGGTCCCCAAACAAAAGCGACTCATTTATTAACGTTTATTTTAAAAATCGCTTCCCAGTTTTCAGGCAAAATACCAGACAAAAGCCCGTGTAAACACTGATAGCGAACGATTAGAACACGTGGTTTCCGCCATATTGTTTTGAAAGCCGTTCCGTTTTGGAATCCGCACAATGCCAGCCAAAATTTTCCCTGGAGTTTATTGTCGTGCTTAGAAGTCCCGCTCGAAAATCTTGCGCGTATTGAACAGCATTGTTGTGCCGGTTCGCTTTTATAATTGGAACTATCTCTCTCTTTCTCTCTTTCTCTCTTTCTCTCTCTCTGTCTCTCTTTCTCACTCTGTCTGTCTCTCCCCTGACCGGGAATTTTGCCACCAAAATCCCCCATTGTCTAGTCTGCTGAAGTGCATTCTCGTTTTGGGCAAGAATTTCTGCCGAAAATTTTGTATTCTTCCAGGAAACGACTAGGAAATTGAAAGGCATGGCCCAGAGCTGCGACTCCCCCCCAAAAGCTTTCCTCAAAAATGGATACACTCTCCCTTGATTTATCTAAATTAATTAATTTCCTTTAAAAGTCAAAATGTGGGGTCTCTTTTAGCCAGTCCGTCGAACGTTCTGCAATCAGTGCCCGTTTTAAAATCCTTCAATGGCAAGAGAAATGTCGTTTGCTGGAGCTTCCGCTGATAGGGGGGCTCGCGAAACAAATCATTTTCCTTTGACTTCCGCGGTTTCACAACAAATGAATAGCTCACGCATCGCCAGATTCCCGAATTTCCCTCAAACCGGAAAAGTTGGACCTGGGATTGCCGCCACCTACCTCCCCGCGCTCCCGGATCAGCGGCGTCTGGAACGCCAGCCGTAAGGTGCCTATGGAGACGCTGCCCCATTTTTCTCCGACATTTTGTTTCTGAAGATGCGAATGCAGTGCAGTGAAAACTCCTCAACGATGCCTCGTGGAAACCAGAAAGGTGATTTATTATCGGCATATATGAATTAAAGCGATATCATAGAAGTATCATTGTGTCTTAGATGGCGTACAGGACACAAAAATTTCTAGAAGGCCTTAAGTAACACGATATTTCATCTCAAAGCGCTGGAATTAATATCTCAGCAACAGAAACCAAAAAAGCATCTTTCTGTTTCACCAGAAAAAGGGTGGTTTAAAGATTCCAAATTGAATTGATTCTGTGCAGTACTTGGGGAACATTTATACTTACAAAACAAAGGGCAGATATTTCATTTTAGTGGCACACAGGTACATGCTATAGAAATTTGCTTATGGTTCGAAATTTGCATTGAGAATTCTGCATTTTTAAGAAGGAAAAAAACTTATTTTCGCATATGTAAATTACTTTTCTTTCACGATATATAGAGAAGGATCACAGATAATTGTGTGTTTAGTGTGTAATTTTTGCTTTTCAAAAATTTAAATTAATTTTCTCTTTTCAAAAGTTAAAATACTTTTCTTGCAAATTCAATTTTGCTAAATTAGATTAATAAGTTTACCCAGTGATATATATTCCCAAGCATTTTAAAATATGCCATCTTTTAATAAAAGTAATCATGTATAGGAAGTTGGAAAATCTGTTGACTTTTTAAGGATCACTGGCTCATCGTGTTTTCAGTAGATGAAATTAATAATATTTTGATATGTTGGAGAGAGGAAAATCACTTAAGTTAGGCTCTTAGGTCAATATAGAAAAAAGTACTCGTAATGGAAAATTTTTGCATTAATCTATGTATCTTTTATTTCATTTATTGTGAATAAATGTAATAGAACACAATGAAAGAACTATACATGAGACAATTCTTGCTAAATATTTTCTAAAAGTTCACGCTCGATTAAAATTTATTAAAACCTTTTGAGTTATGCATTAAAGCTACTTATTTGTCAATCGTTGATTAATTTCTGGTTTTGTGGGAGATACTGTAGTAATCAAACGAAGAAAATTTTTCATTCAATTTCCTCAAAAATTAGCTTTTGTACGTTACAACTGATTTTTTCAATTCTTTAGAAAAAGATTTCGGAGAATTTGCCACTTGCAGAATTAAACAAGGAAGTAAATGATTTTAATCTTTTTTGAAAGGAGCGTGAATAAACATCCCGAGCAAGTATAAATATTTATGACGAATTCAAGATTCAGTTTTAATATTTTCAGCTTGAATATACTAAGCGAAACAAAACTAGGAAAAATTTGTATTAAATTTAAAGAAATTTTAAAAAAATACTCAGTATTCTTTTGAGCAAAAACTTATAGATTTTATTAATACATTGATTTGATTATTTATTAATTTAATTAATCTATAAATTCATGTTCAAAAAAGTTTTTTACTTCTTTTTTCCAGTATTTATAACCCGTAAAAATATTTTTATAGTGAAGAGTAAAATTGAATTTTATTCATTGAATTGTATAGAAACACCGCAGAAAAAGGATATGTCACTTTTACAGAATTTTTAACCATAAATGAATAATTTAATAATATGTCCTTTGAAAATTGATTTATTTTCTTGTAACAAGAATATTTTAGGAAAATACAGTGCATTATTAATATATTTCTATAATACTGGCAGTATAACAGAACAGATTTCATTCCTGAACATTAGTACATTGCCTATTATTTGTGACTACTGATTTTTTAATATATTTCTATAATACCGGCAGTATAACAGAACAGATTTCATTTCTGAACATTATTACATTGCCTGTGATTATTTATTGTCACGAAGAGAAAGATTGTATTCAGTATTTCTTTCAATTTCACTTTTTAACTATTACTTAATCGAAAAATGAACCAAGAAACAAAATGGAAGGGAAAATGCTAGCTTGTTTCGTCAAGATTCCCTAGGAAGTACAGTAACGATTTTTAACAGGCGACCGTCACAAACACGATATATCGTGCTTCGTCCACCCTTAATCGTTCGATCAGAATCGTTTTGATGCTGAGGTGTGCGGGAAAATTTCCGATTTTGCGGCTTTTGCTTTCGATGGAATTCGATAGTAGCCGGTCGGCGCTTATATCCCAAATTCGATTTTCTGTACCGCTAATGTTAGTTTATGCGGGGAGCAGTCGTCATAATTCAAAACTTTTGTTACGTTTATTTGATTACCCTCTGCGGTTATATTCTGCACAGGATGTCTTAGATTATTGCGGTTTTAAAACATGCTTTTCGGGTTGAAAATATATTCTCCAATTCCAGTCAACGCAGGAGTTTAAGCCTACTGTAAAATTAACTCAGAAAATAGTTCAGAAATTATTCATCTGGATACTTTTTTGTACCGTCACAAAAAATAAAAAAGATCAGAAGAAATTATACATAACGACTGAAACGTCTCCAATTTTCTTTTTAAAGGCGTTTCCTTAATATAACAGAGGATTTAGATATATGCTAATTTTGATTACAGGTAGTCGATTCGATTTGGCATTCAAATTCCCTGAAATAGATAGAACCAGTAACATACCGTAGTTTTCAACCTAATACTTATAGATTTAAAGTTTCATTTTTTTTTACACGATAACATTTGGTGCACAAGATTTGAAAACCCATGGCATCTTATGTGTTTTCTTTAGTTTAAAGCAAATCCATTCCTTTAAGGGTTTTTTGCCTTTTTTTTAAAAAAAGATTTTTTCCTAATTGATTTAGAATTTGGTTTGGTTATTTTATGTTGGAAACAGACCACAAATATGAGAAAAAGATATATAAGGTACGAAGATAATAGAATGAAATATGTGCAAAGAAGAAATTGAATGAAATATTTCACCAAAAGAAACGATTGCAAGATTCCCAAAGATATATAGAAAGGATACATACATATATATATATATATATATATATATATGGTGCCCGGTATAAAGGGCTTAATTCAAAAAAAGTGATTTTTAAATATTTGTTAGCATTGATAAAAAAAATCCTTTGACTTGAATAAAAGGCTTAAGTCTATCAATTTTGTATACAAAAGTACATTTCTTTGTACAGACTCAAGTCGAAATTATAGTTCTGGGATTGGTATAAAAGCCAATAACTTGGTATATTTAAATCACTGTTTTTGACCTAGGCCCTTTATACCGGGCACCATAGATATATATTTGTATAAGATATACGTCACATGTAAAGTTATATACTGAAGGCTTAATTTTGTGGAAAATTATGCTCTATAATTTTCTAACTATAGGTTCTATTATAAAGTAAAAATTCAATGCTATAAATGTATGCATAGGGTCGAAAAGAGATCTACGTGAAAATGTTTGAAATTTCGTACAGAGGAGGAAAAAGTAAGGAACTACACAAATATGTATATAAATATGCATAAAGTTTTCTACGAAGTCTGGAAATTTAAAAAAAAATCTACAAGGTTTGTAGGTCATTAAAAGGAGAATGCAGCAAATATATATAATTATGAAACTAACATGTCTACATTCTTGAGTATTATCTGTTCCCTTTATGAACCTACTAGGCTATGTTTATGAGTTTCTGTTTGCAACTAACGGACTAAAAATATTCAATCTTTACTGATTTCGCAGAAATTATTTCATCATCAAAAATATTTTATGAATATTCCTGAACCCAAAGCAGCTGGAAAATCCATTAGAAAATATACAAACGATGCTGGTATTTAAACAGTTGAATTTTATGTCTAAATGGAAAAGCTATAAAAAGCAGACGCATCTGCGTTACACCCACATTTATGCAATGAAAAGAGAGAATTGGTGCTTGTTCCGAAGGGACATTGGTTTAATCGAACTTCTATATTTAATATGTAACAACACTGAACATCTGGATACAGTTAAACAGTCTCCGTCAAAGGATAGATAAGTGTTTGCAGTAATCATATCAAGGTTAGGATACTTTGTAATAATTTACGAATTCGCCTGGATCTTTTAAACTACAAGGGACAACTGTGTTTTGTGTGATTCATTTATGCACATTTTTTGGCCATTTTGTGTGATACATTTGTGCACACTTTTGTGTTTTTGTGTGATTTTTGTCCTTTTTGGGAATTGGCTATTTGTGTGATTCACTGTGTTTTGTGTGATTCATTTCGGAACATTTTCCTGCTAATTTTATTAAACTGGAAGGATTTGACGGGTCAAAAATATATTCATATATATAAATGAATTTCATACAAGTGTTAATTTAAGGAAGGTTATAGCAGTTTTATCAAATTCCATCATATTTAGAAAATTTTTGGTTTAAAAATATTTTAAGAACCTTTTAACAATTTTCTGTACTAATTTTCTATCTGAAAAAGTGATAACTTTGTCTTCGATTTCTCGTAAGATAAAGAATCACTTAAGCTAAATTTTGTAATCAGAAATTAAGGATGCTTAAAAGATTGGTAATATGGAGGTGACCGCACAGTCACATCCATGCCTAGCCTGGGATCAAAAGACAGGCCCTTGCGGTGATAGCTTGAGACTTGAGACGCTAACCCTTATACAACTTTACCGAAAAAATTATTGATTCACTAAACCAAAATTATTTTTTATAAGTATGTAAATAAGTTGTTGTGTAATTTGATCCTCAGTTATATTCCTTTCCTTCGATTATATTCCTTTTTTTTCATGTTAAATTATACGTCTAATTAGCATTTTCACATGAAATTAAAAGGTTTAAAACTATAATCTCTCCGTAACCTTATACCAAAATGCAAAGTAAGAAAGACAGGAGAGTATATCATGTATTAATAATAATCGCGAAGGACTAAAAGCCAAAAAAGTGAAAAGAGTTAGTATAAAACTAAATTGTATGTTTTAAAATCTACGTATATATATATATATATATATATATAAACAAACAAACAAACACAAACAAACAAACACACACACACACACACACACACACATATATATATATATATATATATATATATATATATATATGTGTGTGTGTGTGTGTGTGTGTGTGTGTGTGTGTGTGACTTGGTACAAGAAATGCCTAAGTCAGTTTTCTCAAGATGACTTGGTTCACTTATGTCTCTTTAAAAAAATATTATTTTCTATGTAAGAAGTACCCAAGTCTGTACAATGGTTTAGAAAACACTTATAAAGCATCGGACAGATTTAAGTACTTCTTGCATTGAAAATAATATTTTTTAAAGAGACATAAGCAAACAAAGTCATCTTGGAGAAAACTGACTTAGGCACTTCTTGTACCAAGCCACAGATATATATATATATATATATATATATATATATATATATATATATATATATATATATATATATATATATATATATATATATATATATATATATATATATATATATATATATATATATATATATATATATATATAGCAGAGAGAGAGAGAGAGGGTACGAAATCAGTCGGTTGTCTACCAAAAAAAATTTGCATATCTTCTTCTCATACCCACTAGAATACACTTCAAGATTCTCGATTTAATTACTATTGAGTATTGCATCGAGGACTTTTAATTCAGAAATATGCATTATGAGTCCCGCGTGAATATGTTCATTATTAATACCAACGTAATTACTTATTACATAATACGCATTGTCATTATCAGACAACGTTGTGATCCAGTTTTCTAGAATCCTCCGGAAGGTACTGATGAATAGTTCGACCATATCTTTAAGCTTTTGCATATTTTGCTCTCTCTAGCGTGTGTTAATTCCGCACCATTGTTCTGCAAGAAGCTTGTAGAGCGAATATTTTTTTCATTATCATATCCCTATCCCCGCTAAAGAATTTCGTATGACTAAAAAGCAATCTGGGGTAGAGTCGCCGAAAAAAAAAAATTCCAAACCTCAGGGGTGTTTTTTACAGACGAGATTCGCCTATTGTTTCTCAGACTTTCTCAGGCTTACATATTTACTGTGAGTAATATTTGCAGTTGTGGAATTCTCTAGCTGCGCATTGTTTTAATAACTTTGGATATTAATTCCCAGCCAAAACCGCATAATTAATTCTTTCAGGTGTGTTCTTATTATTAGAGAATGTTACTCGCACATATGTGGGGGAAATTTTTTTCCTCCCCTCCCCCCACAGATCCCTTGGCCTCTTTTTGTCGTTTTCTCATTTGGCTTTTCGAAACTTTCGCTCTTTAGCTTTGAGATATACTTTTCTTCATTCAGTTTTTCTGTTTGTTAATGTCGCGATACAGTAAAATTTTTTTTTTCACATTTATTATTATTTCATTTGCGAGTTTCTGGTGCGAGGGAAAAAAATTCTTGAAAAAGGAGGGAAAAAAAAAGGGAAAAACTTTGTATTAATTTTTCCCGACACTAAGACTGAAAATGCGTATAGTCGAGCGCAAGTAAGAGAAGAAGTAAAAAAATCGCAGAAAAAAAAATTAAGTGCATTAGAAAAAAGAAAAAAAGTAGTGAGAAAGGTGTGTTATTAATTATCTTTTTCCGGCTTAAATTGCATATTTTTGTCGCGAATCGTTTGTCGTGAACTGCTTTTTGAACACACAGATGAGAAAATGCCACAGAGGGAACTCTGTCTTTGTAATGAAGGAATTCTCGCAAAAGCCCCTCTCTTTTTTTTTAACTGTCTTTTTTTTTTAACCGTCTTCCACAAGAACGCGAAATTTCTGTTTTGGAGATACTATATTATCAAAATGAAACTTGGTTGAAAAAAAAGGGCGGAAAAAAAACAGAATATCTAAAATATAACTTTTCTTGCATATCAGATAGTTAAACTTTGCAGAGCATAAATATGTGCTGGATAAAGTATTATCGCGATAGAAACAAAAAGGAAAAAAAAGATTTGGTGAAATTAATATTTAATATATTTAATCATGATTTAAAAACTTACTCGATTACTTAGCATTCGTAGTTTTTTAGCTGTTGTATTTTATTTTCGTAAAAAAAGAAAGAGGTTGCTGGTAAATTTTTATTTTTTAAATATTTGCTTTATTGTGAACATTTATAGAAAAAGGGAAATGTATTAAAATATTTATAATCTTTTTAAGAGTTTGTTTTTATTTTCTTTTACAATAACACATTTTCATTACAATGAACAAATCATACATTTTAACCAAATAGAAATAAATCTCTAATTTATTTTTTCCGTCTGTAAAAAAAATGACAATTAAATATAAATAGCTATATTTATAGAGATAGCATATTTTTCTTGATCCACTGTGAAGTTTGTGTAGTTTCGATGCATTTTGATTAAAAAATGAATTTAATTGAATTTAAATTGAGTTTAAATAAGTGTGTAGTTTCGATACATTTTGAATAAAAAATTAAATTAAAAAAAAGACACGGTGGCCCGGTTGGCAAAGGCAGCGAGCCAGTGATCTGTACGTCCCTGGTTCGATGCCCGTCGTTGACAAAACCACCGCCGTGTACACTAATGGCCGTTGGTGCTCAAAAAATCTGTCGTAGCTGCAATGTCCTCCAAGTTCCCAATATACCTCTAGAGGATCGGGGTCAAGTGGTCCGGTCCCGTCACTTGACTTGGTTCAAAATTCGCAGACCAACGTATAGAAATCTAACCTCACTTGAGTCAATGGCACCCCCTCTTCTGAGGATAGTGCTTCGCATTATTCGCAGACACAACAACAAACAAACAAACAGGAGTTAAAGAGTTTTAATTTCTTAGATTTATAATTTATATGTTTATATATATATATATATATATATATACACTGCTCAAAACAATTAGGGGAGCACATGGTTTTAACGAAATTACGCAAATACTTACACCGATAAGTAACATAAAATAAATCATCCATAATTTAAAGCCTATCAAGAAACAGAAGAAAACTTCATATGCAAATCAAAGTTCATGACGTCAAAAACCAGAAAAAGAACATAAGGGCGGAAATCCGGATGTTGCAGAAACGTCTGTTTCACTGCCTTAACTGTGAACTTCGATTGCTCAGTTATTCTTTTTGAGAAAAGGTGACTTGTAAATGTCTCAACAACGTGATTTACCGGAATCCATGGCATGGCGTATTATAGGCAGACTTGAATCCGGGCAAACACAACGTAGTGTCGCGGACGGTGTTGGAGTCGCCAGAAGTGTCGTTGCAAGGCTGTGGAATCGATTCCAATAAGAAACAGTGAATGTTAGACGTCGACCAGGGCAAGGTCGGCCACGCGCCACTACAGCAACTGATGACCGGTATATACTGTTAACAGCTTGTCGAAACAGAACAGACAATGCTACTCAGCTGCAAAGACAGTTGCTCTTGGCAACAGGACGAAGGGTATCCAGCCAAACAGTATGTAATAGGCTTCATCAGGGAGGTCTCTATGCACGTAGGCCAATGGTCTGCATTCCGTTGACCTCACGCCACCGTGCGGCCCGAAGAAGATGGGCTGCTGAACATCGATATTGGGAGCAACATGATTGGAGCCAAGTGCTGTTTACAGACGAGTCCCGATTCAGTCTGGAGTGTGACACCCGACGTGTTTTGGCATGGAGGGAAAGGGGCACTCGAAATAACCCCACATTCGTTCGTGAAAGGTCATAATACAGACGACCTGGTTTTATGGTATGGGGTGGAATCAGCATAGGTGGACGTACGGACCTGCATATCATTCGGAATGGTACTTTGACGGCCCGAAGATATGCAGACGAGATACTGAGACCTCATGTCATACCTTACGCTGCAGCCATTGGAGATTCCTTTGTTTTCCAGCATGATAATGCCAGACCGCATACAGTTCGTCTTGTGGAGAACATGCTTGAAGCTGAAATAATACAGCGTATGGAATGGCTAGCGTGCTCTCCTGACCTGAATCCAATCGAGCATGTTTCGGACATGCTCGGACGACGCATTGCTGCAAGACCAAGGCTTCCTTTTACTCTCCGAGACTTGGAGATTGCACTTCTTGAGGAGTGGAACAGTATTCCCCAAAGTCTTATCGATAACATCATCGCATCCATGGAAAACAGGTGTGCAGCAGTCTTAGCTGTTCGAGGAGACCACACGCCATATTAAAAATCTTGCATCATTTCTAAACAATACTTTTTTTTATAGTTTACATGTAACCAAATTGTTGCCCTAAATCATCTTTTCATGTTTTTTCCATATTTTCAAAAATTAAAGCTTAATTACAAATTTTTTTTATGTCTTTTTTTCTGTATTGCGCATTGATATGCGAGTTCTATCCATTTTATGCCAATACGTGGCTGTCTCGCGCGGTTTTCTCAACTTCTTTGCTTGCTCCCCTAATTTTTTTTAGCAGTGTATATATATATATTAATGCATAGATTATGATGCGAGTTTAAAAATTTTATAAATGATAGAAAGGCCTTAATAAATATATAAGAGGATATATCAGTACAAACCAGAGAATCGGGACTTAGAAGAAGATATCAAAAAACAACTAATGGTCACAGTTCCAGCAAATGCATCGAGAATCAAAGTCATTTTAGGAAATATAAAAAATGTTATTGAGTCTGTTAAATGTTATTGTCCACTGATTTAAAAATATATATAACATCACACTGCCATGTGTATTGTTGAAAATGAAATATTTAAATGGAAATAATTAAATTTATTCCCTTGTATGATATAACTTTTGGGGAAATCTTTAAATAGAATAAATTTAAACAATGTTTTTTCTCTTTTACTCACATAAACAGTTCCGTACGTATATACAGCGTTTCAGAATGAGCAAACTTGAAGTGCTGTTTGTTTAACAGCATCTTTTTATACTTTTATTATTTCTTTAATTAACAGTCGGCGGCTAGTTCTGACTACACGAATCAAAATTTACAAATACTTTCAAAGTTAATATCCTTGCTACATAATTTACTTCACAGCAGTTTGTGTGACATGGGTAGAACTAACTTGTGAAAAAATGTAAGTTGTTCTTACAAGAGTTCCATATGGGCGTATGTTTGTGTGTGTATATGTGTATATATATATATATATATATATATATATATATATATGTGTGTGTGTGTGTGTGCATATATATATATATATATATATATATATATATATATATATATATATATATATATATATATATATATATATATATATATATATATAAATTTATATATAAAGGGTGTCCAGGCTAAAAGTATCCAAAAGTTATGACTTATTTTTGCGGAGCTACTCAGTAGAATTAAAAAAAAAATATTTTAACAGAAAGAACATCTCACCAAGTTTTAGTATGAATCATAGATTTCTATCATAGTATCATAGATTTCTATGTGTGCACCTTTTGTAGCACGACTAACGTCTAAATGGTAATCAAGTTCTCCACAAGTGTTCCGTAGCTTATCAGGAGTTATTAGACTTTTTTGCTTGGGGGTTCATTAAATCCGTTGTGTATAAACAAAAAATTGAAACTGTCGATGAGTTGAAGAAGTGTATCATTCAAGCAATTCGTGTAATAACTCCTGATATGCTACGAAACACTTGGAGAGAACTGGATTACCATTTAGACGTTTGTCGTACTACAGAAGGTGCCCACATCGAAATCTATGATTGATATTAAAACTTGGTGAGATGTTCTTTCTATTTAAATATATTTTTTTATATCTAATGGGTAGTTCCGTAAAAATAAGCCATAACTTTTGGATACATTTAGCCCCGACTCCCTATATATATATATATATATATATATATATATATATATATATATATATATATAATGTATGATGATTATATGTGTAACAATAGTTCAGTGATGTTTAGCAGAGTTCATATGGGAAAAAAAATATCCCAATTTTTGCAACAATAGTTTTGAAATAACTTACTTGCATTCGGAAACTTGAATTGGTAGTCGAACAAAAGAGCGGTAGCTATGAAGAAGCTGAATTAAGATTCCCCTAATTGGACAAATAATCCTTTTGTTTACAAGCGAGATACGTAATTTTCTTCAAAATTAACCCTTTCAAGCTACCGTGAAAGTGTGTTTTGCCATTAAATAATCACTACAGCTTCAATGAAGCGTCGTATGCAAACAGCGTCACACTTGGATAAAGCTGTTTGTCTGTCAATCCCCCCATTTCAAGGTTTGGGGGACAGGTTCAATTTACCAATTGGGGATTAAAACTCTGTTATTAAGGAAAAATAAGCCGGCTGGAATTAAATGAAGAGAGACTGCTATTTCGTGACCTTTCAGATACTCTTCTGATCCGCTTCAACGCCTTTTGAGAAAGTAATAGTTTTATGTAGTTTTTTTAAAGTAAATAATATTTGTTTACGAAAAATGGACGATTTTTTATAAATAATTATCTGTTGTGTGGAAAAATATGTTTATTTTTTAACTTCATTTATTTATAAATGCAATATATATATATATGTGAAGAAAATAAGATGTGTGTGAAACTTTAAAAAAATTTATATTAAATACTATAGCATCTTACAAGAGATAATAGTCTGTTTCAAATAAAAACACTTTGATTGGAACATTTGAATTTTTAACATTACATAAGCAACGGTTTTCTATTTTCCCCATAGCTTTTATTATTCCCTGCCAGGTTCTCCCTTTTTGTGCTTTTCTCGCTAATCGGCAAATATTCATTCCAGTATCAGGAATTTGAGATATATAACTGAATTGGTCATTTTGAAAATCTCCACTTTTCAAAAACTCATCTCCAGTTTTCTCCAACTTTTCTGGGGCCCCCCAAGTTTCAAAAAATATTAACGAATTATATTTTTGCACCAGGATTAATGCTTTATAAACATAATAAAACTAAATTTAGTCTAACTAATAATGCATGAAGGCGAGTTATAGTTTTTTGCTTCTCATGAAAAAATTTTTAAAATGGAGATGATGACCGATTTTTCAAAATGACCGATTCAACTATAGTTTAACTTTTTGAAGAGCTTTTGCTACTCAGATTCAAGCAGTGAAAAAAGTAGACGCCAACATTCTTAATCCACCAAAAGATGCCTTTATTCATCCATAGAAATTTTTGCTCCGCTTAACATCGCTGAATACAGTGAATTACTTTGGATGAACTTTGAAATTTAACTGCTAGCTAATTGCAGATTGGTAGGTGCATCTGATAAGGTGACAATTAATTATTTACATTTAATAATCTGATGCGGATCTACACTGTGATAACTTCAGTAGTCATACCTTTTTTTATTTAATTTAACTAAGAAAATTGACCTTTTATACTTTACTAGCTAGAATAAATCACTTTTATTTTCAGCGAAATGTTTGTGGCAAATCCAACACTCCTAGGAAAAGAATCTCATTGAAAAAAATCACTTCTGCCATACCTTATCTGTTATATACACTGCTGACCATTAAAATTAGAACGCCATGAAGGAGGGATGATACAAACGTCAAATTCGCATGAAAGAAAAAAGGTGCTGGGGTATGCAAATGACTAGCATTTAAGCGCAATCGAACGACGCAGGAGGGAGATACGGCATCTCAAACTCTGTATAAAAGGAAAGTTACGCAGCAGGTTTCTCATTCGGAAATCGCATTTGAATGTTGGTTGTTTGTGAGAGGATCGTGTTATGTCTCGTATAAGAAGGAGAAACGGCTATCAGCACGTGCCGATATTCGATAGCAGCATGATCGTGGGCTATCGAAAGTGCGGATTATCGTTCCGCGATATTGCTACTCACATTGGTCGGAATCCGACAATTACCATGCGAATATGGAATCGATGGGTTCAGGAGGGTCATACTGAACGTCATGCAGGATCACAACGGCTTCCCGCTACTAACGCCCGAGAGGACAGGCATATTGTCAGGTCAGCCTTGCAGGATCGTACAGCCACATCACGAATCCTGAGTCAGGAAATGGGCTTGTTTGCAGCACGACAACTATCCGCACGGACAGTACGACGACGTCTGGAGTAGCACGGACTGTCTGCACGCGACCATTATCGCGGCTCCTCTTGACATTACAGCATAGAGACGCACGGCGAAGTGGTGCGCTCAACGACAAAAGTGGATACAGGAGTGGCACCACGTCGTCAGTTCAGACGAGTCCCGGTTCTGAGTGCAACATCATGATGGACGTATCCGTGTCTGTAGGCACCGAGGAGAATGTACGTGTCCTGCTAGTATTCGATATCGTCATACGAGTTCTGTACCTGGTGTGATGGACAGGCATTAGGTACACGACACGAACACCTCTTGTCCGCGTCGTCAGTAATCTGAACAACCAGCGTTAAATTTCTCAGACCTTAAGGCCGGTGGCTGTGCCCTATCTTCGAGGACTCGGAGACGTCATCTTTCAGCAACACATAACGCAAGACCGCATGTTGCCCGTCTTGTCCTGACCTACCTCGACAAAGACGGCGTTCGACTGTTGCCCTGGCCAGCACGTTTTCCAGATCTCTCACCATGGAAAACATTTGGTCATGGATTGCACCACCAGACAGACTGGACCGCCACCGCTCTCCAGCCACTACGATTGATGAAATTTGGCATAGACTTGAAGCAGCATGGATTGACTTGCCCGTTTCTGTCATCCAAACCCAGTTCGACTCGATACCTAACCGGCTTAGTACAGTTTTAGCTGCCAGAGGCGGCAGCTGTGTTTACTAATTTCGGACCCTGTATACCCCCAAATTGCTACAAATTTAATCATGTTTTCTTCCTACTATGCTGTATACGTACAATAAGTAAAGTTTTGTTATTAGCTTTCTTTTCTGGTGTTGCAATTTTAATGGCCAGCAGTGTAAGCACAATGTCGTGTATGCGTGTGAGGTGTATTTCCAATGATTTTAAAATGGTGATATGAAATATCTTAAACTATTACATTCAGAATATACTATCTCATTCAAACTTATTTTTCATATTGAATTTCAAAACTGATATCTCAGGGCGCAAGGCAGACAAATTAGTTCTCTGAATAACTTATTATATATAACAACTCAATTTTACAATGAAAACAGTACATTTAATTTTAAACTTTCAATATTAATACTTAATATAACAGTTATTTTATCCTTTAACTGGTTTCTCTGTACTGGGTGCTTAATACTGCTTTACGCTGCAAAATATGAGGAATGTTCACCATGTTTTTATTAACTTGCTTTCTTGTGTGCTTGTGTGTATGTCAAGTACAAATCTTGCAATCAATTTTTAACTAATTTCCCGACTAGCTAGACATTTGAAACTTTTAGAATAGCTCAGAACGTGATGACAATGCATTATTTTAATACTATTAGCCATCTATAAGCAGAATTAAATTAATTTTCAGTTATTTTCAGTTAATTTTATTTTGTAGACTGGTGCAGCCATCTACTGGCCGGAACGGGAACGAAAAGTTAAATGCAAGTTAACTTCCAATTAACTTCATTTTCTTTCAAGGTGATGGGATAATTCATCAAAAAAAATTTTAAAAAGTATTTATTAATACATAGAATTGTCAAGTTTATATGATTCAACAGAAAATTTAAAAACATTCTATTTAAAAAGTTCTTTTTGTCTTGTAATTATTACAGCTGAACTTTCTCTCTAAATAAAAATGAAACTTTGAGTTCCATTTTCATTTAGAAGCTTAAATTTTGCGATCCTATATAAAATATTCATTCTTAGCAAAGGTAGAATAGAACCCTTTAAAAACTTGAACTCATATCTCTACAATAATTAATTCATTAAAAAAGGTTTCATTATCCAAACTTTATAGTTAAACATACTTGATAAAAAAAAATTTATCTCTTTTTTTTTGTTGTCTGTTTGTTGTTTGTCTTAAATGTATTCATACAATCTCATTACGCATATTTTTTTGTTTTATCAACTTCTGTAAACCGGTAAAATTATTTATTTTGATATTCTCGTTGAAGCTTAAAATTACAGTGAAAGTTGAATCAAAAGAAAAGTTTCAAGAGACTAGCGTTCTTTTGAAACGGGGTGGAGAAAAGGAAAACCCACTTGGCCGTGTCACCGTATCCGGTCAATTCTCTACACGATGCCACTCCGCCGTTCATTTACGACAAAAAATTGCGTTTTAAACACCTTAATGGCAACTGATGTCACAAGACAGAACAGTGGTCGTAACGGAAGAGCTGTCATTCATAATTTTCGTCGTGTGCTCCTTAGAAGAGTTGTATTTAAAATATTTCTAAAGAATCAGGGTTCTATATTTTTTTTTTTCAAATGTGATGAATATACATTCTCTTTAAAAACTTTTCTTCTGCGGAAAAAATTATATTTTAATATTAGAATTTCAATATAACACAAGTTTGTAAAATCCTAAAAGTCACGCTTTTAGAAAATTTTTCAATTGGTTAACTTAAATCTTTGAATCTGTGCTCAGCTTTTATTGGGAAAGGTGATTTGCAATTGGCTATTTCTTATCATAATCATACGGTGTTTGCCGACCAAACCCTGCGCAGCTGATCCAAGAGCACCCGATTGGAAAGAGTCTGAAGCATGACTCACTATTCACCATGACCTTCTGATCTTCAGTTAGGGACGATTTGAATACCACTAAGGCCATCCCCTACCACTTGTTGCCCGGTTGTCGACTGACCTTGGAAATCGAAATCATGTTGTCCCCAACGAATTGTACAGCTATTAATAGTCCTATGGTTCGAAGTACCTCACAAGCCAAGTCTACTGCAGACCAGACGCATCTTTTCTTGAAATTTATCTCTATATCTCGAAATTTATCTCTAATTTATCTCTTTGAAATTTATCTCTAAGCGTATCTTTTACGACCATTCAACTTAAGCGACTGGCGTATGTTGAGGTGGCCCAATCAGCCTCTTAATAAAACACAGCTGATTCGGTGAATCCCCGTAAAGCGGCAACACAGCATAGCAAAAGAGACTGGAGATTCATATGTGGTTGCAGCTTTAAATGTGGTCTGAAGATCTGTTAGTCTATCTTGCTTTTAAATAATACCTAATTCACCCTGTCCATCATGGTGAATGCATCTTCGTTAAACATTATTATTTACTTGTTTTTATAATGTAAAGGTTTAATTTTTTTAAAGATGCTGAACATTTATTTTAGAACGTATGTAAACCCAAAATTTTATAAATTGTGATCCTTCTTTCGCAAACTACGATAACGTAAAGTCAAATTGGCAATAGTTTTGTTCCACGTACTGAGTCGTGGAGTTTATCATAAGATACTTCTGTATTAATTTGAAAGACGTTTATTATGAAATCAATCTCCTAAATTCAAATTAACTGGCACTTGTGAAACAATTAGTGTTGTTCCTGCCAACAAAACTGACACTCTAATGATGAAATACGTTATTTCCGCAAGTTAATCAAACTAACTGATATGTTGGTTGACTATTTATAATCTCACACGAAACTTTCTGGAAAGTAATTTATCCAGTTAATGCATAGTAGTTGTAATGTTTTATGGTTTATCTCAGACAATAGAACGGTAGATATAGGAAATTCAGTATATATTTGTCTAACCCTAAATGTAATTTGATTTGAAAATTTATGTACCAAAATATTTATCTCATGTGCAATATATCACTTTATTTAAAAAATAATAAATTAGGACTTCAATATGCTGTTATCCCTTTAAAATATAAATGTCGAAATTACATATTGAAATCAAACAACACTTTTTATATACATTACAGTAACTGAATATTAATTGGTCTGTAATAGGCATAACTTTCACAAGAAATGCAAAAGCGAACATTCTTATCGCTTTTATATTACAAAAAACTTAAATAACATTTTATTCCGTAGATTTATCAAGACTTTTAAATATATCATATATTATTAATGAAAAACGGATGTAACTCTGAGAAAACATATTTTTTTCCTTCAAACCAGTTTAAAAATTTATGATGTTAAATGAGCTTTTAAACTTAAATGATACGAAATAAATTACAGATAGGCGTCAAAACTGGAACTTTCTGCATCAATTATACTCAAGGAGAATGCCATTTTAGTTATTGATGTATTATTAATTATTAAGAAAAATGTTATTATCATAGAAGTCTAAACTAATAAATTTTTCAAATCAAACAAATTTAATTTTTTATGTAATATTAAATTTTTTAATTGCTGATATATCCTATGCCTTCTTTTAAATATTTAATGTTTATCTTTATTCATGTTAGATAAAATATTAGTACACGAAGATCTTAACAGAATGAATTAACTGTCACCTAAGCCATAACATTAACATGAGAAGAACAAAACTATGTTATGGACTATCTAGCCCAATTGTCTTTTTTCTTCTTCTTTGCAATAGTTTGTCTTTTTTTGTATTATAGTTATCTATTGTACTAGTCGTATCAATTAAACATACGATATCTAGATTAAAAACTGCGCACCTCTTTGCATCAGTTATACGATAAGAGATAAAGGCGAGCGTTATCAAATGTGTTCCACAAAGCACCGACTGCAAGCATGAGACTTCCTTTTTTTGCTGACCCATGCAAATATCATCAGGCCATTCAATCTTAAAATTTCACATGTCAATAACCAGTGTCTCTCATTTTTAAAAGAAGCGAACAACACCGCTTCCGTTTATCTGAAATCGTGCTTTTCCCCCTACCCTTTTGCCAGAAAAATCTCAATTCCGGGTCTGTGATTTCTGAAATGGCTTATGAGAAACGCTGGGTCGTGTATAGATTTGCATCCCTTGCCACCTCTGGAGAGAGAAACAACAAACAGCACTGGATTCCGATTGTTGTATCGCTCGCTTTCCATCTCTTCGTGACTTTATTTCGGGAAATTTTCCACCCCGTGACCCCGCGTGATCTCGCCAAAAAAGGGTTTTTAGGCATCAAAAACAGTTTTCATAGGGTTTTTTTTTTATTTCTTTCTGCCTTTTTTATTTCATCTGTCATGTCTCATTCGACTCTGACAGCTGCCTATCTGACCGCAGAAATCTTAAAGCAGTTCGTATGAAAGCGCACATGATTTATGGCTTGAGATTTTAATTTACTTTTGAAGAAAAATTCATAAATACGTAGGAAAACTTAGGAGGAATAGGGAGATTTGTGGCTGTTAATGACCAATAGAATGCTTAGGTGCTGCATAAAGATATGCGTTAAAATAATACATTAAAAATTTCTTTCATCCACCGGCGTTGTTAGTCTGATAACTTTTGTCGTTCTCAAACATATTAGCTTGAAAATGTAAATAAATTAATTCATGCTTTTCCGTGATAAATACTAATGTTGATAAGAAGTAAGGCTTTCAATATATTGTTATCTAATAACAAGTATTTTTTTAATAACTACGTAAAACAGCCTCGAAATCCTAGCAAAAGACATTATAAAGGAAATTCTAAAAGTACATGACTGAATACCTCAGAAATTCAATGCTTTCCTGTATACTCAGTTGTCAAAATCGTGTGCTTAGACAAATTAATTCTTTTGTGTTGAGTTAGTAAAATTGAAATGAATTCTAACCTATCCAAGCTCTCTATATACATGATAGACATTAAAGTGTATTGTTGAAGTACATTCATTTTAATAATTGTTAGTAACTGCAAAGTTTTGAGTTCGTTTGTAAAGTTCATTTGCAAAGTTTGGGTTAAAAAAATTCATGGTAGATCCACTTTTTTATTATTCCATATTAATTGCGTAACTCTAATTGTTTTGTTTTGTTCATGATTCCCCCTATCACTGTAAAGGAATAATAGTTACGTAAACCCCGTCAGAAATATCGGACTTAGTAGATAACTTTTACATTATTTGCCTTCATTCTATTTCGTATCACATCTTTGTCTTTAGACAAAAGAGATTTTGAGAGCTCTTCTCTTTGTATTCTCGATATATTTAGAATGTGTGGTGATAAATCTCAAAATGATCATATATTCTACCTCACCAGAAACATATGAAAAACACATGAGTCCTCTATTACAGAAACATAGGACTTATACGACCGCAATTTTTTCCCAATTACTTAGATCCCAATATACATCCAAAATTCTCAAGTAGATAATAGTCCTATCTTTTGTATAAATTTAAAAGATAGAGTGAACAAAATATCCAAATATTGATACACTGTTTTTTAGCTTTAAAATTTGTTTTGGGGATATCATGGTATATTTCCTTTGATGGGTCTTCCAAACTTACCTGGATATGTTGAACACATCCTGTTAGTTAAAGAAGCGAAATAGTACTGATAATGTTATTTCTATGAAATTCTTGATATTGTATTATTTTCCCGTTGAGGATTGTTTTAGTACTGTATAAATTAAATGTGCCCTGGAAATCCATTTAACTTTGAAGCAACAGGTTCCAAAAACAAAGTTAATTTTGAACTGCATTATCTATCTTGCATTAAATTGTAAGCTGATGAAGATAGTTTATTCACATATTCAGCATTTGAATCCAAAACAATAATTTATCATAAGCCTTTTTTAAGAAGATAAAGATTTAAAGCTTAAAAAAAAATTCGAATATTTATTATATTCTTTCAGAGGTTCTTAGAATAGTCCTCGAAGTTTGCTTCAAAAGATAAATCATCATTTTACCAAATTTGATTTAAGACAAACTATGGATAGCAAACTACAGACCAAAACGTCTATTTAGCTACATATCAATGTAGAAATGAAAATTAATGCTTCTAATACTTTCGACATTTAGACAACATATCATTCAGTATCCACATATCTACAAAAGGTATATCTACAAAAGGTATAACGCATAAAGGTGATTTGTCAACACTTTATTACAAACAATCAAATACTTTATTGCAGAAAACAAAGACGTGAAGACTTTAAAATCCTTAATTTCGCTTTAAAGGAAAAGATTAAAGTGTCCTGTTATTTCCTACTTAAAATAAATAATCAAACATTTAAAAAAAGTTTATTAGAGTTATTACATCCTTGCTTTCAGCGTCTTGATTCTTGCCTAAGGTTACTAAGAGTGCAGTTAATAAACTAGTTCGTAGATAAAATAGACTATCTTACTTAATTTCCCTAAATTTACGACTTTAGGTCCAGACATAACTACTTTCAACTAAACAGTCTAATCTTGTACTCGCTTATACAGCTGTCTCAGCAAGGCTACTATTAAATGCGTAAATTTTACCGCACTTCTACGAGTATAAGCCCTTTGCTACGCGAACTGATAATATAAAACAGGGATGACAAAGAGATCTATCACAGAAAGCTTTTCCTTCGACTGGCACCTACACTATGATTTTCTATTTCTATTTTAGGTCTATACATTCCATCTTTACTTAGATATTTCAGTTTTTTTATTAAATATATTTTGAACTCTCCAATCTGCTTATAAGCAATTGATATGCAAGTAAATGGAACTACAGTGCATAGTAGTATTAAATCAGGCAACACTCTATCTCTATTTTAGGTTCTATTCATTCCAACTTTACTTACATATTTAAATTTTTTTGTTGAATATATTTTGAATTATTCAATCTGCCTTCAAGCAATTGATATGCATGTAAATAGAACTACAATGCATAGCATTAAATCAAGTAACGCTACACATAGCTGCAGTGTTATTAGCCATAAAATATTTTTAAAAAGCTGATAAAATTGTTGAATCCTTGTAATTTTCTTTCCAAACAGACTTTGATTCAAAATAATGAAGTATTTCAATTAGAAATTGAATGAGAGACATTCATATCACATCCATGTTAAACAAAAGCGATTTTAAATAAAAATATCAAGAAAAATCAGAACATGTATTTTTTAAGTTTAATATTTTATGAGGAAATTTAAATGGTATGTGCTAAGTCGATTGAGGTTTTTTTTTTTTTTTGTGCTGGAAGGGGGGGGGGGGCATGAAAGTCAATTGCAGCAGTTCACGAGTTCTGACAAACGGTTCTTCCTTCACCTGAAGTTCTCTATTTATACTCACACTCTGGAACTGCCTTTCGAGATATTGAAAAAAAAAACAATCCAGGCAGAAAATTTATCGTAAAATCAAGGGATAGGAAAAACAAGAAGCAACTAAAAGTAAAGTGTGCTTGTTAAGTCACCGGTTATAGGATATTTCCAGTCATCTAACTCTGACATATATTTGAAATTGTCCTTGAAATTCCACCTTCAAAAACTATAAATCATGAGAAGTTGTTTTTCCTCGGTGTGTTGAGTCTTAATTTCTTTGTCCTCTTCATGGCAGTAAAGGAAGTTACCTCTATAAGTAATCTAAGGCTGCCATGTATTGAGTCGATTAAATGAATTGCCATTTCAAGATATCAGTTATCTGAATAATTGTTGCTTTGCAGATAACAGTCATCATCAATACAAATATGGCTGGCTTATTGAAACATTACTATGTGTTTGGTGCAATCTTTAAGATATTAAAAAACACAATATTTAAAGAATAGATTCATTCTTCTGTATGTAGATTAAAATAAGCAGTAAACAACGTCCCGTATCTTCTATAATTTAATCATATCCAGAAAAAAAAAATCATATCCAGCAGTAAAAGCGTTGTACAATATGTTATACGCATCGAAATTTATCTCTATCTGACCAATTCCGCTTCGGAACAATTCGAAAAAACTTCGCTCACAAATTACGCTGTCAAAAAGATCTTGTAGAGCGAAGAACACGATAAGAATCGGGATCTGCGGAAAGAAAATAGAACAACACAACAACCAATATGCAATTCAAAACCGGCATTTTTCTTATTCGGCCCAAAACCGTGTTTCGTGAATGGTAAGTGACAATTATAATGACAACCCGTTCCTGAAACCTTTTCCGATAATAATCTATTTCCACTCTCCGAAAAAAGATTGAACCTCACCCACCCCCGTCAATTCCAGGCCGGGGTTTTCAACCCGAGAACTTTAAATAAATGTAAATCACATTCGCGAAGGAAGCAGAGAGAGAGAGAGACAGAAAACCTCCTCGGTCACACACTAATACGGGGAACCACGTTCTCATCCGAAAATCATGGTACCTGAATCCGTCTTGTTATAGATGAAACGATGAGGGTTATTTCTGAATGCGAATGAAATATATAAGAAAAGAAAACCCCAACCGTGACCTGTAAGGGCTGCGTAAAAATAAATAAATAAATAAATAAAAACTTATCATTTTGGTAATATCTTAATTCCTGTACAACCGGCGAAAACGAATCGCTTATCTTCGACAACATCTCGAGGGAGTTTCGCCATTTCTTGAAAGCCGGGAAAGTTCTCGTGATGGTGCCTTTTTTCGGCGGCCCACCCCCTCAATTTTCTTTACCCCATCACGAGAGATGCCTATGACGTCATAATCAAACATTATAGTAGCAGCGCGATTCCTTTGTCTTATTAATCCAGACTGTACACGACTATAAATAGATGTACACTATGGTCGTGAGCAGAAACCGGACTAATGGCTTTTTAAAAGGGGGTATTTTCCGTGCTTTACCTCTCTATATGCTGATAATAGTGCCATTCCGCCATAATTTGCTTATGTATTCTTTCTTTATTTTTACGACTCAATATTAAGAAAACATGAAGCTTGGTTTTATATTCAAAAGGGGTGCTGCTTTAGTCCTTACATCTCAAAATATATGAATTCGCTGATATCACGCCAAAGAAATATAGAATTTTGAAAATGTAGACTTAGAATAAGATTTTTTAAAAATAAACTAGAAAACTTATTAACTAAAACCAAGTCACGAGTATACACTTAGATCTTGAAAAAGGAATAATTTTTTATGCAGATGTATGATGACTCTTATGCCTGAATGTAACCCAAAGATTCAACATTTGTCCCTTAAAATTTTCTATTTAAATGTTTGCATAATGAATCAAATAAAATGAAGTTAATAGCAGGAAATTTATTCAATTAATTGATTTTTAAACAATGTCATTGTAGCTCAAGTGAAAATTGTATGAATGGAGATACGAAATTTGGTTTTTCTAACTTTGAGTCATTCGATTGGACCCAAAAATAGATGTATTCACAGATTAAACTTATAGCCTTTACTACCTCAAAGTAAAGAAATCCTATTTTCTCTAATACATATTGGTATTTAGAAATTTCGACATAAATGTTAATATTTTCAATTGTATCAATGAAGGACACTTACATATAGTAAAACTATTTACGAATAGCTTGTAAATAATTTTAGGTTTATCATAAGATTACAAATTGTTTTCATGTATATAATTGTATTATACATACATTTATTTTATTTTATAAAGATAAACAGCTGAATCTCTTCTGCATTATAATGGCTAAGAAGTTTTATTTCTCATGCCATTTCAGTTATAAGGCAGTGTATTTTCATAAGTATCCTAACACATTAACTCAGCCTGGAAATATTATACAAATAAGTATTTAAACTTTGAATGATTTTTTAGCTTTTACAGCTGGCCATGTGAATCAAAGTTAGCTGTTTCCTTCAGAAATAAAATATTTCCACTAGTCTTTAACATAAGGGTCTTATTCAATTTATCTGAAAACCTTAAAAAAATATGGAAAAATGATTATATATTGTGACTGTTCGGAATTTTAAGATCTGTTAAAAGAATCACAAAGTTATATTAAGGACGGGCTTCACTTTTTCATAGAAAAGTATCTAAAATTTTGCAACACACCTACGAGGGCATGCAACAGGCCGTTTTCAATTATATTTTTTCCTCTCATTGAATATATATACAGGGTGTCCCAAAACGACCGCATAAACTCTGCACAGCTAGATTCCTTGTTGGGAGTACATAAAAACTGCCCAAAGAAGCGTTCCTGTACGATCCATAGTTTACGAGAAAAATACGAAAAATAAAATATGACGTCACTGCCGGTGCAAGAAAAAACACTTTATTGGACATATCAACAACAATATTTGCATATCTTTCCAGACGATAATGTTTAAAACGTTCGCCGCGCATATCACGTCATGCATACGCGCGCGCCATGGAAGGACGTTAAGCCGCCGTTGAACTGGTATTTAAAAGGCTGCATCTTGCAGCTACCGGTAGTCTTCGTATGGTGGCCATGTACTCCGTTCGTGACTACTGCGACATGTACTTGATATACGGCCGATGTAATGGAAATGCCTTACGAACTGCTAAGAGTATGCCCGTCGATATCCGTCCCGCCGTTCTCCCGGTGTCAACGTCATCCGTAGGCTGGACGACAGACTGCGAAATACGGGAAGCGTCTTGCCAACAGCCAATCTTCACAATACTGGAAGACCGCGGAGCGGCCTGACGGTAGCACAGGCGGATGCAATACTGCAGCGGGTAGAAGAGACGCCCGAGGTAAGCAAACGCGCATTAGCCCGTGAGATGACTTCGAGTAAAAGTACTGTGCATAGGCTTTTACGGTCTGAGAGGCTACACCCATTTCGGTACACAACCGTGCAAGGTCTGAAACCAGATGACTTTCAGAAACGCGTGTCCTTCTGTGAATGGCTGTTGCAGCAACAGAACACAGATAATGGTTTCATTGCACATATCCTGTGGACTGATGATTCATGTTTCACTCGTGATGGGGTATTCAACCATCACAACAGCCATATGTGGTCCCAGGTCAATCCACATGCAATCCGGCCGCAGAAACATCAGGAACGTTGGTCTCTTAACGTGTGGGCCGGCATACTCGGGGATCGTCTGCTTGGACCATATCTGTTGCTTGAACGGCTCTCGGGACAGTCGTACTTGGTGTTTCTCAATGAGGTCTTAACCGAGTTCCTCGATGACATACCATTACCAATACGATGACATGGTTCCAGCATGATGGGGCTCCGGCGCATTTCTGTGCTCCTGAACGTGGTTGGCTGGATATGGAATACCCCGGCCGCTGGATCGGACGTGGGGGTCCGGTTCTATGGCCGCCACGTTCGCCAGATCTTACACCGTTGAATTTTTTCCTATGGGGCCATCTCAAGGAACTGGTGTATCGAGACGTAGTGACAACACAAATGGACTTAGTTGCTCGTCTGCATGCTGCTTGTACTTCGGTGGATCCCGCGATGCTGCAACGGGTGATGACAGCCATTCCACGGCGTGCTCAAGCTTGCCTCGACATGCACGGCGGACACTTTGAACATCTGCTTTAAATTGTGCATGCTGTTGATATTTTCAATAAAGTGTTTTTTTTTTTTTTGCACTGGCAGTGACGTCATACTTTGTTTTTCGTATTTTTCTCGTAAACTATGGATCGTACAGGAACGCTTCTTTGGGCAGTTTTTATGTACTCCCAACGGGGAATCTAGCTGTGCAGAGTTTATGCGGTCGTTTTGGGACACCCTGTATATATATATACACTGAAGTGCCACTGAATTAGGGATACCTACCTAATAACGAGTTGGGCTTCCTCTGGCCTTGATAACGGCTGTCACACGACGAGGCATAGATTCAACAAGTTTCTGGAAACGTTCCACGGGAATGGCTTGCCAAATATTGGCTAAAGCTGTCCATAATTCAGTAAGGTTCTTTGGTGCTGTGTGATGGCCTTTCACGCCTTGTTCCAAAACATCCCAAAGATGCTCAATAGGATTTAAGTCTGGGCTTCTAGGTGTCCAATTCATGACAGAGGAGTCAGAGGAATGCTCATCCAACCAGCCAGTAGCCAACCGGGACTTGTGAGAGGTACAGTTGTCTTGCTAGAAAACTCCATTACCGTGTGGATAACAGAACAGCATAAAAGGATGGAGGTAATCACCCAGCAACTCTACGTACCGAATTGCATTGAGGGAGGTTGGTACACGCACCACAGATCCTAAACTGTGCCACGAAAAAACACCCCAGACCATGATTGAGCCACCATGCCCTTGTACAGCTCTAGCCAGGCATGCAGGATCCATGGCTTCATGAGCCTGACGCCATATTCTCAGCCTCCCGTCGGCGTTAAGTAGTCGGAATCGAGACTCACCACTCCATGCTACTCGTTTCCAGCCCTCTACACTCCAGTCTCTGTGCTCTCTTGCCCAGGCAAGACGTGCAGCCCGATGGCGAGTATAGAGCAATGGTACTCTCGTAGGTCGACGGCTCCTGAAACCCATACGTTGAAGCGAGCGTTGCACAGTCCGTTTACTGACTGTACGACTGGCACCGTCATTAAACTGGGTGGTAATTTGAGCTAATGTTTGGCTTCGTTGGCTACGTACAATACGCCTGAGCCGTCTCTCACCACGCACTGTCAAGGCTAATTGTCCTTTGCAGTTTGCCCGATCAATAGTTTTTTTTCCACCATCCATGTATTCTTGGTATACTCTTGACACTGTCGACCTTGGAAATCCTAGCTGTCTGACGATTTTGGAAATTGAATGGCCCATGCGTCGCGCACCTACGATTTGTCCGCGATCGAAGGCGTCTAAATCAGGCAGTTTACCCATACTGGCAATTCCAACAACTAATTCAGAACAACCACAGTACGCGCTATATATGCAGTTACCACAGCGCCCTCACTTGTGCATACATGATGCGCAGCGCTACACAATTTGCATAGGCTTTGCTATCCCTAATTCAGTGGCACTTCAGTGTATATATATATTAATATATATATATATATATATATATATATATATATATATATATTTATTTATTTATATTCAGAAACTGCACACAAAATAAAATTTATTATTCTATAAATTTTTTCAGGCGCATACACAAATTCAAACAGAAAACGCGTAACAGCATCTGTCTTCTATACAGCAGTAAACTCTAAGTCAGGATACCAGAGTCTACAATACAATACATGCCTAACGCACTTTCAACACATTCAATCCTCAGTAGAAATTGAACTGAGTTCCAGTGCCAATCTCAGGTATATTTATAGACTTCCAAAGCGCCCCCTATCGGTCATCCAGCTAAATATCTCTAGAAGCTTCCAGAAAGGTCTAGACGGCAAGTTGGCGACCAAAATAAGTCATCAAATCCATTGCCAATTTGGCGATAAATCTCAAATCTGGCTAGATTACCATAGACTCGTAAATGTCGTAACAATCAATATATATATATATATATATATATATATATATATATATATATATATATATATATATATATATATATATATATATTTACAGTTGGCTCTCTGTTTAACGACTTTCAAGGGACCGGAAAAAATCGTCCTTAAGTAGAGATCGCTATGAAACAGAATTTGGGAAAATATAACATTTCCCAGAATTTGTGAAAATATAACGTCGGATGGGCCGGGACTGGGAAATATCGTCTTTAAATAGAGATCGTCGTAAGTAGAGCTTCGTTAAACAGAGAGCCAACTGTATATAAAAGAGCTCGTCTGTTTGTTTGTCCTCTATAGAATCATAGACTGTTTCACTCACCGGGACCAAATTCGGCAAAGTTAATATTTAGGAACCGAGAAACTTAACGCAGCAAAAACGAAATTTGGGGCTCAATTTGATTTTTTTAATTAGTTTTTTAATGATTTTTGTGCCCCTAAGCGAACCTCTTAAATGTGGATACAGCCCCTTCACCACAACCAGTCAAATTCGATACGCGGGGGAAAATAAGTTTGTTCTGAGGGGTGATCTGGGGATGGTTTGTGAGTTGGTCTGGGGGTGACGGGGGGGGGGGAGGGCGAAGTGTTTATTTTATTTTTCTTACGTTTAGTGGAGTCGTGAGTCTAAAAAGGTTGAGAACCGCTGCTTTACACAATTTTAGACAATGGCGTTCAAACTAATAGAACTTGGGAAAAAAGGGAAGAAGAAAAAAAAAGAAAAATTAAGTTTGTCCCATGGCCAGTTTTTGGAAGCCTTCTGTTGATCTAAATATATTAATTGCTTGAGGATCATAAAATGGGAAGAAGTTTAAGAGTTCTACAGGTTTTTCCCCCTAAGTTCGCGAAACAGAGTAGCATACGATATGTATTTGAATTACTTATTCCGTAAAATCATATAAGATAAATCTTTTAGAGTTTTGGGTTCTTTTAAGCAGTGGGAGGAAAAGATCTTTAAACAGAGAAACATAACGACACAACTTTCATTCCGAACTATTAGTCCATTAGTTATATTAAGGCTAAGATTATTAATGATATTATTTTTAAAGAACTATTGCCCGGCGTTGCCCGGGTAGATAAATAGATATAAAATTTTTCATGCATTCCATCAAAAAAATACTGGGCTGCACCCCCCCCCCCCCCCCGCTTTTCATGTTCATCTAGCCAGACAGAATGCACTTAGGTCGTTTCTACTGTAATGATATGCAAACAATAAGAAAGAAAGAAACTTTGAGCCTAGGCTTCATCCGGAATCGCGCCTTAATTTGATTAAATAAAGGGAGTAACGCATTTTGCACTTTACCTCTTGGGTGATGTGGAAAAAAGTGCGTCTCTTGGGTGATATGGAAAAAACTGCATTTTTAAGGGAAAAATAAAAAATAAAGGCAAATGCAAATTATAAAACCTATTTCTAATTAAACAGTGGATCAAACAAATCTAATTAAATCTAATTAAACAGTATCTAACAAATATAATTAAACAGTAATCTTATTCAATCCAAACATGCGAATCACGCAACACTGTGTTATTAATTCTCAATAAAATCAGACGTATAATCAGAAGGAGGTCCGCAGCCTCAAAGTTTCTTTCTTTCTTATTGTTTGTATGCCATTTCAGTAGAAACGCACTAAGCGCATTCTGTCTGGCCAGATGAACATGAAGAGCGGGGGTGCAGCCCAGTATTTTTTTGATGGAATGCATGAAAAATTTTATATCTATATATCTACCCGGGCAACGCTGGGCAGTAATGCTAGTATATATATATATATATATATATATATATATATATATATATATATATATATATATATATATATATATACCCATTAAAAACTGATGAAAAATTCTATAGTACAGGTCCTGAAATACAGTAAATTCACAGATATGAAAAAGTGTTCCAGTTAGCAGTTAACTGACTGAAAAGTTTCCGTTAAATACAATACAATATTTATGAGTATATACGCATTTTCAAATAATTTTTAGCTCAAACACGAGCTCTTTGTAAAATCATGTCGAGCGAAATAATTCGTCTTTGCGCATGCAAAATTTTTGTTGGATAATTTTAACATCCTTATTTTATTTTTTACCCTGCTAACAAATACTTTAAGCGAACAAAAAGGCTGGGAAGATATCATTTTATCATTCAAACAATGGTTTCTCTTCGGATCGTAATTTCAAATGCCACAGACTTAGAGCCCAAACACGTAGTATTAAGAGTTCAAACTCTGAAGTCTTTCAAGGAAGGAGGAGGCGAATAAATTGTGAAAGGGTAAGAGCTTTAACAATTATTGGCTTCGGATACCAGACTTCCGCTGAGTACCGCTGCCGAAATGGATGCTTTTAGCTTTCCTGAAAAAGCAAGAGAAAAAAAGGGCATAGTGTTTAAGCCCTCGTGTAACAAAAGAAGACTGAAGCGTTCCAAACACATACCAATCAAATGGTGAGGATTAGACATTTGGAGAACACGCCGCCAGAACCTTATGCCTTCCGTAATTGTAGGCCCAAGAAACATCAGTACATCACGTTTTACATAATGTAATTTTCATTTGTTTTTAATGGATCCCCACACGTTCTCGCGTGTCTAACAGCAATAAATAGTTTACAAAATTAAATTATTAGGAAAAATAGGGAAAGATGTAGGAACCATATATAGTTACATAACGTGCGTGATTTTATCTCACATTTATGATCATTTTGTGTTAATAATTCCTAGGAATTCGGGAATGAATGTTCCCATATCATCTCCAAAAGGATATCCTTTTTATATACAAATACAAAAATACTTTAAGACTGCTATGTACTAAGAAAAAAATCGTATTTCCCTTTTCCTCTTCTTGTAGACTCTTGTTGTGGGAGGAGTCCAGTTGACAGTTCGAGAATTCCACCCCCCCCTTAGGATTGACATTTTGAGGGATTGTAATGGCTCTCTCTCTATAGGGGGGTTAAGCGCTGCCCCCAATTTTTTATTCAAAATATATTTTTGTCAACTATTGTAAATTCTGATAATCAAATAAAATAGGTATTGTCAAATAGCCTGAAATGTTCTGCAAAGTGCTACAGGATTCATTTTATAAATTTCGTCCACCAAAGTAATTTATGAGCGTTTAAAACACACTACACCAGATTTTTCCCCGAATAATTTAAATTTTAAAATATTAATTGCATTTTAAAAAAAAAACAAAAAATGTACACAAATGTAAAATTTCTTTCTCTATGACGGAGTACAATGTTTTTTAAAAAATGTTTGAATCCAAGTCGGCAATCCGTAGACAAATTTTCTCCATAGGTTAACATTGAGGTGAGCGAATCCAATGAGGGTTAGTACATAGCATCCTTAATGTTAACAGCACTTAAAAATGAATTCATTGTCTGCAAAGCGGGGAAAATTGCAAAGAGAAGTAACATTACATTGTCCGTATAAATAATAAACATTATTTTAAAGGGAAGGAAAGAACCGCATATCACAGCGAAACTCCATTTCACTTTTAAAATGTATGCAAATTCAGACTGTTCATCTCATACATTCATATGACCCAATTGCTAATAAATTTCCCGAATCATCTCTTCTAAAAAAACGCCCGCTTCACAGACCACACCGTTTCAGGATCTACATTTTCTGAATTACGATAAAAATGTTCATCACGGCCGTGTGTTTGTATGCATGCGTCCGGGGCGAAATACATCTATTTCGACTCATCAATATCTCCCCTTCAAACACAATGGAAAAATATTTTATATTTTTGCTTCTCCCAACCCATTCTCCTGGAGCCAGTGTGCGATATGGTAAGCAGATTATTCAAAAAGGGAAAGAAAAAAGCGGGGGGGGGGGGGGGGGGGGTTGTACGAATTATCATTCAAACTGCGATATATTCTATAGGATGAGACGGAATCATTATACTTGTTCTTTTTTTAGTGTTTTTATTTCCCGCATTTTTGGGGCCACAAACCTATAAAACGAGCAATTATCCATCAAGGGGAGGCGTATGCGTTGAGATGCTGGGTAGATAGGGAGTCCATTTTGTGGGTTTCCAGACGCTAGGGCTATAAATGCCGGGCATGACATGTAAATATAACTAAAGATGTTTCCAGATGGAATCGGGTTTGGAAGAAATAAACACCAATCAAGATGGAACTGATCTTCGGAGCGTGCGAGACAGAATTCGAGGCGGAATTTCTATTGGATGAGGATTTTATTTGTTTTTTTTCTTTATTTATTTATTTAGAACCCAAGGGTTTATTGTTCGCTCGAAATGAAGTTTTCTGGGTTTAAATGAAACTTTTCTTTTCAGAGTTATCAGTAAGTGGAGATAAAAGTTCACCAGAAGGGAGACAGACTGAAAGCGAAAGTCGGATTTATGTTTGTTTTCGAAACTTTTGAGCAGAATTTATAACTTTTGTGGTGGTGCGATGCAAAGGATAAATTCTGCTCAATGGTTCTTGCTACATAAATGGCATATTGCAAACGTATTTAATAAAGTTTTATTAGCATTGACAAAACACTTAAAGTGTGTGTTACATATGGATTTATTCCGGAAATTAATCTATACAGATCAGGCAGTGCAAGACATTACAAAGGGTCAGGAAACAAAAGAGCAATATAAACTAGAAACCAACAATAAAAACTAGAAACAAAATAAACTAGAAAAAAATACACAGTCAAAAAGTTCAGTCACAAAGAGAGTCCATACTTATCCCAAGACTTATGTAATACTTATGTCCTGTAAGACTTATGTAATACAATCGAACCCCTTTATAACGAACTTCAAGGGACCAAAGGTTTTGTTCTCTTTTTCCGGTGGTTCGCTATATCCGAACCATTAAAAAAATGCTAGAGTTTCCAAAATTCATAACTCATTAAATGCAATGTGTATTCAATAATCATGTATTAAAAAATGATAAAATCTATTAAAAATGATCATTAAGGAATTTAATCGACTAAAATCAATTACATTAAACTGACACAATACTAATTAAATTACGTACAATAGGAAAACGGTGGGACCAAAATTTCCGTTCGTTATAAGCATGAGTTCGTTGTATTCCGGGTTCGCTATAACGAGGTTCGACTGTACTTAAAGTATTACATAAATCTTAAAGCCCAAATAACATCATATCTGTAGTATATATATGGTGGCATATATGGTGGTAAATGGCAACATTATGTGTAAAAACCCATAATGTTGCCATTTGCCTAATTCACTATGAATTGATAAACATAATTTCTAATCCTTCAATTTTATTCCAGCAACAAGCATATTTTAGTAACTTTGCGTTGTATAATTTGGAAATTTCGCGTATGTCTCCTGAACTTTTAAGTCACATTATAATTATGTACTGCACATCTACAACCATTTTGTATAAAAAATTTATGTGTAAGAATTAAATTAATGTAAAATGAATACAAAAGTTCAAACATGTTATTTCCAGAAGTATCAAGATATGTATTTTTAAATCATTTACCATGGTATGCGCTGTGTAAATTTCCTCAAGTATATAAAATAAATTCATATAACTATTGAACGCTCATGGAAGAGAAAAGTCTTATAAAATTTCAAAAATCACATAAAGTAGTTGTGATATACACGACTTCTTTTCCTGTCCTTTTACGTGAAACCCCAACATCTCGAAGTGTTTACTTTTGAAAAGAGGAAATCGGGAAACAAATTTTAAAAAGGTGAAACTAGGAAAATATGGAAAATAATGGAAAACAAAATTAAAATCGGTAAACAAACTGAAATAGATGAATTTTCACAGCAAAATACAGTAAAATATTGAGATTTAATAACAAGCCAATATGTCGCCACATTAGTATGCAAACAGTGCATATACTCCACAATCTTTGTTTATTGATATCTTACAAAACCAATGATGCATACTTATGCTAACGTTTAAGAAGAGACGTCTGCTCTTCATTAGAAAAAAACTGGAATATGTAAAATTCCAGATACAACTGTCTAAATAAGACAGGTATTAAAAACAAAAGTCATACGAATTAGAATATTCAGTTTCGCTCCTAAACAAGTGCAGTGGGATCTCGATCGATCGTTCCCCGAATCATCGTTTTCCCGTATGTGTCGTTTACTTCAACCTGTTCCGATGATACTGTTTCTTTGTTGTTCCCGCATCTATAGTTTTTCTACATGTATCGTTCAGGGCAATAGATCCCTTTACAAACGATCGACCGAGGCCCCGCATGTGTCGTTTACTTCAACCAGTTCCGATGATACTATTTCTTTGTTATATTCCCGCATCTATAGTTTTTCCGCATGTATCGTTCAGGGCAATAGATCCCTTTGCAAACGATCGACCGAGGTCCCGCATGTGTCGTTTACTTCAACCAGTTCCGATGATACTATTTCTTTGTTATGTTCCGGCATCTATAGTTTTTCCGGATGTATCGTTCAGGGCAATAGATCCCTTTGCAAACGATCGACTGAGGTCCCGCATGTGTCGTTTACTTCAACCAGTTCCGATGATACAATTTCTTTGTTATGTTCCGACATCTATAATTTTTCCGCATGTATCGTTCAGGGCAATAGATCCCTTTACAAACGATCGACCGAGGCCCCGCATGTGTCGTTTACTTTAACCAGTTCCGATGATACTATTTCTTTGTTATGTTCCCGCATCTATAGTTTTTCCGCATGCATCGTCCAGGGCAATAGATCCCTTTACAAACGATCGACCGAGGCTCCACTGTATTTATAATCTCCTATTATCGCCTTAAAATCCCTTCTTTGACCATAAAATCACTGCATAATGTTTTGTGCGCAATGCAAAAAATACAGTGTTAAGAAGACAAGGGACCTTCCACCCTCATTTTATTTATTTATTTTTTATTTTCAGTATTTACTCTTTATACAACATGAGAATAAGTATTACACTTTTTTACTATATTGAAGACTTTTAGAGTTCAGAAATAGGCATTTTGTGGAACAATAAAAGTTGTGTTTCAAAAAATTATTCAAAAATGCTGGAAATTTTCAAAATGCTCCATGCGCATTCAATTTCTTCTGATTTCTTCAAAATTTCTCGGGATTTTTAAGTGAAGAGTTTTTCGTAAAACTGTGCACAATTCTTTGAAAACTCAAATATTTTTTAAATTTATAGACCATGAAATAAAGTAAAAAAATATAAAAAATAGCAGGCAGATGGAAAAAAAACTATTTATGACTTTTGATTCATAAAAAAATTACAAAAAATAAAATTCAATGCACAGTTATATTTATGTATATATAGTAAACGTACATTAAAAAATTTAAGGTTTTCAAATGACATAGAATGCACTTGGAGCATTTTGAAAAATGCTAGAATTTTTGAAATTTTTTTTGAAAGACAGGCATTTTTCCGCCAAAATATCCTTGTTTTGAATTCTAAGGGTCTTCGATGTAGTAAAAAAGAATATTTTTTTATTCTTATTATGTCCTATAGAGTTAAAAATTGAAAATTAAAAAAATCCAGGTTGAAGGTCCATTGTCCCCGTAATGAGGGAAAATAGGAAAAACTAAAGTAATAGAAACAGTCATATGAAATGACATTCATAGGTCTTCATCCATGCAAAATTTAAAAGGTGGCTAAACGAACAAGAAGAAAAATGACTTCTGACTCACGGAAACAGTATATGGAAAAAGTATATACCATATGCTTCCAGAATCTAATACCTGGAGTTAGACATGCCTAGAGAATATTAAGTGTATGTCTGTGTGATGCGTCTCAGTAAACCTTTTCAAATACCATTCAAGACTATTAGCATTTATATATGTGATGGGCCTCAAGAAAATCAACGTTATGGAGCATATAACGACATTTAATTATACTGAAGGAATTAAAATCCAAGCCAAACCCTAAATATCAACAATGATCTACCATTGAAAGCTTTTTAGGCATCCTGTTTTTTATTACACAGTTTTCTTATTTTTTCATTCTGAATTTTAGAGTACACGCATTTAGTTCATCTAGTGCGATATAAAGATAAGATACATCCTAAAATTATTGGTGCTATCTATTGAGTCTTTAAATGGTGAGAATTTCAGTCATTCTCTTAGGAGGGAAGACCCTGTACTATGTCTACGTTTCTTGTAAAGTCAGGATTTTGCTTTTAAAACCAATTACAGACTTTCTACAAACAGGAATAATGATGTAATTCTCCTAGAAGCTACTAAAGCTGTCGGAACTGAGTGTCAATATGGCAGATTGAACCAGTACAAAGGGCTCTAGGGACAGGACCATTTATAAAAAGTTTTAGGTATACAATCCTAAGTGCAATCACGGCCCAACTGCATATATTTTCTAAAGTATCAGAGTATTGAAATTAGCTTTATGGAGAACGAATGATTGGTCGAATGCCTTGAACTAAGTATTAAGAGCATTTCGTTAAGCTTGTAGATCAAGTGGCCCTCTGTTGCTCCCTTGCACTAGCCAGAATAATCTACATATCTATAAACTCAATGTACCAAATAAGTCTACTACCGAGCATCTTTGTAAAACATTTTCGTATGCCCTTTAGTTCTTACTACGCTCTAACTGTAATACTGTTACTACAATATACAGCATTTACGTCTCCTGTAACTAGGTTGGGGAAAAATAAATTATAGATTCACGCTGGCTTCTTTCTCTCTGTGGAAAATTTCCTTCGATACGATTAATAAGGACTCAATCCGACCCCCGACGACGCCACTGACTGCGACAATTATGCATTACAGGTGTTCGTTTTCCACTCTTCTTACTTCTCAATCACTCCCCCACCGCGCTCTCAAATCCGGCTCGAAATAAAATAACTCCGCGGAGCATTCCTCGGCGACAGAACCCGCTTGATTTAGATAAGGCAGACAAAAGGAAAGAGCATAGCGCAAAATATATAATCCACAATCGGCATACCGAGTGCCTTGTCAGTTCGATTTTATTCCGCGGCTCACGAGGTCGCGCCCTCGCTGGAACCGCTTCGATCTGTATCAGTGATTGAATGGACCCCCCTCTTTTCGTGACCCCTCGTATATTCTTTTTTTGCTTTCTCTTCTCTCTTTTTTTTGTGTAACGGAACAATAGAGGCAGCCCTTGGGCATCTCCGGGTCTAATATGTACGAGCAGTAGCTTCTGCCTCCATATCTCACGTTTAGTGGCCAAAGATCTCTCTTTGCGCTGTGTGATGGGTGGAGTTGTTCAGAGAATGGGGAAGGAGGGTGGGTGAGAAATTATCGAGAGCGACTAGTCTCGTAGTTCTTCCCCATTTTTTTTAACCTCTTGTATTTCATTCCTGCGGTATGTTTTTTCGGCAATGGTATGTTCTGTGTGGCGGCCGCCGAAGGATCTCCGCATACGTACCCGGACAATGTAGTGCTCAGAAATGCGGCTTGTAAACTAATCAACTTATCAAATGGAACACTGTTCATCCGCTATCGATCACTTTGGCAATGAATGGAGCATTGTGCGGTGATCAGACGTGACCTGGAATCGGATGAGTCGGAATGGTCAGAAAGGACGAATATTTCGATTCATTCGATTTTTCAGCAGATGCGATGCCATGAACATTTTGTAAATCGGTAAAACTTCCTGAATCTTACTCTGAGACCTAGAAGCGTTTTAAGTAACATGTGCTTACTAAAAAAATCTCGTTTATACCTTTCTTAGCGATTTCGTGTTTTATTCATACGTGTTTGCTGCGAGATTTAATGCTTTCAAAAATGTCCTATTTTACTTCAGGAAAAGAGGGGTTTTTTTAAGTGACCCTCAAATCCTTAAGTGAAACCGCAAAATGTATTCTCACGACCTGAGTCTGTTTTCGTTGAGGTTAAATCCTTTTGCTTTGCGATTGAATGAAAAGAGCCATTATTTTTTCACTCTTTCCGATAGTTTCAAATAGGTTAATTCCCAGTAGTATTTGAGGGTGGTTACTAAATTCGGGACAACACTTTTGTAGCCTTTCGTCACACATAAAGAGCATAAGGGAAATGCCTTTACAAGACAAATCCCAAATAGAAAATCACTTGAAATCACTATAAGTTATCGGATATTCAGTATCTTAAATTTATACTTACAAGGGGCTTGTAAGGGGTATTATTGTATGAGTATTATTAATAAAGTGAGCCTACTAGTCAAACTGAAAAGTGCAATATGGTGACTGCCCGCTGGGGTATAGTTACTAACGTAGGGGCCTTTCAAAATTGATAAGGAAAGAAGTTAATTTTTGGAGACTAGTTCCCTTCGGGATCCCGGTTTCATGTACCGAGTGTCGTGGCGGGGACTTGAGGGAGCTTTTTTTGTCGAGGCGATCGGTTATCAGTATTTTTACCATGTTTGTATTAACTTGCTTTCTTGTTTGTTTGTGTGTTTGTCCCTCACAAATCTTGAAATCGATTTTTAACTAACTTTCCGACTAGCTAGACATTTGAAACTTTTAGAACAGCTCAGAACACGATGACAATGTATTTTTTTAATACCTTTAGCCATCTTTAAGCAGGATTAAATTAATTTTCAATTATTTTCAGTTAATTTTGTTTTGTAGACTGGTGCATCCATCTATCGGGCGGAACGGGAACGAAAAGTTAAATGCAAGTTAATTTCCAATTAACTTCATTTTCTTTCAAGTTGATGGGATAATTCCTCAAAAAAGTTTTTAAAAAGTATTTATTAATACATAGAATTGTCAAGTTTATATGATTCAACAGAAAATTTAAAAACATGGTTTATAAAAAGTTCTTTTTTTCTTGTAATTATTTCCTATACCCTCGGGTGGGGCGAAATTCTCTTTGAATTACAAGGGGCTTGTGAAGAACTAATCTCCGGGAAACACCTTATAAAAAATAACTTGTTGAGCATTTAGGATCAGCTCTTACTTACCATATTAATAACAGAACTTCGGTAGAACAGAATAAAAAGAATGAGCATTATCGGAGAAGCCATAAGCAAAATAAGAATAGCCACAGTACTCGGGAGAACTTATATAAATTTTCATGTGAACAAATAACCACTGCAGAGGTTACAAATCATACCCTTAATGTGCCTTCTATAAGTTCCGGAGGTGATTTCATCTGCTGAAAAGTACATATTGCTACATATTTATTTGCATGTGAACACTTACAAGACAAGCTCTTCCAAAAATGACCCATATAACTGGTCTTCATTAACAGGGATGACAGGTTCTAGGGACGTGGTTGGCCTGGGTGCTTGGAGTCGTTCAAAATCAGCTTTATTCAGTAGTATTCCAATTGCAATCTCATATATATATATATACATACACACACACACACACACACACACACACACACATATATATATATATATATATATATATATATATATATATATATATATATATATGTATGTATGTATATATATCAGAAGTAACTGTTGATATTTATAGCGTCCGTTAAAGAATGCGCCATCTCTAAGGTGTGTTCGACAATGCACGTCTTGTAAACTAGTCTACTTATCAAATGCAATGGCGTTCATCTGCTATCGATTACATTGACTATGAATGACTCCCTTTGTGTGGTGATCAGACGTGAGTTGCACTCTTATGAGTCAGAGCGTTTTGCGGCTGCTCTGGGAGAGAAACGTATTTTCCGATGACTCGATTTCTATCAGCAAATAGATTCTCCCGAAGGAAGTTTTGTTGTTTCTAAATTTTAACCTCTGTGGGAATCATCATGAGTTAATCTTCGGATTTTGTTTAAGTAATAATAACACATAATTAGTACTCTTGGTTACTTGAATTGAAGACCTTTAACATTTTTTAAAGTTTAAGGAAGTTTTATGAATATACTTATTGTCTTTGCATCAAATTTTTCTATTGAAATATCTCTTGCTAATGAAAAAAAACATAAAAAGAAATAACACAATGACGAAGGAGGAATGTCCTTCAAGTCCAACAGTGCAGCATTCCATATGTTAAAATAATTTCTCTAAATATTCAAATATATAATTCCTATAGCTTCTATGATTTTATATCTATGATTTTATATTTATATTATGAGCTTATAAGGTTCATTGAGTAAAAATATGCCATGGCTCCTTAATGTAATGTCAGAAGTCCTATTCGATAACTAGAAGAAGCTGGTTCTTTTCCGACTGAGCTTACTTGATTTTAAGATAAAATAAAGATTGGGAGAGAGTGATTAAGTATGACTCCTTATCGTTAATGTTAGCACGTGTCTTGTTAGCTGGACTAGAGAGTTCAATTCCTAACTTAATCTATTTGTTTTTAAAGTCAAACAAAGAATGTATGTGCGAGCAATTTCGTTTTGTCATGGATTCCTGTGTAGAGGTCAGCATACCTTTCCGGTAATCAAAAGGAGCAGTTATAATCCCCTACCCAGATTACACGTTGCTTTTAAAGGAAAATAAAAATGAGTGAGTGTAAAGTTTTATAAGCTTGCTTACTATTCTAAGATAACTGTTTCTCTTGGTTTCTCTAAATTTATTTTGGTTTTATTATTCTGTACATTATTTTTGTTTTTATATACTTCATGCATTATGACTTACCTATATGACATTATCCTTTGGTCCATCTCTTATCTTGTACTTCTTGTAACAATGTAGTACTCATAAATGTAACTTATGGACTAATATAAGCTTTTATTCAGGAGGACTGCTGTTGAATTTGTAAACTTTTTATTACTGCAAATTTTCCTTTAAAATTTGAAAGTTATTACTAATATATTCATTCAAAGATATAGAAAATGAAGGCATGTGTTTAGATTTTTGCTTCTGTTGATGATAGATTCTATCAACATTTTACCAGCTGCTGAGGGAAAAAAAGCATTTTGATCAACAAAAGGAAAGAGTGCTGTCCTTTTCAATGAATCATTCTTATTGATTGAATGTACCATAAATAGGTCGATAGTTGATTGGCAGCAAACAGACAGTTGAAGCCAGACTACGGGACATTACAAAAAGGAGAAAGAATGGGCTGATGTCGTAATGTAAGTTCTGTTCGACTGGATTCTACATGGGATTGATCTGGTGCAAAAAGATTTGCTATTTCTAACTGATCCCGCCATTAATGAGTGTGTGCAATAGACACTCATGCATAAAGCGTTTGATGAAATGCTATGGCCTTCCCTCTTTATGTAGCATGCCTCATATGTGTATTCATGCAGTGTTTTTCAGGAGCATGCATACGCTAAGTGTTTACCCTCGTTTTCTATTGAGAGGAATTCCATGATTTCTTTTCAAGCCATATCTAAAGCAGTTTACCCAATTTCCCAAAACTTAAGAAATTTTATTTTCTTCTAAACCTTGTATGTCACAAGCAAAGTTCATTAAGTCCCATTCCATTTCTCTAATACAAACTAATACACCCATTTCTCTAATACGGCGCTGGCTTTCTGGTACAAGAGTCTGCGGGTTCGAGTTCCACTATTGACATGGATGTTAACTAACTAATCGGCTGTTAACTCGGAATCAGCTATAAGCTGTAGATCCCTGTATAATTAGCCCCTTGTGTAGCAAAAAGTGACATTAGCGCTGTCAACCAAACCAAACCTGCAAAAGGGCAGTTTATAAAACGAAAGTATTGAACCCAAAGGCCACTAAATTATTCCTTCCCAAAACTATCGTCCATTTAAAAACAATTTAATATATAAGTCCACTTTAGAACCTTTACGACTGGTTATACACATGAATTTAACACTAAACAGTTTCTTTCCGCATTATGCCGAGTAAATCATCAACAACAATAAATGCGAAATTAAATGGGCACTAATCAAAAATTTCACGGGTAAAATAATGATGTACCTTTAAACTCAGTCTGGTGTAGACAAATTTTTAGATAATGGAGAGATTAGACAAGCAATATTAGTAGTAAAAACATAATAGTAGTAAAAGATACATGAACTTTTCAACCTCAAAATTTCCTCACTCACAGAGGAACATTAATTGAAAAACCGTCATGGAAAATTAATTTCTTTATCTTGCTATTTACCAAAAGTGATGTACTGTTTTCTCTCATAATCCTTTATCAGCAAAATAAATGTTTTGAAAGAGCTGATGAAAAGAGAGAAATTGTTGTTCCCTTTAATTACTTCCCTCGGCAAATGAAAGACACCGGTTCCTTTTTTATGCATGTTTTCGTTTGAGAGACATTAGCTTTCAAGCATTTTTTATCACCTTCCTCTGCTCTGTAATAGTTACCTTTGAAAAATGATGTTGAAAATCAATGGTTTTATTTGATTATCTTCGTTTCTTGGTCTAATCACTGATGCCTCACTGAGAAACTAATAAAAGCAACGATCAATCAGTTGACTGCTCGATGATTTTGTTACAAAAGTGGCAAATTAATAAAACTCTTAATATTTGTATAATGCTATTTGATGGAATTGTATCTATTAAAGTGATTAAGAAACAGTTACGATTAAGAGAGCACTTTTATGTGTGTGTCTGTCTGTATATATACATGTGTGTGTGTATGTATATATATATATATATATATATATATATATATATATATATATAAAACATTGTGTAATACATTAAAAAAATTATTGAATTATTGGAAAAATTCTTAAATTTGTTCATCGAGGGAAGTGCAACTGTTAATGTTTCTGTCCCATGTTTTCCTCGTTTACACGAAAATTTTCAAAATTCCTGAACTATTTCAGTTAAAATTCAAAAGATAAATAACTTTAATTGTACGTTTCTGAGCTCATTCTAAATTTTATCATTATGGGTTTTCCCTAACAGGAAGATTTAAAATATATAACTTTTTTTATGAATTAAGCGCCTGCTTAATAAGGAGTAATCGCATTTTTTCCCAATCCGACAAGTAATGTGTAAATTTGAGTGTGCTACATTTGATAAGTGTGTCTAGAGAAATTCAGAGGTTGCGATGTCATCGCTGGCAAATGTAGATGAATTTTTTAGAAAAGTAGAATAAGACAAAAAAAGAATTGTGAAGAGAAAGAAAAAACTCCTTCTCAGCAAAAAAGAAACCCAGATTTTGAAATCCATTTGCCTTTATTAATTTAATTATATAAGATATGTCAATTTAAAAGAAAACATAAAAAGAACAGTTTAAAACAGAGCAAGGAAATTTTTTCTTATAATTCTCCCTTAAAATCATAGCAAGCTAAGATAACTACCAATTTTAAACATAATTAAAAATATATCATTTTTAATGTTTTAAATCAACGTTTTACCCAAGATGTAAAATGTACATTTGATATATTTTGATTCTGATAAATGTAGAATATTTTTGTTAAGACTGTGATAAAAAATTAATTCAAGCCATATTGCCTAGGAATTTAATAAAATCAAAAATAATTAAATTTAAAAAAGGAATATGTTTAATAAGTGGCTATAACATTTTTATTTCTTTATTTCCATAAGTTATCACATAAAAATCATTTTAATGTGATTTTTTATTTGTCCATTAAATACTTTATACCAGATAAATATGGAAAACGTTAAAAGGAAATTAATTCCTGAAATGCTGTTTAGAAATTTGGTAAAATTAAAAATAAGTTAAAGTTAATAGACAAAGGATATGTTTAATTAGAGGGAATAGCTCTTTCATTTACTTCTACATGTTTTCACATACAAATCATTTTAATATGATTTTTTGTCTGTTCAAGCCAAATTTTATTTATACGTCATTCCTAGCTGTTTGTTTCGTTTAATTTTTCCCCCACTATGAACGTACAATGAAACCAGCACAGGTATTATATTCAAGATAAATATATATGTATATATTTTTTTCAATTTTAAATGAAAATTTATTGTTGCGAAGTAGCCCGGAAAATATTAAATGTAAAAATATTTGAATTAAAATGCAATGCACTGCATCAGAAGTAAACTGCTTTGTTTCTGTTTGTTTGTTTCCGTATGTTTTTACAAAACAATTAACTTTTCATTGGATTTTCCTTTGTCCAAATTAAGTTTTATTAATATGTCATCCTGTGTTATACACATTTTTGGTCTCGCCAATAATGCATATGACTGTTCAGTGTATGTATTTTCAATTATCTCTACTCTCATAGGAATTGTTTGCGGTAAACAGAATGCATTTCTTTCAATGGTATTTGACCGGCATGAAAAAATGCAAAATTGTATTGAAATACCATTACAAAAATATTCCCAAAGAGTGTAAAAAGGCTTGGGTTGAGGTATTTTTAAGTGTTGTGAATTGAACTAGTATTATTTTTGGAGCAAATCATTTGAACGACACTGAGCCTGCTCATTTTCAAATGAGAGAATTGAATAAATTTCAGTCACAACCAATCTACTTACATTTTATGGAATTGAATTTTTGGTCATGAGTTAACGTAATATGTATGTGGAATAAAAAAAACTAGTCACAAAATTTTCTTGGAAGTTTTGACTTGAACCTGAGGTTAAAGGAAATGAGTTGCAAATTTTCGTAAATTATTTTTAAACGTGCAAATATAATGAAGAAATTCTAGGGAAAAATGAAAGTTAAATTATGTTTCATGTTAATCAGATAATAAGGGCTATAATTTACAAATATCTGAGAGTTAAGTCAAATTAATCAGTCACTGGTTTTGGAGTAAGCATTTAAAACATTTTCAGAAAATTCAGAATTAAATTATACACATTATAATTTTAAAATATACAAAATAAACGTGTTTGCATCAAGATAATTTCAAAAGGATTTTAATATTTTATAACTGCTAATATTATACCATAGTTTTGAATTAAAATATGAATAAAAGCTGTTCTTGTTCTTTGTATTTCACTGTATAGGAAGGATCTTAGTTCCCTAATTTATGAGAAAAGTTACCGTATTTACGCGTGTATAGGCTGCACTTTTATTCCATGTAATAGGTCGGTAAAAATGGGGGGTGGTTTATACACGGAATTTTAAAATTAAATACAGTAAACATTCTTTAGTTTAGAACACTTTACTATTACCATAAAATATTAGGATCTATATAGCTTACAACCTATTGCACCGTATCATACCCACGGCAATTCATTTTATTGTAAATATTATTGTTTGTATATATTATACCTTAGGACAATTTAATAAAACTCTTTTGAGTTCCGAAGAGTCGGTCTTCGTGCGAAATAATTCCTAAGTGTACTAGTTTATATAATCATCTCTTTTACAACGTAGTTTCACCGCCATCAGCTAAGGCTGTACCTGATATTGTTAGGCGAGCATTGAACTCTAAGGAATGTATGACATTGCTACATTTCGCAGAACGATGCTACTTTGATTCTACAACGAAATTCAGAATAAAAAAATGTCCCCTAATGTTGTCTCAAAATTCAGGTGCGGCTTATACACGCACGTGGCCAATACACGAGTAAATACGGTTCTTAAGAAATTATTGCCCTGAATAGCCCGAATCCTTCAATTTTAAAATTAAAAATAGCGAAAACTTAGGCTTCCAAAAAGTATCAAAATCTCGGTTTTTGAATGAGTTACGAAAGAAGAAATACTGTGTGAAATAGCTTTTACTGATCATGGACCGAACAGGCCAAAGCACTCGTAAATAAGGCACTGGGGTAAGATCTGCGGGTTTTATTCTGGGGTTGACGTTTATTCTTGCAAAGTTCAAAATGGGCCTTAAAATGTAATTTCTTTCATTTCGTTCTTCTATCGTGCACCGAAAGATAACCGTTCCAGTGTTAGAAAATTCGGCTCATTTTTAGATCAAACGTACTTGAAAATATTCGGATTATTATCCAGTATAATTTGCATTGTTCAGCATAATCTGCTTTATTCAAAAACTCAAATGACGGGAGATAATTGTGAACTGATTTGTGCCCTCGAAAAATCATTCGATTTTTTTCCTGATTTTCTGGTTTTAGTATGCACAATTTTTGACTCTAGTTACTTTCACAATTTACTCACTATAATAATTTAAGCTCATACTGTTGATACTTATTAAAGCTTCTGCAGTAAATTTGGACGTATAGCTTATCTTCAAAAATATTATTTTACTCGTGCCAATTTTCTCTCCATTCTGAAAACCTAAATCCGAACGGAAAAATACCACTTCAAATACCTCTGCTGATTAGATAAGTATATTATCGAGTACGTAAAAAAAATCACTGTTCATTAGACATATAATTTGACCTAAATAAAATTTAATTTAGATTCTTTTAGCATGGCTTAGATAATATCTTTAGTTTGTGTCTCGTCAGAAACGATCAATGGACATTCTTCAGTACACCTACACAAAAACTGAGAGTAATATGTAGGTCTGATCTTCAAAATTATTATTTTTGCCCTTGCCATTTTTTGCTCCATTCTGAAAACCTAAATCCGAACGGAAGAATACTACTTTAGTTACTTTCATACACCTCTGCTGATTACATGAGTATATTATCGACTACGTAAAAAAAAGTCACTGTACCTTAGACATATAATTTGACCCAAATAAAATTTAATTTACATTCTTTTACATCCTTTTAACGAATATCTTTAATTCGTGTCTCGTCAGAAACGATTAATGGACATTCTCCAGTACACCTACACAAAAATTGAGAGTAATGTGATACCTAACCTTACAGATAAACAACTACACATAACCATTAAAAAAACTATTGAACAGGAAACAACTGGCCACAAATTTATTCAAAAATATCTGAATCCATGTTTTTTAATGGCAATGATCAGCGTGAGTTGGGTGGGGTGTTTGAAAGGAAATTGAGAATTATTGAGAAGAACTAGTTTTTCCTCTTTTATTCATTTGTTTGACGCGTTATTATTCTCTCTCCTACCTTGTTTCACAATCGAACTTTTTTCCCACTGAGAGTTTCATTTTGATAGAAATCGTAGAATGCCACCCATTCAAAGATAATTGATCTGACTAACATAGAAACCCACTGTCAATCACTTGTGCTCAATGATTTCTATCTGTTTCTTTTATAAACGAAATCATGATAAATCTAAAATTATTTTTTGTTCATTTTTTTCATACTTTGCTTGTATTTTTAAAAATTTGTTTAATCTTTCTATGCTGTTATTTTGGTAAAAGTGTAACAATTTCAACATTTATGATACTTTGGGAACATTTATGAACATTTATGAAACTTTTTATGAAAAACAATCTAAATGACCTAAAGTAAAATGTTGCTTGACCTCTCCCCACTTCCCTGTAATTTAATTTACTCCGGATTTTTCAAGAGGTGTTTAAAATCAAACCCCAAACAACAGGATGAAAAACGTCATTTTTATTTTACCAAGCCCCCTCGCCTTCGGGGTAACAGAAATCCTTCCCTCCAAAACAGGATGTTTTTCACCTCGGAAAAGGATTCTTGTTTTGCCAATCGTTATATGTATTATAAATTACATACTGGTATACATATAAATAGAGAGACACAAATGAATTTCTAATTTCATTATTTATATAATTATATTGTCCCACAATGTAAACCAAAAACATAATTAAGGAAAATTTTACCTTAAGAATACTTTTAAGAATAACCTATTTCACCTAAAATTTCTGGGTTCATCTGGTTCATCTCCAGCCTTGTATCTTTGTTACAATTGAAGGCCTTATTTGAATAGCCCCATAATTCCCAACAGAGGTCATTATAGACTTAGCAGTCATTTCTCAGCACTCATTAGACTTTAAGGCTCTGTATCTGAAAATGAACAAGAATGGAGTTGGACCACTATTCAAATAAGGCCGTCAATTAATCTCCAAAGTCCCAGACCTCGAGCGGACGAAGGGGGCTAACATTTAAGCAGCTGGCTATAAACTTTATTTAAGTATATCTATGCAAAATTTTAAAAAACATTGAATTATGTGGCTAATTAATATTGTTCACTAGACTTCTGCGTCACGGGACTTTAACTCATTCAAACTTGAAAACACAGAGCTGCTGTTAGAGGAACTTTTTGTATGTCAAACAAGTGTCAGACTCGGATATGAGAGTAGTTTTGGTAGCTAAGATACACATATACCAAAAAGCTTAGAGCCGAAGCAGGCATGAAGTAGCCTGGTGTAACTCTTTCGCTACCAGTATATAACTGCAGAGAAGAGTTGCTCCATAAAGACTTTTTTATTTTCTTTTATCGGCACGGGGATCATCTCGAGAGTGGATTAAGTTATCTTTTTTAAGGGGAGTCATCTCGAAAGTCGGTTCGGTTATCTTTTTATTGGGAAAAGGGTCATCTCAAGAGTCGGTTGAATTATCTTTTTTTATTGTGGAGAGAGTCTTATCACAAGCCGAGTTTTTCTTCTTTTGGGGAAGGGTGTCATTTCGGAAGTCAGTTTAGTTTTCTTTTCTTTTTTCTTTTATTGGCAAATGAGTCATCTTGGAAGTCAGTTTACTTTTTACTGAGAAAGGAGGCATCGCATGAATTGGTTGAGTTGGTACCACACAATGATTTCATCTTGCTGGAAGTCGGTTAGGTGAAGTTTTTACTGTGAAGACACGAGTCCTCTCAGAAGTCAATTTTCATTTTAATGAAAAAGGGGGCATCTTAGGAGTCTGTAAATTATCCATTATTTAGTTGGTAGTCCCTAAGAGGGAATCTAATGAATGACTTCAACATTTAGCTTATTCATATTCAACAGAAGCCTTTATTAACTTTGATCTTTTAAAGTGTAAAAGAATTTAAATACTGTATATTGAGAGCAAACATACAGTACATTGCATGATGTTCTGACATCTCCAGACGAGGAAGGTATACCTGGTATATTTTGATATACAGTCGAACCTCGTTATAGCAAACCCGGTGTATAACAAACTCACGGTTATAACGAATGGAAATTTTGGTCCCGCCATTTTCCTATTGTACGTAATTTAATTAGTATTATGTCAGTTTAATGTAATCGATTTTAGTCGATTTAATTCATTAAGGATCATTTTTAATAGATTTATCATTTTTTTAATACATCATTATTGAATGCACATTGCAACTAATGAGTTATGTATTTTGTGAACTCTAGCATTTTTCTTAACGGTCCAAATATAGTGAACCACCGGATAAAGCGAACAAAACCTTTGGTCCCTTGAAGTTCGCTATAACGGGGTTCGACTGTAGTTTGTTTTATTCAGAGAAGAAAAAACTTTAAGATTCTATGAATTTTTATATTTTTTGTGTAAAATATTTACAAATTACTATGGCTATCTTTAATTTTAAATCAGAAGATTCTTTTATTATTCAGATTTTTACAAATGCTTTTAGAAAAATAAGCAGTGTCGTATGCATTCTCAAGTCTTCCCTTTACTCCGCTTTTCAACCTAAACTTCACCACTGCTCAACCACCTGCTTCTTCCTCGTCACATCCCATTTATATCCATAAAAATCAATTTCCACGCGAATAACTCTTTGAGCCTTCTTTCTCAAAACGGCTCCCGTTTAAAACCATTAAAATCATTCTCTCGCCGGCTAATCGATAGTCCGGGATCAACAGGGCAGGCCCTAAAAACTTCCAAAGTGCCGCCGAAATTCGATATTGGAATGCTCTCTCCAGGCGCCCACCAGTTGCTTCTAATTCGAGCGAAATTTCGGGCTGCTAACTGATTGCTCCGATGGGAGGAGAGTGGAAAAGTTTGGCGCTCGCTGCCAACTTTAGTTCGCCGCCGGGTGCTTGATTCATGCCTTTGGTGGAAATGCATCATCAATTAATAGTTGAGCCAGAAATATACGTCGACGGAAGTGAAGTTTTAAAGCCTTCGTTGAAGGCAAACAAAACTAATATTCCTGGTTATATATATATAGGACTCCTTGGTTGACTTCCACAGTAAGAAGCAGGGAGGTTGTTTAACGGTAGAGTGAGAAGAACACCAAACTCAATCATTTTTTACAGAGCTAGGTAACATAAAATTCTCCGGGATATAAAATTCCCAGAGAAGGCTAATTTTTGTTTTCTTGGCTTAAAACATATATTTTAAAATAAAATAACCTAAAACCCGTCTCAGATACGTTGTTTTCATGCTTTACTGTCTATATGAACCTTACAGCACATCCATACTTCAGTTTGAAATGAAAAATTTTCATGGACTGCTATCTTTAAAAGCATATATCAGCACTTCTATGCAAAGTAGCTTAATAATATATTGTACACCATTCCTTTGCTCTATTTTCATTTAACTGGCGTCCAGATTTTTAATTCAGAATAAATATTCTAAAAATACTTTTCCTGAATCAAAAATGAATTTTTACCCTTTGAAGGGATTGTAAGTTTGATAAATAAAAGTGTGAATACTGCAGACAAAGTATATTGCAATCTTAATCTAAAAACCATATAATGAGAAACATTCTACCTGTAACCATTTGTTATGATCAAAACAATGGTAGTGGGCTAAAGAAATTCATCTAAAAAACACGTATGTGGGAGCATCATGTTGGCACATGCATCATGCACGCCTGTAAACACACAAGGCATGATCAATACCTTGAAGAGATAAATATCTAAGAATGCCGCCGAAATTCGATACAGCTGTGTTCGTCGTCACCCGGTTGCTTCTAAATCGAGCGAGATCTGCGACTAATTGCCGAGAGAGAAATAAAAAAAGTTTCCGTTCACTGCCAACTTTACATAAATATCCTCCTTTCGTAGAGATCACCAATTAATGCGCCCGCCAGAAATATGTGACCACAGAATCCGGTCGGATTTCTCCGTCTTCAGCGATATGCGAGTTTGAATAGCGTGTTAGATGAAAAGGAAGTGATAAAAAAAGGTCCCGCTATTGCCAGAGAATTCCGAGAAGTGATGAAGGGATTCCCTTTCTCCGTGTTAGGTGTCAGGAAGGTTTGTTTTAATAGGGTGAGGTTTTTTTTAAAAAGCTGTGAGATGTTAGGATACGATAAAATTGATTAAAGAGATCTAAATATATAAGCAGGCGTTTAGATACTGAATTGTTACGAAATTTATACCTTCACGAAAAAGAAAAAAAAAGGAGTGATTATATCGGCCTTCAATAAGTCATTTTTTAAATGAATTTCATTGAAATTAATCTTATATTTTATTATTACGTAAAAATTTTATCGCTTATGAAATAATAGAAAAATTAAAATGCATTCAACTGATGTACGTAGTTGTAATTTAAGAAGATAATCGGAGTTACTTGATTCCTGAAACGTATAAAAAGCAGGGCGTTATATATATTGAAAAATGTAATAGTGTATTGGAACTATGGTAAAAAAACTTGTTATGAGGGTAAAAAATTGAAATGATATTATGGTCAAACGGATAGGATGTTAGTTTTTGGTACCAGAGTTAGCACTGGAAAACTTTGGAACCAGAATATACTGAGGTTCCAACTCAGTTTAGCCCCGTGAAGCAAAAGAGGCCTGTAGCCACAGGCGTATTTAGGGAGGGGGGAGGCTGATAAGGACCATATATCCTTCCCCTAGATTTTGGTCATAAAATAAAATTTATGTAAGGTAAATGGAATAACCGTATATCTGTTAAATCAATTTTATCAATTCAATAATTCAATTATTTAATATTTTCAACTATTAAAATAAAATAATTTTTTCATAAATAGTTTAAAGTTATCACGGGGCTAAACTGAGGTTCCAACTCAGTTTAGCCCCGTAAAGCAAAAGAGGACTGTAGCCACAGCTGTATTTAGGGGGGGGGGGGGTCTGATTTGGCTCATATCTCCTTCCCCTACATTTAGATCATCAAATAAAATTTCTGTCAGGTAAAGGGAATAACCGTATATCTGTGAAATCAATTCTATCAATTCAACAATTCAATCATTTAATATTTTCAACTATTAAAATAATATAACTATTTCATAAGCAGATTAATGTAAGCTTTCAAAGAGCATATTATATTTAATAGTATATTAATGTTTATTTTTAAAAATAATACAAATTGAACATATATTTACAAAGTTATATTTATAACTATGTGTTACCGATTGCATATCTTCAATAGAAGTACCCTCCTCAAAACAAAATCAGTGTACGCCTCAGTCTGTAGCACTACAAAAATCATAACTATCCTACTAACTAAATAAGCCAAACAGCCTAAAGGTCCTGGGAAAGGTTTAACTCAATGTTTTCGAGCTCTTTAATTACTCGGCTTTCGGTTTTGTTTTAAAGAGGGTTTCCGACATCCAGATAACCTTGATATATGAAATCTTGAAATCAACCTGCCCTAAGATGCATTTGTAATCTTTGTGATGAAGTTTAAGGATAATGTCTTATCCAGTTAAAAAACAAACCTCACACAGAAAAAGCAACAACATGACATATGATATTTCATCAATATAAAGATATCATGATTGCTGTTTTTACCCTACACAATGCATGTGGATTATGATTGAACTTAAAGGTCAACCTGCTATATCCGCGTCCCCAGTTTTGTTTTTTCCAATGTGTAACAACCAGCTTAAATCGTTTAAAAAAATTTACCATGTCATTTGTCTTTTCAAGTATGTTATAGTAAATCTCTTTCTATTTAATATTAGGCTACAGATCTAAATGATCTTGAATTTTCTCCCTTGAGTTTCTCCCAGTTATGTTTTGACTGGCTTTCAATCAATGATGTTTCTTCCAAACCTGAAGATTTACAAGCCACAAACTCACCCCTTTCTGATTATATATTTATTTTACAGGAGATAACTACCAGGAATTTTTTATCTCGTAAACCTGCTTCTCAATTGATTAAAACTAGGGGTCATTGATAACTAACTTTTTAGAAGTTTTTTGTGCGTTGTAACCTCAGAGAGATCTTAGACAATGGAGGTTTTGGAAATTCGCCAGAGTATAAAGGAGCATAAACGAAAGTGATATGAGCTATATTCAAAGTAAATGACACTCTACAAACATTTATGTCATTCAATTATAAATAAAAAAACTAATGCATAAATTTCTAAACTTAAAATCTCTTTATTCACTCTTTACGACATAAAGAAAGTACAATTTGGCATCTCCAAGTAGAGTACATCGCACAGCAACTAAATCTTATAAATTTTATTAATTTAACTTTAAAAATCTCTAACACATTAAACATTTAGTCGACTGGCCATAATTTTTTTTTCTGGTTTTTCGAGGGCCATCTAGAACTCGAGAGGAGGGATGTTCAAGAGAAATCGGATTCCTGGAATGCTGTTTTGTCCAAGTTTATTTACGATGTTCTCTGCATGAATAGAGACACGGGTGAAATACAGACCTACTATGGCTGCAGAGAGCTTTTGGATTGTGAAATTAAGATTACAAAGAGTGAATTAAGAGGCATTCGCATGGGAATAATATACTATACGTGTAAGAACCAGAGTTGGTTGAGCTCGGTGTTTCACAGATCAGCACACAAAGACAGCATGTAGAGAACTTTAATGAGAAGTAAAAGAAGGGTGTACATACAATTCCAAATAGTAATAGATGAAGGAATGTTGTTAAATTAAAGAGCTGTGTGAATGTGAATGAAAGGAAATTAAAAAAGGAATTTGTATTATATATGTATTATATTTGTATATTTGTATATTTGTATATATATATATATATATATATATATATATATATATATATATATGTGTGTGTGTGTGTGTGTGTGTGTGTGTGTATTATATTTGTATATATATATATATATATATATATATATATATATATATATATATATATATATGTGTGTGTGTGTGTGTGTATTATATTTGTATATATATATATATATATATATAACAGCCACAGGTCCAGGGTTCGACCCTGCGACTGGGCAAGGTCGACTCAGCCTTTCATCTCTTGAGTGGGTCGATAAAATGAGGACCAAGCATGCTTGGGAACTAGGGGGGTAATGAAGCTTTTAAAGTATAGAGATTAATAATAAACATGTTGTTTCTATAATTATTTTTAACCCAACAGTTGCTACTAACTAAATCTCCTCATTAAGTTTACATCTTTTTATTTAATTATATAATATAAAAGCTGAAGTTGAGAACCAAGACACGAATTTTCAGATTTGACTTTTATCTGTATTTCTTTCTTAAAATGGGAAAGTGCTATGATCTGTTTTTTAGTATGTAAGTAATAATTTGCACTTCTTTAAACTGCTTTTGGAAGTGTTTTAATGGATAAACACATAATTTTTCTGATTTTTTAGAAATTTATTACAAATGTAGACTATCTGTATAACATCTTAAAACTCAATAGTTATAAAACTTCAGCAATGAAGCTTTTGTAATGCAAAATTATATGTATGAAAAAGTTACGTTGTCTGTTGGATTGAAAGAGCCACGAGTAAGAACGATTTATTTTGAATTCCTGATCAATCTTAAGTAAAATACTTGTGTGATATCGTAAAATTTGATCTTTTATCCTTTTACCTGATCCATTTATCTGCTTTCCATCATAAAATAAAAACTATAAGCAATATGTTTGATTATTTTAAAATGCAAATATTTCAACCCTTTAGCTGTGTCTTTTTGAATTCCGTGAAATAATATTTTGGTTAATATGAAAATCCTTCGAGCGTATCGTATTCAATATCATATTATATACGGGTCCGTTTTCACCCCACATAAACATAAAAACTACAGAAAAGCAATATCAAAAACCACGTGAAACTTCTTTTGTAAAATTGTGCTCGCCTGTTAAGGGGCAGCCCCAAACAAATGGCTTTACATATCCAGAGGTTATATCCTCACCCACAGTATAACACAACGTGCATGTAACTGGTCAGTTTCCAGCTGAGCATCAAACGGCCGTGCCCCACACGTTGCTCTTGCTTCAAGAGCCCGAGAGTTAATTCCGATAGCAGCGAAGGAAAACACCCCATGTCATCGACCGAGTGCCATATCGTGAACCGTTTTCCGAAACTATGACAAATGAAGCTATACCATCGGTCGAGCGCTTCGGCTGAACACTTGGAAAATAATGCCGTAACTTAAAACTCGCATCCTCACATCATCAGTCATTTCGGCGATCTTTTTGTTGCCCGAGAACAAGAATATGCATGATTGCTACGGAAAGGGAGGTTATAAGGTCCACTTCGTTTACTCGAGTGCAGAGATGATGTTGCTAATTCAGCTCAGATTAAATGATTATGCTAATAGTGTATTACTCCGTGAAGCACGTGGACGTATAACTTAAACACAAATACGGAGTGGAGAATACGTTTGGAATTATCCATGATTGTATAATATTCTTTCGCTCCACAATACATGTTATGCACATTCTAAAAAGGCATACCTTGCGTCTCAAAAGTTTGACTATAGCGCTCTCCAGCAACCAACCAACCAACCAAAAAGGTTTGTATGATCAGAAAGTTGGATGTTTGTCAATTTGTAGATTTTGGTTTCAACTACGCAATAAGGGAGTTTTCAGTACCATAATTTAGGCAAACGCTATATTATTATACGCTATCTCAACAGCGAAATTAAAATAATTATCATTAAATGGCAAGAAATCTGAAGGGTTATTACTAAAACACGCCGTCCACAAAGTATGGTGGATAGCGTCGTGAACTTCCAAAGCGTGGGCTTGCGTTCGAATCCTGGTTATGACATGATTATTTCTCTGCTGCCCCTCATAAGAGATGCTGTTGATTCACCTATATGATAATCCCACAATAAAGTAGCCAACAAGTCTCGCGGTATGGGCGAATGACCTTATGATATTGTATTAGCCGCACTGGAAAAAGAGGAAAAATTGAAATTAAGACATCATTATTGTCTTAATTTCAATCAGAAGGTTTGGTTTGGTTTGATTTAGTTCGTATCGTTGCGGTCCATTTTTGTTACACCTGGGCTAATTAGACAGTTCAATCAGTAAGAATTTTGGCTTAATGAAAGGTGAGGGTTCAGACTTTGCCTCCAGAGAAGACGAGTGTAAAATTTCCTGAAACTTTCGTAAGACAGGTCACGCACGGAATGATAGGCATCTTTGGAATACTTAGTTGACCCAGGACCATGGTTGTTGGTCCATGGCTGGTAGCTACGCTGGGGACAATTACCCTTGGACAATTGACCCCTATTACTCGGGCATGTTTCAATTTGTTTAAATCCTCTTAAAGCTATTTAAATTTTGAAGCGTGAATCAGGACTTACGTTTAGATCTTTCCAGTGGGGAATGAATTCGCTAAATTTGCCCCGAGTGAAGAATTTAAAGAAATTCCGCTATTTCGCTTTCAACGTTCTCATCGGTTGTGCTGTTCTGGGGAGCCCATCATGAAAGCAAAATCTGAATCTATGGCTATTGGATACGCTGGAAATGCTTTTCCTAACAGAGGTGTATTTTAGCTCTCTCTTTACGGGGTGAAAGACACTGATAACCAATATAAGCTATACTGGAAGCCAATATACATACAGTGGAATCTGTGCCAGAACTTAAATATCTCTTCAGAAGAGAAAAAAATTTCCTGTCTACCCCATGTATTATTCATAAAGGACCAACATATTCTGAAGATAATGTTCCATATCCCAAATTTGGTAAAAATAGTCAGAAATGAGTCACATCTCTCTCTCAATATATAGCTGAAATTGAACTAAATCGAAATTTAACCATGTTGAAGACAATTGGATACAGCTAGAGCAATGTTGCAGTACGTCAGATTGAATACGTGGAATTAAAGAAGAATAATTTATAATTAGAATAATATGAATCAAAAACTATTTAAATAGAAAATGCATAAAAGGAACATTTTTATTGTGGTATAAATAATATTTTTTATTGTGTAAATATTTCTTATTGTAGTTTTTAAAAAACTGTATATGTACATGTTACACTTTTTTGACTTTCATATATAAGCATATGGATTGAATCCAGTCTTTTTTTTATTGCATTGGTGCAAATAAGCATTCTGAATTTATAAAAATTAGATGTTCTAACAGATTCAAAATAAAAGTTTGAAAGCATGTATTAATGTTTATCAAAGTGACAGTTTAGAGGAAGGGAGTTGTCAAAGTGGGACTCTTTAGCTAGTGTAGCTAAATGGTTAGGGTAACCATCTGCTAATCGGGTGATTCTTGAAGAAGGAAAGTTGTATCGGTTGATCCCCAGAAAAGAATTCGAGATCCGGCCTAGGTAGTTGATCCCTACATGGTGATAGTTTATTGTTGTTTGAATGATTATGCTATACCACAATTATGTGGTATATAATTGTTATAAAGGTGTGTTAGTTTATTTCATCTGAATGAAAGCAGCAAAGCTTCTGAATCAGCATAATTAATTATGATCCGTGGATATTGGATATCAGTGAAATGAAAGCTAAATACGTATCAGAGCAAGATATGATAGGTTTCATTCATTTATAAATGCAATGTACAATTATTTATAAGTGCATTTGATAAAAGTAAATCTATATTTTAACGAAAAATTAACAGAATTATTTTGATTTTGTGCATATTTTTAGTTGCATGTCATGCTACTACCTATCAGAACTTATTTCATTTCACTGATATTCAATATCCACGGATCATAGTTAATCATGCTGATTCAGAAGCTATGCTGATTTCATACAGATTACATCTTTTGCCTTTTACAGTTCGTTTTTGACGATTTGTTTTGTGTTTTTACTCTGTGCATTTGCGTATGTATTACTGATTAACAATGTTATAAATATGAAGAAAGGCGTAACAATATATAGCAGTATAAAAGGTACATATAAGTAATGTTATAAAAATACCAGTTGAATAAATACATGATGATTTAAAGTATTTGGAACTGAATATTTTCCCGTTTATGTTCCAAAGTGAGAGAGAAATCTTTTCCTTAGATCAGTATGATTTTAAGAGATACATAAAATAAAGCTCTGAGATAAGTCTACATCTTGTTCCAATTTTTCAACTGAGCTATATTTCTAGTGTATTCATCAGTAATTGTAACTGTAGATCTCATACGTTAGCAGCTAGAAATTATTTTTGGAAGGGCCTTTTTAAATATTTTTTTGACAAACAAACTTTTGGTTTGCCAATCAATTTGTTTACTTTTAAAAAAATTGTCAACAGTTTTTTTTAACATTTTGATACTTTTTATCAAAGAGTTTTTTGAAATTGTTTTAAATTTCAAAGATCAAACCTATGTAATTTGATATCTAATAATATTTACACCCTGTTGCAATTCTACCCAAGTCATATTTGGGGTTTAGCTATTCCCTGCATAGACAATAGCCGTCAATATCTACTGCAGGGCACTCTTCGTCGTGGTATTAGAAGAGAACATTTTAGATAATACATACAGTCAAAGACTTTGGAATGATTCTGGATTTTCAACACACCCTTTCGCTCTGGATTTATTTAATGTCAACTATTTGTATTTAACCCTTAGAAGCACTTATTTGAAATATTTTTCGACCTGTCTGTGAACAAATCTACTGTCAACTATAGCTGTGAGCAATTTTTCTGTAAATTCTGCCCATATTTATAGCTTTCTTTGCGGTGGATCTTAAAAAGAACTAGTGGAGGATCTATGAAATTATTGTAAATGAAAGGTATTTAAAATCTACAATAAATAATGAAATTGGCTTTTACTTTCCAACAAACCAGTGTAGCCCAACTTAGGATGGGAAGCGTTAGATGAGATTGCTTCTAAAGGTTTGGGAATCGTCCCTACAGTGTAATATGACTTTAAGGACAACTTTTTGCTATATAATTGCTTTCTTATACCCTTTATTAGCCCGTTTCGTAAAATTTGTATTTAGCCCTTAGAAGTACTGATTGGAAAGATTTGCATTTCAGAACTAGAAATGGCAGTATTAAATGGCACATAAGGACTGTTTAATAGTGTTTATGGGATACTATTGCTCTGTGGTGCTACTGTTTAACGTACTTTATTTATTTTTTTTTAAATTGGTTTACATCACTTGTTTGAGCGTTGAGTGTTTCAATGTACATATGCCCTTCTCAGATCTATTCACTGCATATTATTTAGTTCCGCTTCTTCTCGGGCAGTCACTGTTTCCTGTTATTGCGATATTCAGACTTAAATAAAACACCGGCGCACCCATTGAAACGAACCAAACCGCGAGATATTTAAAGGCATAATTTCCTCTGCGTTATGATTCATGCAAGTGATCCCTAGCTCTGCTGTCACTCCGCAAGAGACAGTTCCCTTCATTATGACCGACACCATCCGCCATTAGGATGCTCATCACGAGAAATCGAGAACGGGCCCGGAAACAGAGACACTTTTCAAATGGAGGCAGAGATGTTGAACAAACGCCAATGTCTCGCGTCTCCGATCACATATCCGTGGACCACCCATCGCGTCCCTCAATTAGATTAGTATATTCCTCAGAGCCATTGCAACTGGAGCGGTACACGCACAAGACGTTACACCAACTCAAGCTCTAACGTCTCATTCATAACAAAATCTCCTCCGATGCTTTGAATTTCTCTACTCCCAGCTGTCACCCGTGATAAATGGCGCCCGAAGACTGTGTAATATAAAGTTGAGGAGTTCAGAAAAAAGAAGATGAGGAATATCTATCCGCAAAATTACTCCACCTACTCCGAAGAGAGCCCTACCCCCACCCACAACTTGATCGAAGAAATCGGCGGCACGTGCTTCCAACGGCCACTCCTTGGAAAAGAAGGGGGCCGAGATGAGATTTTTTTTTCCCTACAGAATGATTTTTATTTTTATTTTTTATTTTCACTCATTCCTTGAGGCTTTGAACGTGATCCAATAGATGGTGAGGAGAGGTGTATAGGATCAACAGGTGCGACGTTGTAGTGATGGTTATTGGAATTTAGCCGGGAATTTCTTTTTTCATTATTTATTACTTTATTTATTTTTTCATCAATCACGCACCGACCCCTGATAGACGGTGATGGCCATTCACGTTCGCCTCAAGTAAGGGATTCGCAGAGGTGGAAAAGTGAATAGGATTTTCGACGTACTTTCGATATGTCAAAATGTTCGTGAAGATATTTAGCCACGATCAATCAGTATGTAATAGCTGTTGCGTTCTATCCTTCACCATCAATAACAAGCAATCAACCCGAGTGCTATCTCACTACGGCTGAAATTGTGACTAACAAATTTTATGCGTTAGCTTAAACACGTTTACACGTGTTTTATATAAAGTCTTTTATATAAAGTCTTTTATAGTAAAGTGAACAGCATGCATGGAAATGAACTGATCCACATTTACTCTATTAGGATTTCCCTTCACTATCAGCAGTCAGTTGCCTGAAACTGACCATTCTAGTCTCACCCAAAATGATGCATTTTTACAATACTAAAACATAAATTAGTTTACCGACTATTCTTTCGTCTATTGTCTCAATCTACAGGATAAGCGTAGATAAGTTTAACAGAAGAATTAAATTATGTGTATACTATTTTAATCTGAAACAAGAGGGTAGAGCATTTAAATAACATACACTTTATACGAAGGGAATATATGAATAACGTATTGCAAAGGGAGTAACTGAAGAAAATAACATTTGTGTATTTCTGTCGTATAGTAAGACCCTAAGATATGTGATCAAAATTTGAGCGATAATATGGCAGTTTTTCTGACATGGCTGTCTTTCTCATAGACACATTAAGTCGTATTCATCTGCTGAAAACTCTCTTGACAAAAAGTAAACTTTAAAAATATTTGTGCACCATTTTGCTACAGGTATTTAAATTTCTTCTAGTTACTCAGCTTTTGCATCTAGATTACCAAACATATTTTATCGTTATTTTATCGTTATAATATCTTTCGTATTTTCCAACTTATCCTAAATGATTCAATTTTACAGTCCTAAAAACATATATTAGTTTACAGACTATTCTGTCATCTAATATCTAATGTCTCAATCCATGTGACATACATCGAGAAGTTCAACAGATGAATTAAAATATGTGTATACTCTTTTATTCTGAAATGAAAGGGAAGAGCATTTAAGTAACACACACTTTGAAAAATGAGAATCGACGAGTAAAGAATTTCAAAGGGAATAACTAGAGAAAATAAAATTTGTGCATTTGAATTACAGTATTTTTAAAATATAGTGAAAATATTTGTGAAATAAAGGAGTAAAGTTAAATTACATATAATGAAGAATTAACTAATATTAATGGCATTGATACACATACACATCGTCAAAACCAAAATATTCATCAATACCAAAACATGTTTATTAACTCTGTTTATATGTTTATGTATATTATAAAAATATTAACACCTTTTATATTTAATCTAGTTATACGAACTTGTATCATTACGTGATTCGAAAAAAGAAAAACAGAAAGTAAAAATCTTAAAGAAAATGTAATAATGATCTAAAGTGAGACATTATTAATAAAAAGCACTCCAAAAGCAAGCACCTTTTTAATATGAAACATATACGATTTAAGCGTTCAAAGAAGAAATGATATTTTTAAAAAGAAAAATTGTTTCCTTTCGAAAACTTGGTAAAGAAAAACCATTTCTAGTGGTGACGCTGGCGGACTTTTTGCTTGTTATCCAGCTTAGATCTTAGAGATTTAACCAAACACTTTGTAGCGGTTGCTTCAGTTTCTTTAAACGGTTGGCTGACTAGATGGTCCGGTACATGAGAGGTTAGGGAAGGGTGGCAAGGAATTGAAGTAAGTCTAGAGATCTGTTTGCAAAGGAAAAAAAACCACCAGTAGTCACGACAGTAGTGGTAAGGGTCACGAAATCTTAACTGATCACTGACTGAACAGACATGCCAAATTGTGGACAAAAACCTTTCACATGACATCCTGCAAAGTAGGCTGACCTCTTGAGTCATTCAGGTAGGGTTGCTGCTCACAGTACTTTTAGAGGAGTGTTAACGGAAACTCTCAAAGGCAAAAACTGTTTTTTCCCGTTTGAAGACTTTCTACTACACAAATGTGATTGCCATCCTTTACGAGAGGAAGGCAGGATTAATCTCTAAACATTATATAAATTTCCCTCGAGTGCTTGCCAGGGCTAGGCATCACTCAACATGCAGTTTTCTTTTGCGAGATGTCTACCGTAGATTCTCAAGGGCCAAAGTTCTTAAAATGGTATGCAGTACTAAGAACGCAGTATGTTAATGGATAGCAGTCAGCGGATCTGTTGACCGGTTATTATTGCATGCACTCTTGATACATAGTTTTATCCTTTGGTTCGGCTTTTCGCAAACTTCGTGGTAGATATATATTATTTCTGATCTCATTGGTTCTAACAACAGTCACAAGACAGCAAATATTATGTTTGAAAATCCATGTAGCTATTCTGAGTCCATTGTCTCGGTCTCTACTCAAGAGCTCCAGTTCGAACTTTGTCTGCGACGTCATTAAGGTATTCTCCCGTATACTCTTTGAAAGAGCCTTTTTTGCTATTGCTGTTGACTTCTCTTATTCAGCTAAGATTCTCCACTTACATGTGCATGTTACGCTCATGTGATTGTTCACTGACCTGATTTTCTGATCATTTGCATACCTCACGATATTAAGCTTTCACATCCAACTTGTGCCCACTGTGGAAAATTTTACCTGCTGCTACTTATTTATAAATATTCTTGGTACTGGTATACGGATTGTATGTCATTGATGTTACCGAGGATCGCAGTATCGATTAATAATGAACCAATTTAGAAAGAATCTGTGACAGCAGTAAAAAATTTGTCATCGCCTGGTTTCCGTCAGATTTCCTATTTTTCCAGCAGTGTCTTCCCAGAACTAATGAATTAAAGAGCATCTAGTACTCTGATTTTTCCATTAAAAAAGTGAAAGAATATTTAGTACCAATTTACTAATAAATAATATTTCTTTGCATATTTTTGGGATTATTTAATCAACATTTTATTTATTTATTTTAAATAATTTTGTTAAAGATTTATTTCTGTTATATAAGTTTGAGGTAGGATTTTGAGAAAAGAATGAGCAGCTATTTCGATTGCAGATTTCACTCATATGGCTTTTGGGGCGCACTTGAATAATACCACCCCGCTTTTTCGAGGCATGGCACGAAAATATAATTAACTTTTCCTTTCTACCAATGCATGCTTCTCTCTCTTACGCCATAGTATAATATTGTCCAAACACGAACCTTGTTACAACTGATGAAGAGATATGAACGATATGTAGGCTGGAATAGTAAATAATCCAACTACTGCGTAATAGTGAACGTGGGAATAAGAGAAACAAATGAAAATACACTTCTGTATAAAATATAAATCTTAAGACAGTCACATTTTTAATAATCATGTACCCATGAAACACTTTCTAGCTGTGTGCTACATATCCAGTCTTTTAATCACCTGCGTTGGCAATTTATTGGCGGGCGCGTGACAAACGTATTCAGATCAATTTATGGCAAACTAGTACTTGAAATAATTTTTAAAATATGCTTGAAAAGAGGGCATAAGTTTAATATATACAATGTATTTTAATGAATATATATATGATTACCTTATTTGTAAAAAATTCTTTGATTTAATAAACGTCCTATAGACAGTATCAATTATTCTTTAAGAGAAAAAAATAGTCAAGATTAGATGACGTATTATGCAAGTCATTTATATATTCGGTGATGGATAGTAGACTTGCGTAGCACGTCAATCCAACACCAGTGATAAAATTAATTTAAAACCTGACAGAATTTTCTCTGTTATACGACAGGAAATGAAGTAAACAGATTAAAACAGCAATTCTTCTTGAATTGCATACGCATTAAAAAATTGAAATGTTTTCTATTATCCGAGAATGTTTGTCGGAAGATTTTTTTTCCACCAGGGAAATTACTTTTGAATTATACATCCTATAGACAATATCAATTATCCTTTAAGAGAAAAAAAATAGGTGATTAGATGACGTATATGAAAGCCTTTTATACATTCGGTGATGGACGGTAGACTTGCGTAGCACATCAATCCAAAGCTAGTGATAAAATTAATTTAAACCTAACAGATTTTTCTCTGTTATACGACAGGAAAAGAAGTAAGCAGATTAAAACAGCAATTCTTTTTGAATTGTATACAGACGCATTAAAAAATTTAAATGTTTTCTATTATCCGAGAATGTTTTGTCGGAAGATTTCTTTTTCCACCAAGTAAATTACTTTTGAATTATACGAAGTATCTATAAGTCATTACATCCAAGGCTATCTGTCCTCATTCTCTCTTAACAGTACAGTTTACTATTATGGAAGGTCTGATATATGTATAAAGAAATCGGAAATTCGTGATGCTTGACTCCCCTCCTTCAAACAACTACTCCACTAACGACAGCTTTTAGGTATATGGAATGCTGAAGTGGTAAAACGAATGGGAATTAATAAATTGTTTCTCTTCATGTTGTTTACGACATTAAGAGGGCAATTTATGGAGATCATTTATAATGTCTGTTTGTTTTTTAAAGAAAAAAAATAGTAATTTAAATCATGAGAATTTAAAAATTCTCGGTGGCCTACTGGTATGGAAACAACACATGAAATCTCAAAAATTAATTTTCGAGCAAAACTTGGAAATGAGAGCAGGGAAAGAAAACATGGTAATTTTGGAAGTATTTCTTCATGAACGAGAAACAGTATATACGTTTATGATTATTTGCATTATTTCAAAAGGGTATGTAAGTGTCAAAGAGACAATTTCCTTTTGTGATATGATTGTAAGGCTTTATCATTCTTAATCGATTCTACATTTGTTGTTGTTGTTACTCATGACAATTTTGGACCTTAAACTATTACACTTGCAGCCGTGACTGCCGGCCATTTATTTAAGGTGGCACAATATAGGTGGCCAGCATTACCCCCTACAAGCCGCTCCCGCAATTTAGAACCGAGTCAAGTGCCGAGACCGGAACACTTGACCCCGCACTTCCAGAGGTAAATTTGAGAACTTGGAGGACTTTGCAGCCACGACGGATTTTGCATGCACCAGACGCCATTAGTGTACACGGCGATGGATTTGCAGCGACGGGAATCGAACCAGACACGTTCACATCACTGGCCCGCTGATCCTTGCCAACTGGGCCATCGCGCCCCAATTCTGCATTTGTTACTTCGGGCGTTTTGCATTGGGAACATCTGTATTTGGCATTTTTAGCTATCACCAGGCTTTCTAGTGTTTTAAGTCTCAGAACACAGAGTCCTAAACATATAAAGTACTATTCGTCAGATAGTTCATATTACAATTACTCTTAGGAATCATAATCGCTATTTCTGTTTGGAGCTATGCAGTGAAATTAATTTTGTGAATTGATAAAAATCTTGTACTGAGTTCCAAAATGACACAAAAACAATGTAAACTGGCTTAGGGTAATCTATTAAGAGTCCCACTAAAGGTTCTATTGCAAATATTGTTTCAACGACCATGATTAATTGGATGTACCGGAGGGGGGGGGGATTACGGCCTTTCCTCCTAAAAAAAACTTAAAAATTGGTAGAAAAAGTAATTTCAATCAGCTTTCATCTAACCTTCCCCTTGAAAAAAAAGGGATATAACCGTCTGAGAGTGATTTTGGATGCGCCACTTCAGCAGCAACAAAAAACTGCATGGTCCAGGTCATCCGTGTCATTCAAGTTTGAAACGTAAAAGTACAATGCTCTTCTTCCTCGAGAAGTCTTAAATGGGAATGAAATCTCCATGCAGAATAATGCTATAAACAAAACAACAGAAATGGTCTTTTTGAAATGAGGCAGTATTTAAAATCAAAGATGACCAATATGGATTGTATGATTATGGTTTGAGGAATGGCGTCCTCCCATTTTTTACATATGGATGTGTTTCAGGTCCTAAAGACTCTTTAAAAACATACAATATTTAATTTAATAATTAACGGGCCCGAAGTAACCCAGCGGTAACGCGTTGGCTTGGAAATGGAGGAAGCTCGATTTATAAAAAAAAAGATGATTATATGCTACTACATTTAGGAATAATTTCCCCCAACACGAAGACAAACTCTTGGGAACTCAAAAGAGTTTTATTAAATAGTCCTAAGGTATAATATATACAAACAATCTATTTACAACACATTAAATTTCCGTGAGCCTGATATGGCGGTAGTTAATTTAGCACCAAGATGTGCTTACAAATCTCTACACGAAGAGATTATTTTTACGCGACATTCGCGTATCACCACACATGACTCAAGACAAAAGGGAGAATACTAGTTTGACGCTGCGATAAGCGAACGGGTGCGGGGACAGAAGTCAATGATCCTGTGATCACGTGATCCACCCTCACGGTCCCGCCCCCGATTCAACACCAAATATTTTACACGGTTTGAATCCAGACGAACGCCATTAAATACCTTCATATCTAGGCCAGATATGGGCACGTTAAATCAGTAAGCTGGAAAGTCCTACTATGATGCCAGAGAGGATGGGAGAAGGTACGAGCCCCCCCTCCCCCCAGATTTCGCCCCTGGGGATACGCGATCAAAATTGAGGTGGCACCATAGGATGGTGTTCTGGTTCACCCATACGGCGCCCCCATTGAGACCAAACCAACGATTTTCGCGAATTATGCTAGGGTCATTTCAAAAGTACTGTACAAGACGGCGCCATTTTGCATTGGATGATACAATCAGAGAAAAAAAAATTCACTATTTGCAGTTGAGGACTAGGGGAATACTTATGTGTGTTTGAAAGTTTTCTAACATGTTTTGTTTTGAAGTGACAATTTTTTGAAATGGAGTCTACTGGTGACTCGGGCACTGTGAGTGCAGAAGATCAAAGATCATACATCAAGTTTGAAAGTTTGTGCGCGATGGGTTCCTCACTGCTTGACATTTGAACAAAAACAGAAAATCCTGGACATTGCACTGTTGTTGGAACCTTTGCGCAGACTACGTTTTTCCATCTTAGAACAGCTTACTTCAGCCGTTACCCGAGTCATCAGAGGACTCAACAAAAGTAGCATGCTGCTAGGAATAAACAATCCTCTTAGATGTTGGAACTTTGTTATTGAGAAGCCAGGGGACTAAAAAAGGACTGTAGAAGTAAATTGTCAGAAATCAAATAGGTATGAAAGCTAATTTAGTGTGCATTCCTTTTGAAATGACACTCGTATCAGAAAATTTTCATTCGCAAGTTTCCTTCTTACGCAAAAAACATGATTTAATAATAAGCTTAATATCAACTAACAGATTTATCAATTAATACCCACTCATGGAAATATTTATTACCTACATTTATTCTTATTATTGTTGTTGTTATGCTTGCTAAGAAAAGAATTTGAAAAGGGAAGAATTAACCTCTTTGGAACAAACCAGCTGTAGAAGAGAGAAAGACATAAAAAAAATGCAAATAAAAATAAATATTAAAATATATATATATATATATATATATATATATATATATATATATATATATATATATATATATATATATATATATACCTGAATTCGGTTCCAGATTTCAAGGCACTTTCTCTGTCTCATCCTAAACCCTGTTATCTGATTTCAGAAATGTAAATCTTCAAAACTATTTTTCTCCTGGCTTCGCGTGAAAGTATTCTGTTTTGTAAAGGAAAATCTAAACTGTCAATTATAAATTGTCAAACAGTATCAATCACATAACATTTACGTGTCATCTATAATTTCAAATAATTTATAAGCTAATAAATGTAATTAACAATAATTAGTTATATTGATAACTATGATCACCACCACTCTAATTCTGTTTATCCCAGAAGAGATGCTGCGATACTTGATGGCCCTTTATGAAAAAAAATTCATTAAAAACACTATAGAGTAAAGTGAGCATTATTCAGATGAGAGGTAGGATGGGGTTGTATAGTTGTATATACCTAAAGAAGTCAAGTGTATAAACACTTTTTTTGCCTCCATCGCGTATATATGAGTAGAGAGGGTATACACATATATATAGAGAGAGTATACACACACACATACACACGCATATATATATATTTATATAATATATATTATATATATATATATGTATATATATATATTATGTGTATACTGTAAAACTTCCTATGGCGGCGATCAATAATACCGAAAAAAGTGGCTGTTTTGAGGGGGGGGACTGTCGAAAAGAGGTTTCTTCCATAACGTTGGCTCTATGGAGTCTTTAATCAGATCTGAACAAAATAAGGCTGTTTAGAAAGATGTCCGGTTAAAGAAGTTTCACTACATATATATATATATATATATATATATATATATATATATATATATATATATATATATATATATATATATACACTGAAGTGCCACTGAATTAGGGATAGCAAAGCCTATGCAAATTGTGTAGCGCTGCGCATCATGTATGCGCAAGTGAGGGCGCTGTGGTAACTGCATATATAGCGCGAACTGTGGTTGTTCTGAATTGGTTGTTGGAATTGCTAGTATGGGTAAACTGCCTGATTTAGGCGCCTTCAATCGCGGACAAATTGTAGGTGCGCGACGCATGGGCCATTCAATTTCCGACATCGTCAGACAGCTAGGATTTTCAAGGTCGACAGTGTCAAGAGTATACCAAGAATACATGGATGGTGGAAAAAAAACTAGCGATCGGGCAAACTGCAAAGGACAATTAGCCTTGACAGTGCGTGGTGAGAGACGGCTCAGGCGTATTGTACGTAGCCAGCGAAGAAAAACATTAGCTCAAATTACCACCCAGTTTAATGACGGTGCCAGTCGTACAGTCAGTAAACGGACTGTGCAACGCTCGCTTCACCGTATGGGTTTCGGGAGCCGTCGATCTACGAGAGTACCATTGCTCTATACTCGCCATCGGGCTGCACGTCTTGCCTGGGCAAGAGAGCACAAAGACTGGAGTGTAGAGGACTGGAAACGAGTGGCATGGAGTGATGAGTCTCGATTCCGACTACTTAACGCCGACGGGAGGCTGAGAATATGGCGTCAGGCTCATGAAGCCATGGATCCTGCATGCCTGGCTGGAACTGTACAAGGGCATGGTGGCTCAATCATGGTCTGGGGTGTTTTTTCGTGGAACAGTTTGGGATCTTTGGTGCGTGTACCAACCTCCTTGAATGCAATTCGGTACGTAGAGATGCTGGGTGATCACCTCCATCCGTTTATGCTGTTCTGTTATCCGCACGGAAATGGAGTTTTCCAGCAAGACAACTGTACCTCTCACAAGTCCCGGTTGGCTACTGGCTGGTTGGATGAGCATTCCTCTGACTTCTCTGTCATGAATTGGCCACCTAGAAGCCCAGACTTAAATCCTATTGAGCATCTTTGGGATGTTTTGGAACAAGGCGTGAAAGGCCATCACACAGCACCAAAGAACCTTAATGAATTATGGACAGCTTTAGCCAATATTTGGCAAGCCATTCCCGTGGAACGTTTCCAGAAACTTGTTGAATCTATGCCTCGTCGTGTGGCAGCCGTTATCAAGGCCAGAGGAGGCCCAACTCGTTACTAGGTAGGTATCCCTAATTCAGTGGCACTTCAGTGTGTGTATATATATATATATATATATATATATATATATATAGAGAGAGAGAGAGAGGGGGGGAGAGAGAGATAGAGAGAGAGATAGAGAGAGAGAGAGATTGAGAAAGAGATATAGGTATATTTAAGCATGCTCTTGGAAATGTCTATTTTTATCTCCCCCTGTTTAGAACTTCTTTTTCGTCTCCCACTTTTATAAATACGCAATATTAAATAACTAGATGGTAAATAATTTTGTCATTTTTTTCCATTTGTATGGCTATGGTTTTATGCAGTTACGATTTTAACTAGAATTCACAAGGAAAATAAGTTTTTGTAAAACATGACGGTTATTCGCACTAGATGTCATTTAAAACGCCTTGAGCGAAAGTTATTTTTCTATGCAAATGATTCAAGTGTCATCTGCGATTAAAATAAAAAGTGCTTTGCACATTTGGAGATCTCAGAGATCTGAGATGTGTAATAACTTCAGAACAAAGTAACTTTTAAACAAGCAACAATTCACAATGAAGTTGTGATGACACGAGATAATCCCATTACGTAAGAAAACTCGGCAGAGACAAATGTATTAGACTCTACTCTTTAATGATACATTGTCTTTTTAATTTCATAAAAGAACTTCTGGGCGCCCATTTGTCCCCCGTAGTTTCTTTAACTATAAGCTTTCGAGTGTCTAATAAAATAAACATTAGGAAGAGAAATTATTGTTAAAAATAATTTTCTCTGACTAAAAGTTTTTGAAAATGTTTTATTCTAACTATATCACATCATTGAAGTATTTATGAGCAGTGGACTGTTGAAGAGTCCAAAGATGTATACTCTTCATCTTTCGTATGTTTCATTCCTCTATTTATGGACTACTTATATACTTAACTTATAGTGGATACATTTGGGATGTATTAAAATGTTCTCTTTAAGGCTGCTGTGTATTAACCCTATTGGATTCGCTTACCTTAATGTTAACCTATGGAGAAAATTTGTCTACTATTGACAGCTATATAAATGCTGGTAATAAAATAAAAAGGACATTTTCAAATAGTCTGAACTTTTTTGCACCTTTCAACAGGATTCCTTTTATAAATTTTGTCCACTAAAGGAATTTCGGAGCTTCTAAAACCCAGTATACCAGATTTTTTTCCTCGAATAATTCAAATTTAAGATAATTTTTGCATTTTTTAAAAAAACAAAAAATGTCCCAAGGTTTAAAATCTCTTTTTCTATTACGGAATAAATTTAGAAAAAAAATCTTTAAATCCAAGTCGGCAATCCTTAGACAAATTTTCTCAATAGTTTAACATTGAGGGGAGCGAATCCTGTAGGGTTAGTACACAGCAGCTTTAATACTAAAAATACAAAATAAAGCGATTGGAGTCATTTTGTTAAACTTTTTTGTTTTTTAACGCAGTTATAATTTTGTATTGCTCTTTGACTTTTTCTTAATGCTGAAAAGTATAACCGGAGTACTTTGAAAATAGTATTTACTGTATAAATGTAATCGTATGCAGTGAATGTTGTTTCTCAATTTTTTTTTCATTCACAAAGTATCAGCGATGTTAGTTTAATATGGATCTCAGGACATATTTTGTACTCTTTATATACCAGTGTCACAGTTGTCCTTAAGAATATATCCTATGAAGTTTCCTTACTCATCAAGGAGGGTGCTGAAGGATTTCGAAATAATCATGACAATGGACTTTACCAGATGAGAGGAATTTTGATGTGAAAATCCTGAGTTCGATTCCTGCGTGAGAGAGACTTACTCTAAAGCCCCACGTCAAATCTGGGAGGGGAATGTTGAATCTGGGGTTTAGAAAGTCCTTGCAGGCCACCATAACTTCAAGGCAGATAGGACGTATCAGGAGTTGCAGCTTCTTGAGAATGGATCAAATTTAGATGGTTTGGGAAATTACACTTGGCTTGTGTTACTTAAATTAAAATTAACTAAAGCTAAATGACAAGATATATCAAATAGTATATGGGGAATTTTATTGGAAATTGATAGCATAATCTGTTTGTGTAAAAGTTTGCAATTTTTACGTCTCGTTTCTTCATCGGACAGCTTTCAACTCTGTTTACAACACCTCCATTATTTCTAACCTTTTTCTGTGTCAAACTTCTGATCGCAACTTGACTTACTTAGAGCAAAAGGATTCTCCTATTCAATGAAAGAAATTAAGTGATTATATACTATGAACAAATATTGCAATCTATTTTTTAAAATATATCATTAGGTTGCTTGACACAGCACAAAGAAACAGAAATTTAAGTTTTCCTACCAAAAAACCAAACTTTTCAAATCGAAAATCTATGGGATAGCTTTAAACATAGAAATAGATATTTTAAGTTTCTCTGCTTACGGCGGGATTTACCCTTTAATGGTGTTGGATATAGAGGCGGCTCCAAGGAGGGGGGGGGGGATAGGTGCAATTCCCCCCCCCCCCTCCAAAAAAAAAAGAAAAGCCCGGCGTATTTTTTTTTCATATCCTAAAGTTATATAATCGTAGACCTAATACTAATTGAGTTTAAATTTAAAATGAGAGGATGTTTATTTCTTTTATATATATATATATTATATACAGGTGGTTATCAAAATAATGGAAGCACCTATCAATATTAGCGTATTTATGAATGTGCTTCGTATTCCTTAAAAAACAAGTCTGGCCACCGGTATTTTTTTATATAATATAGTGTATATGTTCTTCTACCGTCAGGTAGCAGTAATAAAGCTAAGGGTATCGTTCTTTTGGGGGGGCAACAGCGTAAAATGTTAAACCTTGCAGACCTTGTGAAAAGGGCAAATTGTTGGAGCGCGTTTAAATTGGGTATCTGTTACTTCAACCCCCAGGCTAATGGGTGTTTTTCGAGCTATGGTATCGGAAGTCATGATAGCATACAGTGTGCACGTAAAAACATCCTTTGCCAAAAAGAATAGGGGACGAAAAGGAGAGTTGAGAGAAATAGACGGACGAGGTATTGAAGGGAATTGTGACACGAAGAAAGAAAACAACTGCAACCAAAATGACCGAAGAGCTCAATCGGCATCTGAATGTTCTGGTATCAACCATTAGAGGTAGAAGGGAACTTCACAAACAAAGCATTTAAGGAAGAGTAGTTATTCCCAAGCCACTTGTAATAGATGCCAATACAAAATATCGTCCACAATGGTTCCACGTGTACAAATCCTGGTAGAGAAATATGTCGAAAAACGGTATTTGGTCCGACGAATCATTATTCACATTATTCCTCGCAACTGGACTTGCGTATGTCTGGAGAACACCTACACAAGCGTAAGATTCTGGCTGTCTCATCTCAACTGTCAATCATGGAGATAGATCTATCAGGGTTTGGGATGGCATCTCATGGTTTTCTTCAGGCCCTATGGTAACCCTAAAAGGGAGATTGAGTTAGAAGGACTATGTCGAAATTTTAGCTCACTAGTCCATCCTATGGTGCAAACATTGTTTCTTGAGAGAGATGGCGTTCTCCGGTATGATAATCCCCTTATGCGTACAGCTAAATCTATCAAGAATTGGTCTTAAGTTCTGAAGAGCATGAAAGTCAAATATCTTATCTTGCCCTGTACAATCCCCCCGACTATACATCGTCCAACCACTGTGATCTGTATAAGCGGATAGATTAAAGTATAGATATCCATCACAGCATCTCTACAGGAACTTTCCTGATTTTCCCTGAAGAATGGTATAATATATTCTTAACCACTATTTATGACTTGTATAATCCACTATTTATGACTTGTATAATTTCAAGGTGAATCAGGTGGTATTACGTGACAAAGATGATCCTGCCCAGTATTAATAAAGTTTTCATAATGTTTCTTAGTGTTCCCATTACTTTGATAACCACCTGTGTGTATATATATATATATATCACCCTAAGAGCCCCCCCCCCCAAAAAAAAAAAAGCCTCCTGACTGGAGACGCCACTAGTTGGATAAAAGAAGAAATGCTACTCTGAATAGATAGCAAACAATCGGTTTTTCTAACATAATGTAGCAAACAACCAGTTTAAAAAAAAGCCTACGCTGTGCTAAAAGTTTCTAATTTGGACAACAAGTTTCCTATAAGGTTAGAAGCTTCTATATATGCCATACATTGTAGTAGTGAAAATAGAACTAAAGACTATATCTCAATAATAGTAACTTTTTCCCTCTTAATATAATTCTTTCACGTACGAAAGCAATAAAACTTTATTTTCAATTTTTTGGATTAGGAGACCTCTTTGTGGCTTGTGTAGGTTCAAGGTATTTGGGCTGTAACTTTTACGGCACTGATCGCCACCCTTGCTCTCACCACCCAGATAGCACGAACCTTTCATAGTGGTGATAAGTGGCCTCAGCCTAAATACCCTTCTTCCCCTTAACAACTTTGTTAAGATAAAAGGCCTAATATTTATCACACCTATCCACGGAATCAACCCCTCCACCTCCCCCACCTTGTATTGAGATGTTCTCCCGGTGAAATAAATCTCCGAATCCAAACAAATACTTATACTGTCCGGTGCGGGTTAGAGACCCAAGCCGGGCCGTACCCAAGACCGCATCACCTCTCAATTTGGGGCTCACCACTGATGGCCTAATAACAATAATATATCGGGGAGAGGATATGGATTGCCCCGAACGCACGCTCCGTGTTCTTCGATGATCACGTGGTATTTTAGCCCGGGGGCGCCATCCGATTGGCTATTCACCGGTCGGATAGGGTGCGGCGATGGCTTTTCAGCTACGCCTGCGGAGTCAAGGGTCAAGTTATCTATCTTGTGCCAGCCCGAAAGTCCTGATAGTTTCGCTACGAAGCGATTTATTACTCCGTCCGGTTTCTGTTGCCTTCTTTTTATTATTATTTTCATTCTCTCTCTCTCTCCGTGTGTGTGTGCGGGGGAGTATCAGAAAGAAAGAATTTTCTCATTGTGTTTTGCAATAATCGATCGTGTCTTGTACAAAATCGAAAAACTGGTTACTAATAACCACCCTGGCGGAGGGAGGGAGAAGTTATCTTGATGATGATGAGGCAGCGAAGGTTGTTAGATGGGCCCGAGTAATTGCTACTCCAATCCGTTCGATTTCCATTAGAGTCCGGCTTCGGTAAAATAAAAATAAAAAACAAAAAGTATAGATGGGGGGAAAACGATCATTTCTCGAGGAATTGAAATCGTGTAGTGGACGACCGGAATGAGTCTAGACCGCGAGCCGATTCCATTATGTGGCTCAAGGCTAGATGCAACCCCGCGACGAGTACTTTTGGGTGGTGGATCAAATTTGACCGGAATACATTTGTTCCATATCAACTTCTTTCAGGGTTAAGCCAGGAATGGATTGCACAAAAAAGAATTCCGTATCAAAATCAGAAATCCTTTGATAACATTAAATGTATTGTGAATCTGTAGTTCTCATTTCTCCCTTGGACCAGTTTCATTTGGAAACTCTCACGATTTTTCTCAAAGTGGGGTCGCCATTCATTTTCGGAGGTGTTATTTTTTCCCCTCCTTTTAACCAGTTCTGGTTTGTGCTTAGCTATACATTCCGATTGTCATCTGCAGTCGATTTTTCTTCTTCAAGTTTATATACACATATATATACATATACACATATATATATATGCATATATATATATATATATATATATATATATATATATATATATATATATATATATATATATATATATATATATATATATATATATATATATATATATATATATATATATATATCAACCCCTCCACCTCCCCCACCTTGTATTGAGATGTTCTCCCGGTGAAATAAATCTCCTAATCCAAACAAATACTTATATATATATATATATATATATATATATATATATATATATATATATATATATATATATATATATATATATATATATATATATATATATATATATATATATATATATATATATATATATATATATATATACAGGGCTCGATTTAGACGGACCGTGCCGGATTGGCGTTCCAGTACCTCTCTTTAGGAAAAAAAATTTATGGTAGTTAAAAACATTTATTTAATCACATATTACTCTGTTGTTAGTGAGTAGGTCTGGCCTATTTTATATATATATATATAGAGAGAGAGATAGAGAGATAGATAGATAGATAGATAGATAGATATACATATTTTTTTTCTCTCGGTGAAATCCTGATCCTATAAAGCATATCGACCTAGTGGTGTAACTGCTACCAGTTAAGCCAGTAACCTAATTCTAGCTAAAAGAGTGTTTACTCCTAGAGTGTATTTTTCTTTTCTTATAATGCTCTTAAAACGTGCTTATTTTAGATTCTTTAAAACATTTTTGTATTTAAATCATTTTTCTCATTCTGACAGTAGAGGGGTTAGATATGTAGGTCGGAAATGTAATGAAGAAAAGGATTGAGAGATTGGCAACATAAAATATATAGATAAATGGAAACCGTCCTCAGGAACAGAAAAAATCATGATCTACATTTTTAAATACGTATGTGTACGCAGGGCTCGATTTGAGGCGGAACGCGCCGGAACGGCGTTCTGGTACCTCACTTTAGGAAAAAAAATTACGATAGTTAAATACATTTATTTAACCACATGATTACTCTGTTGTTAGAAAGTGGGCCTGGCCTATTATATATATATATATATATATATATATATATATATATATATATAATTTGGAATACTCCCCCCCCCACACACACACACACCCCAGAAGGTAACAGTTCAGGTACCTCTATTTCTAGAAATTGAGCACTGTGTTTATGTATACATACAGAGTATATATGTGTGTGTGTGTGTATTTGTCTCTAAGTTACAATACTTCTGGTGTATTGTCCAACTTAAATTTGCTTTCATATGCGTGTAGTAGCATAAGTAAAAATTACCAATCTATACAGATATATTGATTATATAATCAAAACAATTAATAAACATAATTCCAACACTAATCTTTAATCTTATCGTACATTTTTAAAACTTTTATCAAATAGTCGTCTTCCTCTTGATGTAAATTTCTTTAGTATAAATACTTATATCAATGTTAAAAAGGAGTTAAAATTTTATTTTTATGATAAAAAGTCTAAAAAATTTGGGTCTGACAAAAATTAGTGGTTATATTTCAAGATTTCAGAAATTATTATCAAAAATTATTTCAGTGTATTCAAATAATGTTGTTAATCAAATCAAAGGAATAAACACATTATTTTCCGAGAGAAATATAATTGAAAAGAATCAAAAATAGAGCTTAGGATTCATGCTTATACTGATAGTTTTAGTAACAACATATCTGGCAAATTTACATTTACGAATTTGTTTTGTGTACACTGAAAGCATTTTTTTATAACTTACTTACATTTAAAATTTTTAATTTAAAAATAAATTGCCTATAAATTATTTTAAATTTCTACGTACATAAAATTATTTAAAATAATCTCAATAAGCTTACTAAAAACAACATAATTGACAATAATATTAAAAAACTTAAAATATAAAAATGTTTTGCTGTAACTATGCAATCTGGAGTAATAGCATAATACTCTAATTTGAATAATTGTACAATAATAGTTTTTATTTTAGTGTTTAAATCAGATCAGTCAAGTTTCATAATATTGTTCGTTGGAGTACACCTCCTATATTTCATGGAATTATGATCCATGATTCATTAATTCTGAGTAAAATTTCTTAACCGTATAACTTCGTGTATAAAGCCTACCGATTGATTTGGAACAAATCAAACTGATTGAAGCTATGTTATCATTAAACATTAAACTCGATTAAAATAAAATTTTAACTTGGTTGTCCAACATGTGTTTGTTTTCCTTTGAACTTAATACAGATGTGTATGTGTGTGTGTGCATGTTGCACATTGCACAATTTGAAGAATTATACACATATATATATATATATATATATATATATGTGTGTGTGTGTGTGTGTGTGTGTGTGTGTGTGTGTGCGTGTGTGTGTGTGTGTGTGTGTGTGTGTGTGTGCGTGCGTGTGTATGTATGTATAAAAAATAATAAAAAGTTCTATATCGAACTTTGTTTGAATAAATTCTCTTAGATGATATTATGGTCTTAACTCCCGATGTAAAATTGTATTGCATATAATTTTCTCTCCAAAGTCTGCCATTCTTTATTACTTAAATATACATACTTTTGAATTTGTAAATATTTATTATTAATACGTCTCTATACCTTGTAAATGTAATATCAGATAAGTTTAGAACGGAGGTCTGAAAATTTTTCTGTCTCATCTGTATACTTAATTATTCCAGTATAAATTTTCTACATATTCTCATTAATGGATATCAGAACATGCTACACTTTTGTCTTCCTTATTTTTTGCTTCTTACTTGTTTTATTGTACATGTACGATATCCTTTAATTCAGATTTTTGTTTTTTTGCATATTTGATGACTTGAAATATCACTCTCCATTTTACATATTTAATTATATATTCTTATATAAATTTCCAAAATTTTTCCTTTAATATTTCTCTAGATATTTTAAACTTTATATATAAGCATTAATCGAGTACTCCTTTATTTATTTATTAATTTAATGCTTGTTGTATGTACTGTATTTTATATTTGTTTAGATATCTGAAGTGGTAAATTCTTACTTTTATGTTTAATAATTCTAGTATAAATTTTCTAATAATTCTTTTCAAAATATTTGATGTTCATTACTTTTTATATTTCTACATATATTTACTAAATTGTGAATTATTAGTATTTTTTATTGTTTCATTTTGTTACACAACACAGTTTAGACTTTATGCTTGCTTGACTTTTAGTTAAAAACCTTTCAATCATATCATTAAATATTTCGTGACTTAGATATATACATATTTTTAAAATTTTCTAGTTAAGGGAATCCTCGCAGGAATTTCCCAAACAAAGATAAATTCAAATGAAATTCATAAATTTTAAGTAGATTTTTTTCTTAAAAGAGTAGACATTGAAAATCAATATAATTTACTAGCTGTTTCCTTTTAAACTCTTCTATTATATTAGACTTAAAAATGGTTTCAAAACATAGTAATAACACAATTAACATAATATTAGTATTTTTTTTATATTTTTACTAAAATATTCTTTAAAGAATATGTTTTAATATTTTAATCCATTAAAGAATATTTTCTGGTCTTGCATATATATATTTATAAAATTTTCTAGTTAAGAGAATCCCCACATGAATTTCGCAAACCAAGATAAATTTAATTAAAATTCATAAACTCTTAAATTTTTTTTCTTAAAATTGTAAAAAGGGAAAAATCATTGATTTACTGACAGTTTGCTTTTGAACTCTTCCAGTATATTAAATTTAAAGATAGTTTCGAAACCTAATAATGTCACAATTAACAATAACATAATATTGCTATTCTAAAATTAGTATTGTTACATATTTACTAAAAAATATTTTTACCAAAATATTTTTTAATCAATATTTTTACTAAAATATTCATTAAAAAATATGTTTTAAAGCAATTTCACTGCTACTAGCAAATTAATATTCTAAGGATTTCAACGCCGTAAACTCTTTTGACTGTAACCGAGACTGTAGCTCCTCCAACGTACAAATATACATATATATATATATATATATATATATATATATATATATATATGTATGTATGTATGTATGTATGTATGTATATATATTTTAACAAATATTTTTACTAAAATATTCGTTAAAAACTGTGTTTTAAAAAAATTTCACTGCTACTAGCAAATTAATATTCTAAAGATCTCAACGCCTTCAACTCTTTTGACTGTGACCGAGACTGTAGCTCCTCCAACGCACATGCGAAATGAAATTGTTGAAATTCTAGAAATACCAGATACCTCCCACACTGACCACAGGGAGTGACCAGCTGCTCTTGAAATTATTTCAAATAAACTCCTAAATATTCTGAGCACGGAAGCCATTTCAGTTCACTGTTGCCTTCTGTTGCTCTCGCACTGGACTGAATATTTTAAGAACACCTAACTTGAAAGAGATCAGGTGAATTTTTCAATCAAAGAGTCTGTGAAAAAAAGGGTGATTGTGTTATTCAAATGAGATTAAAATATGTGTGACGAATGAGGGAAGACAGGCAAAGTTTTAAAGGTTATCTGCTTGTCTTGCAGAACGTCATTTGTTTTTTTTTCCCATTTGAGGTGATTGAAGAGTATGGGAATAATTAAATTTGTCTGAAAATGTTCATTTATATTTATGGAAATCAAACCTGAGTTGTATGGGTGTCACACATCTCGCTGTAATTATTATTTTTTTTCCTTTTTCAAAGGAGAAAAGAAGCATGGGAATAAATTTACCAGTCAGCGAATCCTAATTCCTTGTTTTAATTGGGGAAAAACGTTCTTTACCGTCATAATCATAAGTGGTTCTTTATTGGTAGAATGGTTAAGTTTTCGGTATCAGTTGGTTGTGACGAGGTTCTGCAATTAGCATGGATATTTGTAGTCCATTGAAATTCGCTTTAAACTGTATGCCTGTTAGGATATAGTGTAGCCCAAAAAAAACCGCCAAACCATATTCATAAATGAGTTTTTCATCTTGAAGCTTTCATTTTTAAATAGGAAGAATAATCCACAAAACTTTTTTTTTCTGACACCAAGTAATCATAGTGAAAGATTGTAGGAGTAGATATTATTTTTTAAACATCAAACTATCAATAAAAGTCGAAAACATACATAGCCTAATAGTATAAGGAACAATTATTGTGGTTTAGATATCTTTTTTATTTATTGCGGGTTTATACTTCTTTGCGATTTTTAATTCGTTATTCCTTAGTCCGAAGATTTCGCGTATGAAATTTTAAGTTAAGACACGAGGCTAATATCTTGGTTTGATTAAATAAATAGTAAAGCTTTGAAATCATACTGTTTCTATATTTCCTTGCACGTTCAATAATAAGATTGAATGTGGCCAATTATGAATTCAAATTGAATTTTGCTTTGAGGCTGTCAGTGCTATAAAAAAATATCTGCTGTCATACGAAAACATATTTTATTTAATGTATTTTCCAAATCTTATAACTGTATTACCTCATGTAGAGCAAGTTGGAAGAATTGATAATAAACAAACGCAAAAACTCTAAACTTGATGTATGCAATTTGATGTATGCAATATTTGTTTAACAAATATTCTAGTAGTTTGTGTAAAGGTCCTGTTTTTCATTACATAATTACTACTGTATTGCAGTTTGTATAACCGATTCGATAATTATCTGAAACAAAGGTAATGAAACCTATTTTAAACTAGAAATGAAAGTTAGTTTTTAAGTGTGTCTTGTATGTTTTTGCACCCTGATGTTTACTTTATAAGGATATTCCTTAACTTTTTTTTCCAGCATATGCTAAGATTTCTGTTTAATTTGATATGCTTAATACAATCAGCTGATTTTTCCCTAAATTTTGAGACCCTCAAATTTTACAATACATATTAATAAATGTTTTTAAACAGTAACTTTTTATCAGGATAAATCGTCGAATGAATATATATATATTTATATATTGATTTATATATTGGAAGTGATTTCTTTTGTAGTCATTATGGTGAAAATAGTTCACTATCACCTTACTTGTTTCACTAGTCACTACAAAGAATTCAGTAACAAAGTATCATTCCAATTTGTGATAAAAGATTTTGAAAATAACACTTCATCTCATGCCCAGAATTTTTCAGTTTGTAATAGTCGGTTGAACAGATTTTGGGATTTAGATTCAAACTCCTCTCTTCTAACTCCCCTCCTAGTATGTGTATATATATATATATATATACACACATACACACACACATATATATATCTATATATATATATATATATATACACTGCTGGCCACCCAAATTGCAACACCAAGAAAGACAAGAGATATCACAACAAAATTTATTTTGTAGATAACATGTTGACCAAGTATCAAATGATTAAATTTATAGACTTCTGTGAAGTGTGGTTCCTGCCAAAATCAGTAGCCAGAGTAGCCGCCATTGTTGGAGATCACAGCTGCCACACGCCTCGGCATTGATTCAAAGAGACTTTGGATGAGTTCTTGGGGTACAGCAGACCAAGCAGCTTCCACACGTTGCCAAAGTTGATCTGCTGTGGCAGCTGGGGATGGAATCTGGGTCAATCGTAGAGCAACCATGGACCACATGTTTTCTATCGGTGAAAGATCCGGAGAATGAGGCGGCCAGGGAAGCAATTCAATCTGGCGATTGACGAAGAACCGTTGGACAATGCGTGCCACGTGTGGTCGCGCATTATCCTGTTGAAATATGGCTGTGGCCTAGCCCTGAAGGTAAGGAAGGACAACTGGCTCCAACACCTCGGAGATGTAGCGCTGGCTGTTTAAAGTACCGGCAATGCGTACTAGAGGTGTGCGAGAGTGATATCCAATACTGCCCCATACCATAATACCCGGTGCAGGATCAGTGTGGCGGTGCATAACGCAGCTGTTCAGCATCCTCTCTTCACGGTGTCTCCAGACTCGAATGCGACCATCGTGGTGTTGCAGACAGAAGCGTGACTCGTCAGTAAAGACAATTTCATTCCATTCTGCCGTCCACATCCTTCTGTCATCGCACCATTGGCGGCGGAGACGTCTGTGGTTCTGCGTCAAGGGTAGACAAAGCAATGGACGTCTTGCGGACAGACCACTCTGCTGTAAACGGCGTCGAATGGTACGCGCAGACACTGGATGATGCGTTACAGACTGCATGTGCTGTGCTATGGTTCGTGATGTGACTGAGCGATCCGTCACTGCCATGCGCACAATTTGCCTGTCATCACGTGAAGTGGTGCGTTTAGGTGGATACGATCGAACACGCCGGTCCGTCGTACCCTCCTGCATCCAACGATCACATATTCGCATTACAGTTGTTTGGTTTCGTCCAACACGACTACCGATTTCCCTGAAAGATAATCCACAATCTCGGTAGGCCACTATCCTTCCTCTGTCGAACTCGGATACTTGATCAAAAGATGATCGCTGTTTTCGACGAGGCATAATTGATCGTTTTTTTTGAAAAAACCACAAGAAAAACACAATTGCCGAACTTGAAATCGTCGAAATCTCCAAGCCTTAAATAGCGCTTTGAAGTGGCGCCGCAGGCGCGCGTGATGTGCATCTGCGCTGAAATTCTAATCATTTGCATATCTCACCTCCGCTAATGCATGTTGTAAATTTCATGTTATTTGCATGTTTCCTTCAGGGTGTTGCATTTACAGTGGCCAGCAGTGTATATATATATATATATATATATATATATATATATATATATATATATATATATATATATATATATATATATATATATATATATATATATATATATATATATATATATATACATAAATATACATATATATATATATATATATATATATATATATATATATATATACATAAATACACACATATATAGGTAGGTAGGTAGTTCCACCGTTAGTTTTCATCAGCCCCTCAGGAACGAGACTCTTTTAAAAATAAAAATCTTCACACCTGCATTCATACATACTTATAGAGGAATTCTGGTTGCACCTCTGGTGAACAGAATACAGCATTCCATTTTTGTCAGCCCGAGTTCAGAATCGTGTCCTTTCAAGTGGTCGTTGTAACTTTAAAGTACAAACTAATATAAATATATTAAAAAATTGTCACACACATGTAATAAATACGAACGCTAGAAAATGGTTTAATCATTACATTTATCATGCTTCATCATTAGATTTCGTTCTATATAAATTTGCTAATTTCATTAATATACACATATACATGCTTATATCATAACTTTTTTTTTTAAATATGCAAGTAAAATCTCCTGAAGAGTTTTTGGGCAGAATACAATTTAGCTTCAATTTTTTTTCCATCCTTTTTTTCAAGTTATTATAACAAATTCTGAATAATATATCTGACCTGCATAATTAAGCAAAAAAATAGCAGAAAAAGCTTAAGCTAACGAAAAAAGTTTTAAAAAAATACTTCCTGAGTAGCTTCATTAAGAAAATATTAAAAAAAATTATAAAATCTTGGAAATAATTTTTAGGTTCCGTGAATGGAAAAGGGATGATTGCTTTTTTTTTACATCAAATATATAATTACGCAGTAAATAAAGATGTACATTTCGACTAATGACATAAAATTATTAGAATGCATTCTTTTTTTTTATATCGTATTAGGATTAAAAAACTCCAGCTCTCCTCTAAATATATTCAGTATATTTTAGTGAAAATTTCGAATGAAAAAAGTATGGATGTAGAGGAGATTTTACTATAATAACAAATCTTGACTTCAACGGCAAATATTAATTTCTTTAAAAGTCCAATTAGAAAGTTTGATGGAAATAATTTATGTTAATTATACACCCTATTTAAAACAGATGCTGGACACGTTAATTGTTTAAAATTATTTTTTTTTACGGTTGAAATAAAATACATTTTTGCATAGGGCAATACAAATCGTCATTTTTTGATATGATACTTAGTTTCTTCGTTGAATGAAACATACCGTTAGCTACATGCTCAATGAATATTTCATTAAGTAAGCAATATTTATCTTAATTGATTAGTTAGAAATACTTACCATTCAGTTCGGAGTAATAAGTTGAAGCCATACCTTAACCACACACAGTTGAAGTCCCATAATATCTGCTACTAAATACTGTTAAAAGAAACCTGAAAAATATTTGGTGTAAAATTTCAAACAAATATGAAACCTTGAAAATTAATTTTAATATCACCTGCGTATTTCTAAGGCTGCTGTATACTAACCCTATTGGATTCGCTCACCTCATTGTTAACCTATGACGAAAATTTGTCTACTATTGACAGCTACATAAAAGCTGATAATCCAAAAAAAATTGGTATTTTCCGTTAGTCTGAACTTTTCTGCACCTTGCAACAGGATTCATTTTATAAATTCCATCCACCAAAGGAATTGATGATCGTTTAAAACATACTATACCAGATTTTTCCTCCGGATAATTTAAATTTTAAAGTATTATTTGCATTTAAAAAAATTAAAAATATAGTACAGGTCTTTCATATTCTTTAGTATGTTATATTAGATTTAATTTTAATATTTTCTTTTACCTTATTTTGTCTATAAAAATATCCGTTACTACTTTTGATAAATATTTTTTTTGGCATTAATTGCATGCATTGACCGTTGTATTTAATTTGAATGTACTCCGTAGCGAAGCACGGGTATTCAGCTAATTTACTATATTTATAAAAACATAATTACGAGCTTCATACTTTTAAATATATTTGCTCACGCACTGCTATGGAAATATTAATTGATGCATTAATTTTTAGCACAAAGTTAGCTTTAGTTCATTTCATAAATAAGAATTAAAATACGAAAGTTTTAATCTTTTGTTTCGATGAAATGTTTAAATTATTTTTAATTTACCTTACCCTCGGGATAGCAACAGGTGGTTTTCAAATTGTACATTTAATGTCACTCGTACACACTAACTGTTTTCAACCTTATTTATTTCATTATATACTACGCATTTTTCAGAAATTTTACATCAAGAGTGAGTTAGTGGAGTTTAGTGCTCTTGCAAAGTGTTTGTATAATTAACGTAATAACGAGTACAGGCTATCAGTTCAAATATCTTACCTTATACGATATTCGGGTAATAAGTAAGAAATTTTTTATTTCCATAATTGGTATGTTTATTTTCATTATTTAAAGAAGTTTTAACGAAGTGAGGAACATTTTTAATAACCTTAATTTAATATTACGGAAAAACAAGGTGTTGCTTTTCGCTATGTCTAAAATTTCATTAATATTTATTTGTTTAATAGAATAAGCATTGATATACAAACAAAGTATTGCTATTTGAACGAAATAAATTTTGTGTAAAATGAAAAAAAAATTGTTCATAAATGTTTTCGAAAAATACGTGCATCAAAAGAATTGCATGATACCGGTCATTACTCAGGTTCTTATAAACCTTAGTAAACCATAATTATGTTTTTTTTTATTATTTAAATTTGAGCTTAAAATTGTAAGTAATTATTAAAATGATATTTTTTACTTTGTTTTTCGTTATTAGTATCATTTATCTGATTTTAATTATAAAATTTATACTGATAAATTTTCCTTCAAACTAACGTAGCGTGTTTCATTACAGGTGAGAAAACTTATTTTTCATTCAAGCTTCGATCTATGGTGACAATCTAGAAACGCAGTTTTCAAGATCACGTAAGTTTTTAATCAAGAATACTATAAGGAAAAAATATAGAACACTAGTAGTATCAGTGTTTCTTTAATTCAGATATTTTTTCTTTAGTTTTCTTTTAATTTAACTTCCTTTAAGCAAAAAATAGCTTTCTTGATACTATTAATAATATTCGCTGCCTTTGATGAGAAAAAACTTTATTTCTGAATTATTTTTAGGACTCTATAATGCAGCCAAAAAACTTTACATATATATATATATATATATAAATACAGTGGTACCTCGACTTACGAGTGTCTCGACTTACACGAGTTTTCGGAGATACGAGCATTCTCTCGGTAGATTTTTTGCTTCGAGTTACGAGATAAAATTCGGGTTACGAGCAAGCTTCACATATACCACCGCTAGTTTCACCAGAGAATGCCATGTTACGTGCTCATCAAATGAGAACACAAGAAGCATATAATATTTACAACCTTTATGTACAATTAATATACAATTGTATAATTTTAATCTGAGACTACTATCCAGTCTGAAACCGAGAGATTGGATTCTGGGAAAATGTTCTTCGGATTCTCAGAAAGAAGAATCTGGACATTACAGCCACAGTGAAAGATGCAACAATCGCCCAGCTTCCGTGTCTCACACGTTCACTTTAAGAGTGTAGCTGGTAATAAAAGCGAAAGTCGGGAAAGCGGGGCGAAAAGATCAAAAATCAACGAATAAGATTTAAATTTTCAGTTCAACCTTTCTCCTCTTCTTCCATCAGCATCTTCAAGTCTGATCCCCAAGGTAAATGTTGTACATTACACTTAATAAAACAAATTTATTGCAGTACAATCTATTGTATTGCATTTTTATACAATGTTCGTCGTTTATAAGCACGTTTTTCTTATTTAAAAACATGTAACAAAAAATTGCTGTGTTTTGGGGGAGCCCGGAATGAATTAATGGCATTTCCATTCATTTCAATGGGGAAAATTGATTCGAGATACGAGTATTTCGAGTTACGAGCTAAGTCATGGAACGAATTAAACTCGTAAGCTGAGGTACCACTGTATATACACACACACGCACACACAAATACACACACGTAAAGTGCAAGATGCGTTATCCCCTTTATTTAATCAAACTAAGGCTGGATTCCGCATGAAGCCTAGGCTCAAAGTTTCTTTCTTTCTTATTGTTTGTATATCATTACAGTAGAAACGCTAAGTGTATTCTGTCTGTCCAGATGAACATGAAAAGTGAGAGGTGCAGCCCAGTATTTTTTTGATGGAATGCATGAAAATTTTATATCTATTTATCTACCCGGGCAACGCCGGGCAATCATTCTTTAAAAATAATTTCATTAATTTTCTTAGCCTTAATATAACTAATGGACTAATTGTTCGGAATGAAAGTTATGTGTCGTTATGTTTCTCTGTTTAAAGAGCTTTTCCTCCCACTGCTTAAAAATCCCAATAACTCTAAAAGATTTATCTTATATGATTTTACGGAATAAGTAATTCAAATATATATCGTATGTTAACTCTGTTTCGCGAACTTAGGGGAAAAATTCTGTAGAACTCTTAAACTTCTTCCCATTTTATGATCCTCAAACGATTAATATATTTAGATCAACAGAAGGCTTCCAAAAACTGGCCATGGGACAGACTTAATTTTTATTTTATTTTTCCTTTTTTTCTCAAACTTTATTAAGTTCTATTAGTTAGAACGCCACTGTCTAAAATTGTCTAAAGCAGCCGTTCTCAACCTTTTTAGACCCACGACTCCACTAAACGTAAGAAAAATAAAATAAACACTTCACCTCCCCGTCACCCCCAGACCAACCCTCTTGTCCCCCGCGCATCAAAGGCTAAGTCCGGTGAATAGGTAGGGTGTGGAAGCACATCCATGTGAGTTTTGGCGAGAAAGTGTGTGACAAGTTGGGACTGATGTGCAGGTGCGTTGTCATGCAGAATACACCACTTAGCAATCGTCAGTCTCCACTTAGCAATCGTCGTGATCTGCGGCAGTTTACGACGAATAAATTCTCTCAAACGACGTAAATTCTCTACATAAGGCTCCTTGTTTACTGTTCTGCCTTTGGAAATCAATTTTGAATGACAATTACTTGATAATCAAAAAACACCTCCATCATGACTTTCCCTTTACTCCGATCCTGCCGGAGTTTCTTCGATCGTGGTGAGGAGGGTGATTTCCATGTTGAAGAAGCACGTTTTGATTGGATATCAAATAAATAACACCACGTTTCATCACCTGTTTCATCACCATGGTAGAATCACCGTACACCTTTCGTAGCATTTTTAAAGTCTCCGTAGGTGTTTTACCTGAACGCTGACAAAATTTAATGTTGCAGTGCTGTTCTTCAAAAACCGCTTTTATTACGTCGAAGAACAAAGGTATCTATCTCCGGAAGAAAACAGCAGCGCGCACGGTTAAATCACTTGACATGGGCGAAACCAACCTGAACACGTAGGGATTGTTTGGTAGAATCAATTCCATACTCTGTCACTTCAAATACATGCTTTTGTTGTCATAAATTACCGCATTCCCCGAACTTTTGGATCGTTCCTCGTATATGTATGTATATATATATATATATATATATATATATATATAATTCCTGTACGTGCGTTTACAGTTCTAACGTGATTCTCTACGTATTTCCTTCGGCTTCCTAGACAAGTTCGATTTTAGGACACGCGGTAATTCCTGTTTCTCTTTCACATTTACCAAATCTCTGGAACTATGTTTGTAACTACACAAGAAATAAGCCCGAATAATTTTGCAAGCAGCAAATATGCTTAGTTGGATTTTTACCCCGCTTCACTCGCTGACAAACTCTTAAGACCGCAGACTTGAATAGGGGCGTTGACCGATAAAAGTGTATGTAGGGGTACCTATTTAAGTATACGAGGGGGAATGAGATTGTTCCTAAAATTAAATTTTGTAAATTCCTGTTGTAAGGAAAATGGTAGTATATTAGGAGTAACGAAAGCTAAAATTTTAATATTTTGATATGATGGAAGGAGATAAATTTTATAATTTACTGCCATCGCTTTTCCATTTCTCGATATTTATGACAAATATTATTTTGCTTAGTCTTGAAATTAACACATATTTCAATAGTTTTTTTTATTATCATTGACCAATTTTTATACTTGTAAATTTCATTTATTTGACGTTTTGGAAAAAACCATAAGAAGTCCCTTAAAGATAAATACTTCTCCATACTGTCTGTATACATATTTCTTTGAGACACATAATACTAATGAACATTCAAACTATTAAATGGTTTTAATTATTAAATTAGGGGAAGTGACAGAGAAATCAGCATCTCTAAGCAAATATCGGGAGGCTTTTTTATTAGATACACCCCTCGTCGTTGAGTAAACCATTATGATTTGGATACGTGACCGAGAAGCATGTAAACGTCCTCCTACCGGCTTGTCTAACTGTGTTAGTCTTGCAAGAACGGTAAAACTAATTGTGTCAAGGAATTCGATTGTGGCCTGATAGTTGGATCTCAGACGAGCTGGGTACAGACTTTCTGCAAATGTCCCTTGTTGAGCTTAAATAGCACAAAAATTTCTCAGGTGTATCAATAGTGATACACCACCTAAAGAAAGTCAAGTTAAAGGAATTCCTGTGACCCAAACTACCTTGTCAAATCCTGTTTGCGGGATATTGCACTTTACAAGCTCCTAAATTCGACGAATATTTTGGGTACCCATCCTTCGAGCGAGAGCTAATTTACGGCTGAAATGAGCTTGTAATCACAATCCTTGGAATACAACTGACTGGTCCACTAAGTGTTTTCTTCATAGCTTCGTTGATTTCCGACAGCGACTAGGACGCAAACAGCATAATACGGTAATGGACTCGTCCTGAGTTAATCGATGGCTTATACTGGCTTTGTCAGTACTTGAGGAATGTTTCATGACAATTCCTTGAAAGCTGCACTTCTAGCGAAACAAAATTTCGATATTTTCCAATATTTTATGACGCATAGTCCTCTTTCCTCCATGTGGCATCTCTCAGCCTGACAATGCAAAATTCCTCAAGGCCTGTTTCAAGGTGTGACTCCATGAGTATGAACAACTCTTTGCCTGGTTTCCTTATCCAATGGTTTCTTTAAATATTAATCCCATCATGTGTTTCAATATGCATTGGGTTAAATGCTCCAAAATGTCATAAGTAAAGTTTACGGGTTCTTAGACGAAGGGGAAAAAACCTCCTTATTTGCAGGAGTTGCGGAGATTCATTTTCCTGTTCTGAAAAATATCCCTGCACAACGGTGTCGAACACTGGTGGAATTCGTAGTGCCATAGGAACTGAAACAAAAGACAAGAAAGGTCCAGTTTTGTTTTTAAGAAAGAGTACCTTATAAAGTAATCCCCAGGGTTATAAAGGATACCTTATAAAGTATATATAAATAGAAAACGAGAGCGGAAGAAATGTATGTATTTTAGTAATATGTGGAACAAACTATGTTTCCACCTCCAGATGTGACAATTTCTCATGGATCTTTATTCATTTCATAACTATTACAAAAAAAGATGTCTGTAAAAAAGTTTATTAAAATTCAAATATATAAAAAAACCTTTAGATAATTTAACTTTAAAATGCATCTTTTTTCAAGATATCTTTTATAAATTTAAATCTGATTTTTACTTACATACTGGTTTGAATTCAAATACTTGGACAAGATTTATGACTTCAAGACCGTAAAGGAAAAACACGGGATCGTCCTCCCCCCCCCCCTCCCTCCTCTCCTCCTCAGATATATTTCCCCGCTTGATGGATACGAAAAAAAAAGAGAGACCATTCATATAAAATTTAAATTTTTTCCGAATTCGTAGAGTAAACACACGCTTCGCTTTCGTCTCGAATCGCGGCACAATTTGGCCGTCATTTTTGCCACCAATTTTCACTTAAAGCAACACCCTGGCTTTCAAACACCGGGATTCTGCCCTCCAACTCAGCTCCGTTCAAAAGGTAAATACAGAGGGGTGCCCTCGGCACGTGCGCCATTAAGGGTCAGAGGTGTCGAGCGGCATTGAAAGCACCCATTCGCAGGGAGAGGGCGAAGAGTGACTGGAACAGAGAAAGAGAACATCCCACCGGTCACTTATTACTCAACACAATGGACAATGGGATCACAGTGGGTGTTAGTAAAAACCCCTCTCAAAGGAAGCCTAAGAACTTAAAAGGAATCGGCTGGATTATAATTCGGGCCGAAGGTTTCGAGAAAGTGAATTATTCGCTCTTTCGCTTCTTTTTTATCACTATCAGGAGAAGGAAATAAAATTTCGCTGCATTTTTATGGAATTTTCGGATACTGAACGACATTAAAAACCCAAATATTTCAGTGACGACCCAAAGATTCGAATATGTTATGCCAAGATATATAACCTTAAGTTTCCAAAGTTTACAATTGAAATATATTTGACAATAAAGCCATCACAAATTACTGCTCTTCATTTATGATGGTTTTAAAGTCAAATATATTTCAATCGTTTAATCCATCATCAAGAAGTCTACTGCTTGAGTGATCACATGTAAAGATAATGACAATCGCAGTTTCAACTGCCTTTTGAATTTTCAGTGCTACTTCTTTACCATTATGTTACTACTTCTATTATATTGCTGCTTCTTTACCATGATTTCAGCAAAATCTTGTCGCTGAAATATTAGGGTTTTTTATATGTGGCTGCAGAGAATTCTCGCGGAATATTGGAGGTGGGTGAGATGATTGCATATTTTACTTTACTCTCAAACGGGAATATTATAGTTATACTGAAGTTCTGGAAAAATTGATATACCTGTCTAATTCGTCGTTGGGCATCGGTTATTAAATCCGATTTCATGCAGTGACCGTTGTACAGCCCTTACGCTGTTGTTAGTAGAGGTCCCAGCATTGAATTACGGTGTCATTTTTGCCAATGTTGCCCTCCTTTCACTCGAAATGTTTGTCGACAGAAGACGCCGGTCACAGTCATTCTGAGTATTTCGACGGCCACGCCATTGCAGTAGGTTAGATGTTTTACCGGAATTCTTCGGTTGCCCAAATTGGTCGGCAGATCTGTAGTGTCCGTCCGGCACCCAGACCTATACTAAACATAACCGAACAGGGGGAATAAACCCTCGGCTGAGTTTGCAGTTTTGCTACGCAGCGTCTAGTCTTCAGGTTCAACAAGGCTTATAAACGAAAGCTGTGGTAGCCGTTAATATTGTCGAATTACCAGAATTATTCTATTCGAGGTACACCCTTGAAATGGTCGAAGTTGAAAATCTAAATTTTGCCTGTATCTCCGAAATGTCATGACCCATCTCAACCGAACCAACTATCATACCTCGTTGAAATCCACCTAAATCAAGATCACCTGCCATGCTTACTGCTCAGTCAGCTTTTTAAACATGCATAAATATCTGTCTCTCTATATAAGCTGCTTGCGGGTGAGAGCATTTACGAGAAAGTGAGTACTGCAACATGTTCGAAAGAGATCGCCTATTCCAGTTATTGTCACGCAGAGTGGCAATATAACAGAGTTTGTAGTTGTCTGGTATGGGGTGTGTTCATAAATAAGCAAGACTTTAGGTAAAAACAAAAAGTTTATTTAGAACTTTAATAAACGTTAAAATATTAAAAGCAATAAAAAAAAACTAACTTTCAACAAACTCGCTCCATGAGCGTGAAACCTATAAACTTAGAACATTGGTATAAACAAAATAATCGCAGACGGAGACTTCTAACAAACGAATCTCACTTGAGCGGGAGTCCGACTGTGTGTGCTGCTAGGGGCACCTTTGCTCTACCTCGAGAGTTATTTATACAAGAAAGATCACAAGAACATACATTTGCATAAAATAGACTGGAAAGGAAAAACAATAAACCACGGGGAAGACAAATGGAAAAACCACATTACTCAGATGTATGACGTAAAAGTTACCTTGACAAGGGCGGCTCCAAGGAGGGGCAGTAGGGGCAATTGCCCCCCGAAAAAAAGCCAGGCGTATTTTTTTCCATAGCCTAAAATTATATAATCGTAGACCTAATGCTAAATGAGTTTAAATGTAAAATGAGAGGATGTTTATTATATATATATATATATATATATATATATATATATATATATATATATATATATATATATATATATATATATATATATATATATATATATATATATATATATATATATATAAATAAGAATAAGATGAAAGAGAAAACCAGTAATAGCTCTAAAGCTACATGAAGCCAGGAACATCCAACATGTAAAGATAAGTATGAATACGGTTTTTGACAGCATTTCTTCATCAGCGGTGTCAATACTGTCTAAAAACCAATGGATTGTTTCTGATGAGTATGATCTATTAAATAAACACACTCAGACACCGTACAATCCATTATTAACAGAAGAATTGAATAATAAATGAATTTGTATTAAAGTACTTAACCAAAGAACACCAAGCCTGGCGCCAGCCAGAGTGGAAGTTAAGAACTTGTAACCGCAAGATGACTGACGTCATAACTTGCAACCATTGAGGTAGTGGATACTCATTTACAGACTTACATAGGTAACTTATTTTAAGACTATTATTCCATTATTTATTTAGTTTTATTATTGTTACTACTATTAGTTAATTATTTTTATTATTCTTATGTTTTTATTTTTGTTTTTAGTAGTTATTATTTTTATTTTAACCTATTTATGTTTAACTTATTAATGCAACAGAACAATATATATATATATATATATATAAAACCCTAAGAGCCGACGTTGCCCCCCCCCCCCCATATCTCTGGCCTCGAGCCGCCACTGTGCCGTGACATCATTAGCTTTAGGTAACATGTGCTATGTAAGTCTAAAACGATAGCATGAATGTTGGAAAGTAATACAGGTAAACTAAGTCTTATAAACAGAAGTTTAGGAAGCCCTTTTAGGGTTTACTTTCCTAACAGTTATTCTGGCACTTCAGGGTATATAAATAATGAGGGATAAACATAATGATGATTAGAGTTACAGAGACAGATGTTGAAGTTTATGCGCTCTAAATGAGCAAATGGTCTGTATAGTCCTCATTCAGCAAAAAATGACTGTAGCTTCCCTATTCAACCAACTAATCAACCTAAACAAGTTTCAAAAACTTATAATAACCAATGAAAGTAATTATATTTAATAGAGGAAAGTTTCTTTTGCATATGTTTCTCCTCTTATTAGATCATTTGTACTAATATATCTGTTTCTGGACGAGGGTCGAAAGACTAGGGCACTGGTTTACACACCTAGAGTCTACGAAAGGGAGTCCCATAGTCGGCAGGGGTATTCGGAGAAGTTTGGAATCGGCTTTAAAGCGCCCGGGTCTGATTAGTCATTATAAAGAGAAAGATGAAAGCACCGCTCCAAACAAAATTGCAGTATCTGTCATCCCTAATATCCGAGTCATTTGTAATATTCACTCCTCCTTTGGGATTTTTTCTTGTTTGAGAGGAAGGGGGGCGCGAATAAGAAGCTGGCTTCCTTCCTAAAAACTGTCGAGAGCAACGTGCGAACGCGATAGCGCACCGATTTGTTATGGTCCACATGAAGTTTTACTTCCTGCTCTCAAACCAGACTAAAGAACACCATTGTATAAAAATTATGATGATCATTCAAACAATTTCTGCCAATTTTTGATCGAGAGTTCAGATTATATAAAGATAATATAAAAAAACAGTGAGCACCCCAAAAGGATATAGGATTGCGCGATCCATGAGAAAATGTATTTATTTTGCAATATATACAGACGTTTCCGAAAGTCTACCATAAAAAAAGAAAGAACTATAACTCAGATAAGAGAACATGTTGCATCCTTTCGACACTTGGATGAAGTCAAATTATTATCAGAAAAATAAGCTGCTCTTGTTTAACTGAAAAAATGTAAAAAATTAATTAATATTACACTGATTAGGTTAACGAGATTAGGTTAACTGATTAGGTAGAGAACTAATTTTGACTTTGGAAACTTCAGGTTATATATATTGGTATAACATATTCAAATTTTTAAAAGTATCGGGAGAATACGAGGAATTAAATGTTATTAATGTAGAGAGAACAATTTAAAATATATCATTTAAAACATTGAATAACACTTTAAATTATGTTCCTAACAAACATAAAATTTTGTAACATGTTTCTTCTATGTGATACAGGTATATTCCAAGAATCAAAAGTAGATGGTGAGAAAAGATTTGCATTTAGCCAAATGATTCAATTCAAATTAAAAATTGAAATTTACTAAAGATGGTTCATATGAGTGTCCTAATTCAAATTAAATTGCATTTAGCTTATGAAGCAATTATAATTGTAGATAGTGTTTAGAAAGTATGGATAAAAATAGATGAAAAAAATTTTAAGAGAAATAAGTAACCCCAAATAAAGTAAATTTATTGCTAAAAATTTCTTTTTATATACGAACCCCATTTATTTAAAGGACAGTGTATAGCTAAAGCGTTTAAGGGGAAACTATTATGTTATGTCTAACAAAGAAAGGGATGAATTTTACGACTATATTCCATCCCATCTTATCAATCTTTCTTTAAAAAAAAAAGAAAGAAAGAACTTTGTGCCTTTTGAGGGTTTAAGGGGCTGTTTTGGAAAAATGAAAGGAAAGCGAAAAGTGTAAACTGATTCTTAAAACCGGTGGATTGATTCTTTAAAGCGAAAATTTTAACATGGAACTAATACATTTGTTTTTGTTTTCACGATATTGATTCTTATAAACGGTTGATTCTTATAACCACTGATCACTATAAGCGGTGGTTACTGTATTTCTGCCTCAAGCAAACAGAAAAAATAGAGGGCACATTGCTCAGAAGTTCTTTATTTTATAATCACTATTATTGATAAATTATTATAGCCAGCTTCTTTTCTAAAAATTTGAAAAGGTTTTCCTAATTGATTCCCTTACAATAAATCAAGGCTTTATGGTGGTTAAGTGTCATCCACCATACATCAATTAAATGTTAGGCGTCTAAAATTAAAAACTTAATAATTTAAAACACGATTAAATATTGATGCCTGATTGTCAGTATAATACAGAAATTTTAAATGACTCGAACTCCTTCCTATAAATAGAGTTTATTTGCTGTGCAACACTTTAATGAGATACTAGTCAATGTGAGCCATGAATACTGGATAGTTTTTAAATTAAATCGTCATTTTACCCCAATTAAAAAAATAATAATTTCCCATTTCATTTAATTTGTAATAAAGCTCCTGATCTGCGAATTTTTGGCAACCCAAAAACGGAAATCCTGAATCTTGAACCTCAATGTATACAACAAATGAATGATTCGGGACGTTTCAAATGCCTCTTGGGAGAGTTCCTTATTATTTCAATGATAAATTATTTTATCGAGCTTCTTTTCTAAAAAATTTTAAAAGCTTTTCCTAATTTATTCCCTTATAATAAATTAAGCCTTTATTGCGATTTAGTCTCGTCCTTACATAATTTAAATGTTAGGGGTCTAAAATTCAAAACTTAATAATTTGAAACACAATTAAAAATTTATGCCTGATTGTCAGTACAGTACAAAAATTTAAAATGACTCGAATTCCTCTAAATAAAGCTCCTTTGCTGTGCGACAGTTTAATGGGATACCAGTCAATGGGAGGTGGGAACACTAGAAACTTTTAAATCAAATTACCGGGATACTCCCAGTAAAAAAAAATTAAATTTCCATTTCATTTAATGTATAATAAGGCTCCTGATCTAAGAATTTTTGGAAACCAAAAACGGAAATCCTGAATCTTGAACATCAATGTATACAACAAATGAAAGATACGGGACGTTTCAAATGCCTCTTGGGAGAGTTCCTTATTATTTCAATGATAAATTATTTTATCGAGCTTCTTTTCTAAAAAATTTTAAAAGCTTTTCCTAATTTATTCCCTTATAATAAATTAAGCCTTTATTGCGATTTTGTCTCGTCCTTACATAATTTAAATGTTAGGGGTCTAAAATTCAAAACTTAATAATTTGAAACACAATTAAAAATTTATGCCTGATTGTCAGTACAGTACAAAAATTTAAAATGACTCGAATTCCTCTAAATAAAGCTCCTTTGCTGTGCGACAGTTTAATGGGATACCAGTCAATGGGAGGTGGGAACACTAGAAACTTTTAAATCAAATTATCGGGATACTCCCAGTAAAAAAAAATTAAATTTCCATTTCATTTAATGTATAATAAGGCTCCTGATCTAAGAATTTTTGGAAACCAAAAACGGAAATCCTGAATCTTGAACATCAATGTATACAACAAATGAAAGATACGGGACGTTTCAAATGCCTCTTGGGAGAGTTCCTTATTATTTCAATGATAAATTATTTTATTGAGCTTCTTTTCTAAAAAGATTTAAAAGCATTTCCTAATTTATTCCCTTATAATAAATTGATCCTTTATTGCGATTAAGTCTCGTCCACCTTACATCAATTAAATGTTAGGGGTCTAAAATTCAAAACTCAATAATTTAAAACACGGTTAAATGTCGATGCCTGATTGTTAATATAGTACAAAAATTCAAAATGACTCGGACTCTTCTAAACAGAGCTCCTTTGGTGTACGACACTTTAATGGGATACCAGTCAAATGATGCATGTACCAAAAAACCACATTCGATAACAGTCCTCCAAAATTTCAAAATAGTTTGTAACTTTTTTTTAAAGTTACTTTTTTGTTGTCTCTATTCTTACCTCCTGTTTTCCCTTACCTGCAGGGTAGATGATAGAACTCGTAGTTTCTTTAAAAAAAATCTTAGTTTCTTAGTTTCTAAAATAAATTTATTAGACTCTAAAATAAAATTTCCTGTAGCATGTACAGCACAGGGGATTATTTTAGTACTATCTGTATTTAGGACAATGTTTCTCTCTTATTAGCCAATGATTGGGCACACTTTCCATCATAAATTTGCAGTAGAAAGTTTAGAGAAAAAGCGAGTTAAAAAAACTTTTGAAGGGCTCAAAATTAGGGTGGGAACACTGGAAACTTTTAAATCAAATTACTGTGTTACTCCCATTAAAAAAAAATTAAATTTCCCATTTCATTTAATTTGTAATAAGGCTTCTGATCTGAGAATTTTCGGCAACCCAAAAACGGAAATCCTGAATCTTGAACCCCAATGTATGCAGCGAATGAATGATACGGAACGTTTCAAATGCATCCTGGGAGAGTTCCTTATTATTTCAAGAACTTCTCCTCCCTCTCCCCTCCTCTCCACATTCTGTCGTAATCACCTCCCAGAATATCGTCAATTGAAATTCATCTGCCAAGTCTCACGAATCCATAAAGGGGAAAACTATAAAAACTCAAAAATGGTGATTATACGACCCGCGAGGTCATCCTTTCACGATACGATTCAATTGTTCGGAGGAAATCTGGCGGGCGGTTCCTCGGACCGGCGAAACCCGCGCATTAGCCGCGATCGGAACACGAACCTGATGGTCCTCTGAAAGCCGAGGGGTCCCGAGGAGCAACCTCCATGCTCAATGGAAATGGCCATTATGCCTCTGCTCTGTTTCTGGTTTTGTTTCTTTCGCATGGGCTCTTTCATGACTGCAGAGAGAATGGCATCGCTCTTCATTCATCGGATACCACTTTGCAATAAATACCGCCCCATCACTTCGCATCGGTGTCCCGAGGTGCCCTGGGATCAAGTATGAGGTCTGGGAAATGGAATGGTCAAAAACTGCGTCGGAAATGGGCAAAATTAACAGATTTTGAATACCTATTGCCAAATATTGGCTGGTATTTTCAAATTCACGTTTTATAAAGTTTTAAAAGAAATCTTATGTAGATATGGCTGTATGTTCGAATAACTGCTTAATTACGGTTTTTATTATCATTTTATGTCCATAAAGAGCATCAAAACACCCATTGTGAGTGAAATAACTTCCTACTCATTTACTGATAACAGTTGTTATTAAGAACGTATATATGCCTTTACACAATTTTACCTGTTACATCTTAAAAATGACCAGGCTTGTATCAGTTAGAATCTAAAAATATTTTAATTATAAAGTTGAATTTGATTTCTCATCTTTTCCCTTTCTTACTCGTTTTTTCTTAATGAATAGTATCTAATGTTATATTTACCACATATTTAAAGGTTTACTTTCAAGGACAAATTTTAAAAACAAATTTTCACTGAATTTGAGACAAAATTTGATACAAAATTTACGACACGTTTGAATCAATACTTTTACAATCAGTTCAATTTTTTTGACTGGCTCAAAATATGCCTGAACAGTTACTTCCTTATACAGATTAACCAGAGTACAGATCATTTGTGACTTCAGCAAAGAAATAATTGCTGAATTGCGAGACTTAGAAAAACCATACCAGTTTTCTGTCTAAAACTTCCCTCCATCTCTGTTCCATTAGAGGCCGTGAACGGAAAATATAACAAAGCAAGATCGCCTATTTGAAGGAATTTCTACATGTGCTATCAATATTCTGCATAATATTAATTATACCTGAGTAACTTCTTTCAATACGAAACCCCAATACTAATATTTTAAACTCTTACACGAAATGGCTCCTATGTCTCCCACCAAACCCGGTGAGAAGTTTAGAATACTAAATGGAAATAATTCTAAGCCTTTCAAAAGTTTTTTAACTGGCTTTTCCTCTAAACGTTTACTGCAAATTTATGATGGAAAGTGTGCCCAATCATTGGCAAATAAGAGAGAAACATTGTCCGAAATACAGAGAGTACTAAAATAATCCCCTGTACTGTACATGCTACAGGAAATTTATTTTAGAAACTAAGAAACTAGGAATTTGGTTTTTTAGAAAGTACCAGTTCTATCATCTACCCTGCAGGTAAGTGAAAACAGAAAGTAAGAATAGAGACAACCAAAAAGTAACTTAAAAAAAAGTTACAAACTATTTTTAAATTCTGGAGGACTGTTATCGAATTAGGCTTTTTGGTACATGCATTATTACTTTTACAAATTACATTATCACCAGATCAACTTGGATTCAGTGACTACCGTCTTAACAAACACTTTTATATCTTGAAAAAAACCGATCACCTGAAACAGGTTTTCACTACATTCATTTGCATTATTTTCTCAAACTGTTAACATTTTCTGCGGCAGCTGCTGGTTTTTTTTTTCTTATTGATTGTTGTCTTGAACTCTTAAAAAAGAAAAGTAAAACCTCTTCCTACACCCTCTCAAATTTCTTCAAGGTGGAAAAACGGTATCTACAATTCAAACGGTACAAGTTTAATAGTATCTTATCAAATTTCTGATGGATTAAGGGATCATGGTCGAAATAACTTGTATCGATCAGAAGACTATCCTTCTTTAAGTTCAGCTTAGGTTCTTAAAGTCTTTATTTTTAGTACCCTGAATTTATGATTGTAAGGAATTCGGCTTATAACACGAAATATCTATCCATCTAAATTTCTTGTTATCGCATATTTCTGTTTTAAATGATATATTATAGCTATATATATATATATATATATATATATATATATATATATATATATATATATATTAGTGTTTAAGTCTGTCTTGTAATTTTTTAAAAGCACTAATTATGTCCTAAAGTTCCCCCCCTCTAAATTATGAATCTGATGAAAGTATTTGATTGATCTACTCTGCTGTTACAAACGTTTTACTTATTGGACTTATAAAAACTATATAATGCTTCATGATTTTCGTATCAGGGACATTACATAATACTAATGTATTTTAATTAAAATTCTTAAATAAGTTTAATCCGACAAAAAAAATTCAAAATTTCTAATTATTGCGTTATTTATAAATGTGTGTGTTAATCAAAGAATATCGCCGGGGGGGGGGATGCCTCAAAACGATGAAAATGTTTCCAAAAAACCGTTTAACAAATTTTGTAAATCGTGTGACGAAATCCGATTTACAAAAATTAAGCTTTTGAATAAAACTTTTGAGCCGTTTTTTTTTCAAGATTTATTTTTTATACGGTCGTTTTGCCGTTTAATAGCATAATTCACCTTTGGTTCACGCGAGCAGCAGTTTCATTGTTCACTGTTTATATTAGCTGAGCACCAACATGAAGAGGAAATAATTCTCACTTCGGGTACAGCGAGCAATCAGCAGATCAATCGGAAACTAACCGGAAAACCTGATGGAGATCTTATTTTGATCTGATGACAGTCATGTGTTCCTAGAAATTTTAATACACGGAATTTTAAAATTAAATACAGTAAACATCCTTTAGTTTCAAACACTTTACTGCCATAAAACATTAGTATCTATATATTTTACAACCTATTACACCGTATCATGCCCACGGCAATTCAATGTATTGTAAATATTATTATTTGTATGTATTATACCTTAGGACTATTTAATAAAACTCTTTTGAGTTCCTAAGAGTTTGTCTTCGTGCGAAATAATTCCTAAGTGTACTAGTACTGTATATATATAATCATCTTTTTTACACTGTAGTTTCACAACCATCATCTACGGTTGTACCTGATATTGTTAGGCGAGCATTGAACTCTAAGGAATGTACGGCTCTGATACATTTCGCAGAACGATGCTACTTTGAGTCTACAACGGAATTCAGCAAAAAAAAATTCCCAAATATTGTCTCAAAATTCAGGTGCGGCTTATACACGCACGTGGCCTATACACGAGTAAATACGGTATTCCATGACGAGCCAAAACTTCCTTGTTGGGACTAAAATAGAGTATATCAGAAAATGTATCTAGATTTTGTGTCGTTGGGACAAAAAGAAGCCTCCAACATAGACGTTCGACGAGATAAGGGGAGGGGAGGGGAAGGAAGGGGGGGGGAACTCTTTGGGTCCGAAATCTTTAAAGACTTGGGTTGACCTAAGCACAGGGACCTATAGTACAGGTAAAAGCCGAAATATATATCAAAGTAGGTCAAAAGAACTAGGAACCTTGAAAATGAACGGTTCAGATTTACATTCGAATTTAAAAATCTACTTACATCTCCTTCGGTACAATAGAACGCCTACAAAGCTCAGAATTCGTCTTTGAAGGTGATAAACATGTTAAGGCGTTAAAAGGCACATCCCGAGAAAGGTTTTAAGTCCTCAATATAGGATTAACTTTAACTCCTCGGGGCATCACCAAGGAAAAGGTCAAAAGGGGGTAAAAGGGGCTCATTAACAAGATACGAGCTTGTTAAGGTGAGCCAATGACTCCATATGACGATTCTGGGAAATTCTGATTAACTTGCGGTTTGCAAATCATAGGTCATCAGTGCAATGCTGCACCCCAGTATCATGATAGGTCTTAAGTTTATCCTGACAATCCTAGCGAAAAGTGTGGCATTACAAATAGGAAAATTTGGAACTAGAGACATACATCAAGCAAACCTGTTGTAGATAAACCCTTATTTATCAGCTTATTGCAGTTTCAAAACCGGACTCCAGAAAGAATCGAGTCATATTCGACATTTCTTTCTTAGATGACATGTTTGGGTAATATTACATTTCTTCTCATTTTATTTTGAGATACAAAGGAAAAAGACAACAAGTATTCATAAATGTATGCTACAGATGTTTTTTCAGGTTGACATGTAAAATTTTCTGCTCTGATGGATTAATACAATTGTGAGACACTTATAACATATGAGTCATTTGCAAAAACTAAAATTGAAAATATAGTAGAAATGCTAATATTTTTAAAAGTACTTGATTAACGTATACACTACAAAAATAGTATACAATATTTTTTTTCATTTAATGACAAGAAATGTAGCCATTAAAAGGATTTTACCACAAAGTAATTTATTCCAAGGCTGGGGGGAATAAATATAAATTATATATTGTAAGCAAATAAAGCATTAAATACATTAAAAATTTAATATCCTCCATACATGTAATAAACATTCAGTATAACAATAGTTTCAATAGCTTTCATGACACATTTACCTACCTCGTAGTAAAGTTATCGGAGTAAAGCAAAATTTACCTTTTCTTTCGGTTCTTTTGTTAGAATGGGGAAAGTTAGCCATTAATTAGAGCGGAAAATTTGTGGAAAGTTAAAAAAATAAGTGAATGTATATTTATGTATGGGCAGTAGATTTGACAAAGTATTACATGTCATCTGATGTGACTATAACATTACCAGGTATTCTGATTTTTTCATTTCAATCTGGGAAAATGGGATACATGCAAACGCGTACCCGTACATGTGTAATCACACATACACAAAGATATATATATATATATATATATGTGTGTGTGTGTGTGTGTGTGTGTGTGTGTGTATATACGGCAAATACCATTCACTGTTTGACTGTTTTTTAAACAACCTTTAAGGTTGTTAAAATAGAGGCTAAATTCCCTCCCACCCGAAAAAAATCTGTGTGTATATATATATAAACCCCAAATTAAGTGTCGGATATCGGTTGTCAAATTATAATGTGAACTCCTCTGAGGAATAACAACACTTTACTGCTAAATTTGATTTACATTACACTGGTGTAAGAAATTAAGAGAATTTGCAGACTTGGTCGAGTATCTCTAGAACTACTGTACCGATTTTAATGAAATTTTGTATGTACATACATTGATACAATACAAAACAAATAACCATTCAATAATTGTAATACACACGCATGATCGTGCGTAACACTCGTTGGAGTCGGAAGGTATGAAACAGCGGTTGCAGAATAAACAAAAAAAAAGGTTAATAGGGCGTATGGTCCCCTCTTACAGATATACAGGTCTCGCAGCGTGATTTTATACTTGAAATAAGGCAGTTTATCATTTCCTGTGGCAATTGGTCCTACTCGTTCAGCAACGCTGTTTTCCTTCCCTGGATGGTTCTCGGAGGGAGGGTGCGAGTTTCAATTGCCCTCCCCAGAGCGTCCCAGACACGATCTATAGGGTTAAGGTCTGGAGTTCTGGCTGGCCAATCCATCTTTCGAATATCCTCACTCTCTAGAAATTCGTCGAGCAGAAGAGCTCTATGTGGCCTCGCGTTATCGTCCATTAAAATGAACTCAGGGCCAACTGCACCCCTGAAAAACAGAACATAGGGCTCCAAGACCTCATCCCTATACCTCACACCAGTCACAGTGCCTCTTTCAAAGACATAGAGAGGTGTGCGGCCATCCAACATGATGCCTGCCCAGACCTTTAAACCTCCTATGCCATAATGGTCGATTTCGCGGACATTGGAGGGTAGGTAGCTGGTTCCTGGTTCTCTCCATATGAACGTACGGCGAGAATCGGTGTTTAGGCTGAACCGGGACTCATCAGTGAAGAGAATGGTCGCCCATTGATCCATACTCCAATCTCTATGCTCTCTGCACCATGATAAACGGATTCTCCCGTTCATAGAAGTGAGCGGGATGCAAACAGCAGGTCTGCTTGCAAACAACCCTCTCTCATGAAGTCTTTTGGAAACAGTCACCCTTGATACATAGGTTCCTGTGGCTGCATACAAGTCACGAGAGAGCTGAGAAGCTATAGCACTCCTGTTACGCCTTGCTATAATTGACAAATGACGATCTTCTCTGGCCGTCGTGGCTCTTGGACGACCTTGCCCAGGCTTTCATCGATGGATCCGGTATCCTCGAACTGTTTCCATAAGTTACACACGACGCTGGGCGTTAAATTGAATTCTCTACAAATTTGGACTTGAGATTGGCCTGCTTCTAGCCTTCCCACAATTCGCCACCTCATCCCATCATCTAAACGTTGGTGGTTACTCATTTTTACTGTTACAATTTGAAATTAACCGATTGCTGCAAAATAACACCAAGAAATTCGCCGAGGTGTGCTAGTGAACGAAATGCGTCTTAACTTACGCGCGCTTATAAAACCTGTTTCTCTACTGGCTCCGTCTACATACACGTGTACGCTTACGTATTTGACGTACAAGATTTGCATTTTTGTCTAGAAGCAGTGGTTTTACATTCAGTTCAGTTCTTTTCATGAAATTCGATAAAATATGCAAATTCTCTTAATTTATTTCACCAGTGTAAATTGATCAGTTACATAATTGATGGTAGTAATGTATTCCGTCGGGCAAGGGTATTCAGCTATATATATATATAAGAACTAATTTTCCTTTCAAATAATTTATACCAATGGCAATATAGTCTGTGCTTCTTGAATTTTGACTACTGTCGTCTTAAGATAAAGTATCTGCGAAATGATAGGTTTCAATTTTTCTTTTTTCTTCTAACTGAAATGCTATACACTTCTTGCTAGAAAATACTTTCAACAAGGCATCTTTTCAAATTGTTTTATTTTTCCATTTTTGTATGGAAACGTGTTTCATTTGTGTTTTTCCAATTTAGACGTTTTTTTGTAAATTTCTCTTCTTCTTCCTATAACTTCTTTGGAAAATATCTTATTTTCATTCTTTGCTTTGTAATATTTTTTATCATAATAAAATTATTTGTTGTCCATAAATAAATGAAAGAAAATAAGAAAATTGAAAATTTTGCAGGTTTAAATCACTTTAATTAAAATATGCCTCACTGACACGCTGGGAGGTATAAATCTGTAGTTACTTGCTTGATCTTTTTTTTCTTGGTTCTGATGAAGGAGACACTGACTCATCTCCCACATATTGTGCAAAAGTTTTGACATAAACAAACTCATTTATCAGACCCTTAATTCAGCTTTGTTTCCATCTGACATCTTTATTTTAAGAAATTCGTTATTCGAATAGTGCTATCTAGAGACTGAATTGCAGAGATCGGATATGTGAAGTTTGATGTGCGTTTACAAAACTTCTTAACATACATTCATTATCAAAAAATCAAAATGTATAGAGGTAATGGGCATGCGCTCCAGAATTTTAAATTTCATCTGTATTTTATTATGTAATAAATATTTATTCTTTGATACATATACGGTGTAAGATTAACAAAGTGATTTACTGTAGAATTTCTTTTGCCGGCCACTCATATTTAACGGCTATCCCTCTAAAGGGCCATATTTTGTTCAGACTCCACAGAGACAATGTTATGGAAGACACCTATTTTTATCGGCCACCCCTCAAAACGGCCACTTTTTTCCGGAACCAATATTGGTCGTCATAGAGAGGTTTAACTGTATTAATAAATAAATATTTGGAAGATTTTCAAAATTTCATTCGCGATCCAAACATTTTTTATTTTATACATATTTATATTTTATTCATACATACATACATATAAATTATTTTTCATTTTATCTTATAAAATCAATTAATTTTTCTTGAGAGATAATTTTTATACATTATTTAAGAAATTGAGAATGGAATGACAAAATGAGATTGAATTTCCCATGCAACACAGTAAACTGCAAAGTACTGAAGAAATCGGTTTCTTTCTATTTAATTTCGTATGCAACACAATAAACTGTTAAGTACTGAAAAAATCGGTTTCATTCTGTTGAATTTCATATGCAACACAATAAACTGTAAAGTACTGAAGAAGACGGTTTCATTCTCATACATTAGAAAATCATTGTTGCAAATAACCGCGAAATACACCAACAAATAACGTCAAAGATTTTGCTGGAAACTCAATATGCCATTAGTTGTTATTCTTTTTTTTCCCCAGCTTCACGGCGTAGCAGTATTTCGAACCATTGCTTGGTTGCGTCAACACATGTGTTAACCATATGGAAATCTTAGCTCTCACACATTGTGTTCAAAATCCTGTAAGGCAGTATTTCAAGCGTTCGTATTCTTCCATGTTATAATGTCATTCATCTACAATGTTACTATTTTCTAAATCTTGATCAAGATGTATTTTTAAATCTGCAACGGACATCGATTTTTATTGTGAAAGAGGGTATTTTTAATTAATCTTCCCTTTTCTAGGACCTTTTTTTTCTTTTTTTTTTTTTTTTTTTTTGAAACCCTTATTCGAGAGCAATGCTTAGTTTTATAATCCTTAACAAAATATTGCTATAAAATAACTTATTTTAAATCAGGGTATATAATTATTTATTTATGGGGTCAATCTATTAAAAGGAGTTTAATGGGGCTCAATCGGAAGTCAGTGTATTCTGAAAGATAGAAGATATCAGGATATTGAAAGCCTCTGAAAAATACAAGAAATTTTCCTTTACGAAAGCTCATAAAAAAGGATAAAAATTTAATTATAGAAATAATTTACAATAATTATAGGAAATTAAATATTTAAGCTCTAAATCCTGTATAGAATATTATTTGATATTAAAAATAATTATTTCGTATTTAATAAAAAAATAATTATTTCAATAAACTAAAGCTCATAAAAAAGAACAAAATTTTATTATAGAAACGATTAACAATAATTATCAATAATTAACAATTTATATTGAAAATGAAATATTTGAGCTCGAAATCCTGTACAGAATATTATTTCTTATTGAAATAATATTCAGTGCATAATTTTTTTGTTTAAAATTGATGAAAATAGGAGAAAATATTTAATTAAAATTAGTACACATGATGTGGATGTATGAGCACGTTATGAGTATGTATGCACGTGCGTGTGTAATATGAACAGGCCTGACGAGACAAGGTATAAGAAAGGCCCTTCATTATGACATAGTTCCTGGATACTTTGGAATGAACACAATATCATCTGACGTATTCGTGTTTAGATTTGCCCAAATAGTGGCTTCTATGAGAACAATACCGAGGTTTTTCCTTCTTTTCACAAGTCATCGATCGGTTCTAAATTATGTAGGTTCGAGTCCAAGGGAGCATTATGAATCCCGAAATCAGGACCCTGGGGTTTTAACTTAACCTTTAGCTTACGAGGCCCGTTTTTCCAATTCGCTCTTTAGAACGGGAAATTTCATACCCCCTTTGTAAGAAAGGTCATTAAGGGGGATATATATATATATATATATATATATATATATATATATATATATATATATATATATATATATATATATATATATATATATATATATATATACATATATATATATATATATGTATATATATATATATATATGTATATATATACATATATATATGTATATATATATATATAATGTATATATATATATATATATATATATATATATATATATACATTCATTCTTGGGCCCGTATTCTTGGGATATATGCTATCCCACCTCTTAAGGAAAAGGTTAAACCAAAACTTTTTGCCTCTCCTAATGGCCCGTTCACATTGAATCTGAAGTGTTACGTAGCTTTAGCGTTAAAAATTTTAATCTGTCAGAGCTCAGTTCGTTAACCACGTGATATGTCAAACCAATCACAAAATATATCAACAATCTCAGCCAACGTAGTAACGCAACGCAATGCTCCGGACTCAGTATGAGTAGGTCTTTATCTTCTTTAGACCAGGCTTTTACAGCTATCCGCTTGTAAGACATCGCTATACTTTCCTTGTTCCGTAAAAAGAGTTCAGTGTTTCATTCAAGCAATTAAATATCTTACCACTTGTCAAGTCAATTAATTTTCTCAATATTCATCTTAGCACAACTTATAAACATTTTAAAAATTAATTGTACATTAGAAATGCATTTAGCCCTAAAGCTTGAAATATTTAATTTAAAAAATTTAAAGAGATGTGGGAGATGCGTATTAAATACCATTTTTAAATTAACTGCATTCTTTGTAAAATTTATCACACATCGCTCACTCCTTTCAACAACGTCATATCTCAAAAAACGGGATTTTTCAAGACAGTGATTTTAAAGATTAAAAGTAGCACAATATGTATTAAAAATAAATATTAATTCTGCTCTCTAGTGGCTAAATATTGAGCGGTGAGATTTGACTATCTTGCAGGGATATACTACTCTTTCAGGGCATTCTGAAAACAGGCATAGCTAAAAATCGCCGATTTGTGAGTTGTTGTTGAAAGGAGTGAGCGGTATTTTAAACATAATTTTATAGAGTTACACTTCTTAAGCTCCTACGGTCTTAAGCTACTACGGTAAACGGTAATCTGCCTCATATTCGAATCCCACGTTTTACATCGGTGTATGTAACGGTTTGGAATTGGTTGTAGTTGTATCTAGTATGTAGGTCGACTGTATTCATCTGCATTGTATCAAAAGATAACCAAACACCAATCAACTTACTTGAAGATAAGAATCGAGATTTCCAAAAAAGGCGAAGTCATGGCGCAGTATTCTTTAGAGCAAAAACTAGGCCTTGAGGATTTACATATGATTGTCAAACGTCACAAAAGTATAATTATTGCATTTACGATAAGAGAGAAATGGATTTCTTATATTTATTTAAATACAGAATTCCTAAGCCATAGGGAAAATATAAATTATTAAGAGAAAAAGAAAAGATTGAAAGAAGACATAGCCGCATTTTTTTTCTTATTCACATAATTGATAAGGATCACAATCAAGTAGAGTTAGATCTTCTAACGTCCATCCCTATGTTTACACCTTTTGTCCACGAATAGCCAAAAATTTAATCACCTAAGTTCATGAACAACACTTTCATCTTTTTTATCATCGTCTTTTCTGCAAAATCCTTTAAACGTCCTTTCTAAAAAAAATGAGGTTTGCGGATTCATAAAAGCATAGTTCTCGCAATAAAAGACTCGTATTTTCCCACCATCAGTTTTAATTCACTGTCTTGGAAACTGATGGTCGCCCCAGAATGCTGGTCATCTTACACGAATCATGCTTTTGTGGACGAGTCACGAGAATCAAATGTTTTGTGAGGAGCTAATTTTCGCAGCTTCCATCTCTCCTTTTGTACACAGAGGAGATAAAACTAGAGCACAATGCATGTCCCGAAAATTGCCACGGCATGAGCTGTGTAGTCATTACGAATGGATTCAAAATACGCGAACGCATGTAAATCGAAACGCGGCTTATAGTCTGAAATATTTAAACTATAAGCAAGCAATTGTTGTATACATCAACTATGAGCAAAATGACATAAACTTTATATTTTTCCCATTACAGCCAACTGCATTTTATGCATTAGTAATTCGAGATTTACAACAAAAAACTATAAGGTTGAGCTATGACGTTTCGATTCATGTATATAGCAATATTCAATAGATGAACCATACCGGCAGATGTACGCCTTAGTAACAAAAGTAATTTATATAATTTTATAATTTACATAAATTTACGGCACTGTTTCTCCATTTTTTTAAATTATGTACTACAGTGGAACCCCGTTATAACGAACCTGGTATATAACAAACTCACGGAAATAACGAACGAAAATTTTGGTCCCGCCGTTTTCCTATTGTATTTAATGCTAATTTATCCTTTTATAGCAATCCTCCAAAATCTTAAGAATCGGCTATAACGAACATTTTTTTCAGCCCACTACTGCATTTTTTAAAAAAATTTAACTTTTTAACAATGCTGAAGATATAACGAATGTTGATGAAAATGATGATGAAGATTTACAAGTGCCTATCGCGATGTGGATAGAAAAGCACAAAATTTCATCATTCTCAGATTGTGACATGCAATTGTTCGAAACATGTGATGATGAAGTCATTACATGTGAAAATCCGACTGATGAAGATATTGTGGAAGAAATTAAAATGAATTATTTTGAAATCGAAGATTGTGCATCTGATGCTGATGAAGAGGAGCACATAAATGACGAAATCCCCACCATCTCAAATGCTACATCAGCGATGCGTGTCATTAATAAGTTTTTGTCTACACAAACAGTGGAAGAAAGAGTGTTGGAGTCATTTGATGTATTGGACAAATAAACTCATAAAAATGTGTTTGAAATCGGCATCACGTCAGCAGAAGATTACCGATTATTTCTGTATCAAAAAAGTGAGCAACAATTAAAGGTAAAATTAATTTATTTCCATTTGTCTTCATTTTTAGTTAATTTAATTAGAATTGCGTCCGTTTAATGTAATCGATTTTAGCCGATTTAATTTATTAATGATAATTTTTAATAGATTTTATCATTTTTTAATACATCATTATTGAATACACATACCAACTAATGAGTTATACATTTTGTGAACTCTAACATTTTTCTTAACGGTTCGGATATAGCGAACAAAACCTTTGGTCCCTTGAAGTTCGTTATAACGGGGTTCGTTATAACGGTAAGTTTGAAAATTTCTGTATTTTGAGTGTGCGTAATGACCCCCATGGTCAATGAATGAATCCCAACAACTCACAGCTTTAGTGAAAAACATATGATGGATAACAATAATTCTTGGGCAGTATTATGTCCGTACACTACTGAAATTTCTATTCTTCATTTGAAATAACGTTTTTTTGCCCAGTATGAAAAAAAATGCAGTTTTTTTTCTCTATGTTTACAAAAGAGCAATTTTGTGTATTGGGTTCCACTCTGATTCTTCCTCGTGAAAAAAAAATGTACTGCTAAAAGCAATTAAAAAAGTAAAATGTTTGGAACCAAAGGATATCTGAGAGGAACTCGCACATGGCAACCAGATGGCAAAAACCCGTGGGTGTCATAATTAAATTGCACTTAGTTTTCATAATTTGTTTTGCCATTTACACCTGAATTTTTTCAAAAATAAAATAATAATAAATGCATATTAAATTTACTAGTCCCTCTATGAGGTCAGAGAGGATGGGAGAGGGTATGATCCCCCCCCCGGATACCGCCCCTGTGGGTGCTCGATCAAAATTGCGGTGGCACATGGCTAAATCCGACTCCGATCCTTGTGGTGCCGTTAAAAAGAAAGATTTTTAATATGCAAAATTTGCATCAAATTCAATATTAAACCATTTAAATGTATTTTTAATAGTCTTAGTTCAAAAGTTTCTCTTTTCTCAAGTTTGCATTTCAATAATTGCCAATCATAGCTAACCAATGAACTGCAGTCTTTACGATTTATAGTTAATACTCTGTCTGGACGATTATTTACAATACAAATGAGGACGTATGACTGACAAAGAAACTTCTTTTACAGAATTGTCTAATTCACGCCCATAAGAGATGAAAAAATGGATCAAATGAGCTATGGATTAAAAAAAAATCACCACAAGAGTGTTCTAAGCAACCCAATCTATATATATAAAATAGTTCTGTAACTGACTGATTGACTGACTGACAGATAACGCACAGACCAAACCGCTGGACCTAAAGGGCTGAAATTTTGCAAGGCAATCCTTTTTATAGTTTAGGGGTGCACCAAGAAAGATGTTTTGAAAAATTCTTCTTAGATTTTTAAAATTGAATTCTTAAGCAATTTTTGTAATTTTTTTAGGTTTTCATTTAAAATAATAATTTGAGGGTTATAAAATTTATATCACGAGAAAGATCATAAAAATTCCTTTAAAATGAAATTGTTTTCGAATCTTTACCTCTATTTTCTGATTTTTGGTGAATTTTCAAAGATTGATTTTTAGAATTTAATTTATTAAATGCTGATCACGTGGTTTCTCTTCTTTTTGTGATACTTTAAATTAATTTTGCGTCACGTGCATAACAACGAAATAAATTTACAAAAAAATATTAAAATACGGTAAAAGATAAAATTGAACCACTAGACAAATTGTGAGGGAAGTTTTTTAAGAATTTAATTCAAATTAGTATGTTTTAAGGATATTAAATATACAAATTTATTTTATGGATATTAAATATACAAATTTATTCAGCTAGTTATCTATATAAAACTGAAGAAGGGATTTTTCAGAGTCAAAAAGTATCGCGATCTGACGAGAAAAAAATCCCTCAGAAAAACCATAGTGATATTTTTATATATGGAGGGCTCAGAGTTAAAGAGAACGAACTCCACTATTTGGTCATTTCGTACTAGCAAGTGAACAACTGCCATGGGACAGTAAAAACATCCTATTTTTCAATGTAATAATGAGCCAAGCCCGTAGTATAAATGATATATCATTGAAGCAGGAAACACAAACAGATTTCAATAGTTGATCAATACAGTTGTTCAACTTAAAAATCAGTTTTCTCAGAACTGACTCTCATGGATTGGTTGACATTAAGTCTGAGACCTCCATATACTAATGGAAATAAATTTTAGTCTTTAGAAAAGCAGTTTTTAACCATTTCTCTACTTACACATCTATACCACGGAGGAAATTCAAAGTGTCATCACCTCTATAAACTGTTGGGAAAATAGTTGAGTTGAAGAGTGTAATCAAGCAAAGCAACAATTTCTTCGATGTTACTAGAAAGGAATATCAACAAGCATACGTTAAGGACACAGTTACTTTTTTAAAATGTGATAATTTTGTAAAAGTTGTTACCATCACAGCTTTATTGTTTAAAAAGATAATTTATAGCACAGTATTCATTTCGAAAAAACTTTTTTTTAATTAAACTCACTAATTATTTTCCGCGTGATTGTTTAAAAATAATTAGTTGAAAAAGTAAGTAATAAAAGACTTCATTGTTTTTAATGAAGCTGTGTATCTACTTTAACTATTCAATGTCTAATAAACTCAATATAGAAATGAATAGCCCACGGTTAGAGAATTTTTACAGTTGTTTTCATTACATTAATTTAAACAACTTACATAGTAACATGCCATTATTTGATAATATGTATAAAAAAATTTCTACTTATCGATTAAAAAAATATATTTTCCAAAATGATGACTCATCGGTTTATAAGAAAGATTATAAGGTAAAGATGTATTTGTACATTTGACAGTCTAAAGGATTTGAGAGTAATAATTTAGGGAAAACTATTATCTTAAAATATTTCAATATTTATATACTTCTCACAACAAAATTTTTGAAAACTTAACATCATAATTATATATGTCCCTATAGCACTTTTGACTTTATCCTTAATAGGCATAATCTATTAAGCCATCCTTTATATGTGTAATCTCTCTCTCTCTCTCTCTCTCTCTCTCTATATATATATATATATATATATATATATATATATATATATATATATATATATATATATATATCTTATATATATATTTCTTCTGTCCGTGTGTATGTAACTGAACTCCTCCTAAACGACTGGACTGATTTTTATGAAATTTTGTGTGTGCGATTAAGTTGAATCGAGAATGGTTTAGATTCACAATTTGATCCGATAGAAAATGTTTTTATATTTTTAATTAATTAATAAAAAACCAACAATTTATAAGGGGGTGCGTCCGGTTAATGGAAACTGTTACAGTTTGTGGAATCACCCCTCTGGATAATGGCGTCCACGTTAGGTTTAGTTAGCAAACAGCGAGCGAAAAGATAAAAATAAATAAAATCAAAAAGTTTCAAGTCATATATTAAACCAGAATAGTAAATGAAAATAATAATCTTTCAAGTCAGATTTTATACTCTAAAATACATCAGATCCAAGGGCATATTCATATTCTCGATACGCGATGGAAAATTCGAATCAACGACACTCAGTGACACGAGATCTTTTTTAATCGCTACTGCAATCCCCCTCGCCTATATATTTGTGTCTATTGAAGAGATAAAGACTAATCTTCTATCCTGCTAACTTATTTCTGACTAAAAACTTCTCTGACATGTATAATCACCAGCCCACAACTTTCGAATGACGAATAAGTTTCACTTTACTCCGTAGAATGCCGTGTCGTCGTGGCGTATTCGGAAAGTCGCGCAAGTACCATGCTATCGACCCGGGTTCGAATGCAGAGTCGTGTAAGTTTTGCTAGACCTATTATTTCAGCATTTTTTAAGGCTTTTTTATTGCAGCTTTTATTTTATTATTTTTTGGTTAACAAACATTAGAGAATTTGACATTTTTACTTTTCAGATTTTAGTACTACAATGATGAAAGGCTGAAATTCTGAGATGTGTATAACATTTCACATATATTTTTTCTATGCTATTTATACTGTGTTAATTTTTAAATTGATTTTGGTTAACAAACATTCTTAAAATCCCGGGCAATGCCGGGTACTTCAGCTAGAATTACAACGTTTGAACAGGACAACGTCTGTCGGGTCCGCTAGTATATATATATATCCGTGATATGTATAATCTATAAATCCATCCATAACATGTACAATCTATTGTTTGGTTTTTATACTCTAGGTTTACTAACATATCGCACTGTCGTTAAAACTTAATGTGGTTAAAATGAAACGTAAAAATAGAAATATGAATTTGATATGCTCAATTATCTTTCTTGATGGTGATATGTGTGCGGTGCGTTCTAGAAATAAAACTCCACAAATATGATACATTTCTACACTTTGATTTATTTCTGAAATGGTATATCAAAATGATAGTAATGAAGTTATATATAATGGTAAAAACAAAACCCTCAAATAGACTGAAATACGGCTTTCGATACAAAACCAATACATTGAGTCCATGAAAAATGTTTTTCTATTTTTACCTTTCCCAATGATCAGAGCCAATAACTCCTACCTAACTCATGCTTGCTTTTAACTTTAACTTTTTTCTGTTAGTTATGTATGGTATATATATATATATATATATATATATATATATATATATATATATATATATATATATATATATATGTATGTATATATATATACAGTGGAATCTCGATCATTTTCGGATCCATCGTTTTGCAGTATGTGTCGTCCATTTTATCCAGTCCCAACGATCATATTGCTTTGTTATGTCTCCGCATCTATCGTTTTCCCGCATTTATCGTTCATTTAAATCGGTCCCTTGAAAAACGATAGATCGAGATTCCACTGCATATATATATATATATATATATATATATATATATATATATATATATATATATATATAGTTTGTGATACTTTTTTTTCAGGTAGAGAAGTTATAGTTTTTAACGTTTATTAGTTTTTTAAATTATCTTTTTACAGTGCTGCACTCGTATTTAAAAGAATAAATGGAGATGAAGTCAAGTGTTTACTAAAAAGAACAACTTTCACGTGAAATTATGAATGGAAAAAATCGTTTTATCAAAATGATTTTCCCATTTATCAGTTATGTTTATTTTCAAGCTTCAGAAATTAGAGAAATGTGAAGTTGAGTTGCACTGTGTATCATGAAAACATCCATTCACCTTTTCGCGTAGAAAAAAAAACTCTTTCAACAGATAAATTCATAGCGAACTTCTAAGAAAGATATTTCAACTTTAAGAATGTTTCAATAGATTTGTTTGACGAAAAAAAAATGCTTTGAAATAAACATTTTATTACTGTTCGCGAGGGGTAAGAAAAAATATCTATTTTGCGTAATTACAAACCTTGACGAAAGAAAGAATTCACCCTTTTGACACTTCAGAAACGTAACGATTTTTTCTCGAGTAGAAAATGGGAAAATGATGCCCAGGCAAGCGATACGTCCTGTGAAACTTTGAAAGAAATTCATTTTCTCTGAAATCCTTTATCGCAGAAATTCTTGCATAAAACTCTTGTATCTCTGGCCATTCAAAGATGGCGGCAGCCGTTTCGAATTTCTCCATTGTAAGGGAAAATGATTAAATAAAAACGATGAAATTCCAAAGAGTTTTGCTCCCTCACTGGAGGTCATACAATTTCGCTAAGTTGCTAACGAATAAACAAGCGTAGAAAAGAAGCAAAAAAACAGGAAAGAAAATAATCATAAGAATATATATATAAAAAAAAAGAGTCACAAGTTCGTCTTGTAGGTACCACAGCAGATCTTGGATGGTAAGAAAAAAAAAATCCGGAACGTTGTTTTGTCGTAAAAAAAGAATGATAACGGCTTTGCCCCCTCGTTCATTTAGGAGCTGTTCAACCCTAAGGGTTATGTTCTCTTGCTTTTGCCCTTGTCAAAGGACCGCGCGGGGCTGCCTCCAGAATAGGTTGTTAAATTTCTCGTTTCTCTGTTATTAAGATAATATTGAGGACGCGATAACAAGGCGTTAAATTCGGGGATGGGTTTTTATTGTACCAAGTTCTTCGCTTATCGCCCTGTTTTTGTTGCGTGGAGTGCCGGGGCACCTCAGAAAAATAGGACGATTTGTGCTCTGAATGGTGCAGCCCCGCGTAATTTGGAGTCGTTTTCTGGTGGGAATTCGTATTTAATATCCAACTCACTGGCAATAGGAACATCTGGAAAGTGCGGGAGAATAGTCGATAATTGGATCATCAGAAGGCTAAGTTTCGAGAACATATCAGAAGTTTAATCAAGGATGGAAGAAAGGGAAACTGTTTATCGCGCGTATTACGCACGTGTTAAAGGTATACTCCTCTGTCTACCATACAGTGTGTGTTTATTTTACAACTGAAGGGAAATTTTCAATTATTCAGACCTCTATTCTTAAAGGGCGAATTATATGAGGTCAATTTCAACGAATGAGGGAACTAAACTTCATAAAAATTTCATCTATTATATATGTTTAAAGATATCAACAATCATGATGATATTTCGACGTAATTTTTGCCTGTTGTTATTAGTTTTAAATAATAAATTAATGCTAAAACAGTATATCAAAACATATGAAATTTTTAAGAAACATCAGTCGTTCATAGGTGAACCAATTTTTTTCAATATTAGGAATTACGAGATCACCAGTAACTCGTAAAGTCACCCACTTTTCAAAGTTTAAGAAGACTTTAAGCTGAGTTTGATTATTTCCTATAAACAAGGTTTATCATGTGATACTGTCAACAATTTTTTAATGGCCTTTTTCTTTGACGTGCAGTATTTCGAACAGTTTTCTTTCTTTTTTCTTAGCATAGAGTCATTGCAAAACTAGTGCCATCTTTCAGTAAGGTTTTTTTTTCCTTTTTTTCAATGCAGAAAGCACTCGGCTCCTACGATAGGTACTTCTTGACATGAGGGCACGATGGCCCAGTTGGCAAGAGCAGCGGGCCAGTGATCTGAACGTCCCTGGTTCGATGCTCGTCGTTGCAAATCCATCGCCGTGTTCACTAATGGTGGCCGGAGCACGTCGTGGCTCCAATATCCTCCAAGTTCTCAAATTTACCTTTGGAGGTGCGGGGTCAAGTGTTCCGGTCTCGTCACTTGACTCGGTTCAAAATTACTGAACCGGTCATTTAGCCAAGTCGGACTCCGACCCTTGTTGTGCTTATTCAAAACAGGAGCTGCCCCTTTCATCCCAAATAGTCTATTAAGACCTGGTGAATGGAACCTCCAACCAGGGGGCATTAGCAACAGCAACAACAACTTCTTGACATTGTCCCCTGAAGATCCGCGAAGCTTTGTTGGCTACCTTATTATGGAATCACCTTATAGGTGACATAGCATTACTCCCTATGAGAGGGACAACACGGAAACGACCAAGCCCTATTCGAGACCACAGCGCTCTGAACGCTAACCACTATACTATGTGGACGGCATTTTTCAGCACATAAAATCATTTTACCCTAAATTTAAAAAATAAAATTTTTCAACTGACCATTGGCAACAATTAAATTTGTAAATAGACCAATCTTTCACCTAAGAGAAACAATATGTTTAAAAATTTCTATTATTTCAATTACTTACAATTTTGGCTACTTTTTGGAGTGATTCCTCCCCAAATCTAGTAATATTCCATTTTGAATTTATTTTCTCATTCCTTCCTCTCCTTAAATAATAATGACAAAAAATAACATTATTATGCATTGCTGTAATTGTAACGCTTGTGAATTGTTTAAAAAATAAATTCCTATCAACGTAACTTTTTAAACCGTGTGCTCTCGATTAATCGTTAGAAGGTTTCATAAGCATGTTCATGCAGATATCGGCAAATTTACGCACGCATGCTACAGAAACTACTGATTAGCAGCCGTGAAACGTGAAGTAGCGAGAGCTTTTAATTGCCTCTACGTGCTGAAATAAATTACTTAAATGGGTTAAATATCGAGTGCTTCAGGTGTGTAATAACACAGTGTTAAACCGAGCATTTCACTATCCGAAAAACTCATTTTGAGCGGTCACTCTTCTTAATCGATAAAACTATTTACTTTGATTAAATATTCATGAGATATAAATTATAGAGCGAGTTACTATTTCTATTATAGTTGGAAGTAGCATACTTAGAGAATAAATTAATCCGTAAATTGGATAAACAAGGCAAACGAGAGTTAGTGAAGGATGCAAGACTAGACGCTAGTCCCAGAAGGATGCCAATGTAAGTTCTGCTTCAGGTTAAAAAAAGCTACCTGTTACAGGATGCAATGGTTCAGGGTTTACCTGTTTTGCGAATCCCACTTTTATACCTTAAAACATGTTTTCTTACCCTTCGAGTTATACATCCATTTTTGTAATATGCCAAAAATAGCATTTCATTTTTTTATAGTTTAATATGATGTAATGACTTTCATATGTATGCTTATGTGTATTGATGCAATTCATATATAAATAAATTTCTTCCGTATTAGAATGAACAATGAATAGTTATGCTCCGGGATTAGGTAATCATGCACTTACGGAAAACATCTACAGCGGGTGTAACAGTCAAAGGACTTATAGCCTGTTCACCCTGTATCCGGACTGTTACGTAGCATCAGCTTCACAAATGTTAACCATCGCAGACCTCAATTCGTGATATATCATACCACACACCATGTAGTATGATATATCAAAAATAGCACAGGCCATGTCAACAATCGCGAAACCAACGCAGTTTATGTAACGCAATGCTTCGGATGCAGTGGGAAAAGACCTTTACTTGCCTTAAGGCGACAATGGATCTTCAGATTGACAAAAATATGTCACCAAAACGATTTTTTTTTCTTTCAGAAAATGATTCTGCAACTCATCAGCTTTAAATTTAAAAAAAAGTATGTTGATCCGATCTTTATTAACTGAGTTATAAGTATTTTTTTCAAACGTAAACGATGAAAATGTTAGTCAAATTAAAACTTTAAATGCCATTTTCACAAAACAAGTTTTCATGCCGTTTCGGTAAGTTCAAAATGTTCCATGCGTCATAATTTTTCTTGAATTTTCATAAAATTTCATAAAATGATTATTTATATTTGTTAGAATAAAACTTAGTAATCAATTCACTATACTATTTTAAAACAACTTAAAATTTTTACAATAAAAAATTTTTTTTCATAAAATTTTGCATAAAATGACCTATTTTTATCGATTTCTTTTCTAGTTTTTATAAATATGACTGTAAATCAAATATTACTACTAACTTTTATTTTAACTATATAAGAGAGAAAATTAGATATCTGAGACAAAAATTAATGCGCATGAAGCATTTTTAAATAGAGTAATTAACAAATTGATTTTAATTAATATCTTAATTAATTACATTCTGATTTTTTTTATTTAGAATTTCCATCTCTAAACAACACTGTATAAGTATATAAAATTTCATAGCAATTGGTTAATAAATAAAAAAAGTTTTTCATGGTCCATTGTCGCCTTAAGATCCTCCGTCAAACGTAAAAGATGTAACGTTCTGAATTCACAAAAATGGAAATGCATGAAAATCATTCATTGTTACTTTTCTCTAAAGTTTCAATTAAAACTTTTTCGCGACTTTATGAAAAGGTGATTTGAAGAGTGAATTTGCCATACATTCACACGTATGTGAGTGTGTGCTACGCACGTTATAATACTCCAGCCCTTCTTATGCGGGTTGACGGAGAAATTAAATAAAAGCACAATTAAAGTGTTTAAGAAATTAAATAAAAATAATTTCAAGATAAGACTTAAACAATATCTCTAAACTATTTTTCCCGTACCTGAAGTAAATTACATGTATTGATTAGAATTGCGTGTTTTCTTTGTTTTACAAATAAAGGTAATGATATATCCTTGCCAGTATAAAATAATATCTGTGATAAAATATATTTTTTACCATGTTTTTATTAACTCGCTTTCTTGTTTGTCCAGTATAAATATTGCAATCGATTTTTAACTAACTTCCCGACTAGCTAGACATTTGAAACTTTTAAAATAGCTCAGAACACGATGACAATGCATTCTTTTAATACTTTTAGCCATCTTTAAGCAGCATTGAATTCATTTTCAGTTAATTTTGTTTTGTATGGAAAGTTGTAGTTTACACTACACTTAGCCTCTCATACTCAATATGCCAAGCCTCACCTCCACGTAGTTGATCTGGCACTCCAAAAAAAATTGGAAACAAAGTTGGCTCTGGTATTAATGTTTGTAAAAATCTCATATATGTAATTCAATTATTAAATGTTTGAAAATTTCTTATAATTGCTTTCTTACTACGCATTTGATCATTTTCTTTCAAGTTGATGGGATAATTCAAAAAAATTTTTAAAAAGAATTTATTAATACATAGAATTGTCAAGTTCATATGATTCAACAGAAAATTTTAAAACGTGGTATATAAAAAGTTCTTTTTATCTTGTAAATATTTCCTACCAAACATCTTTGCTCATTATTTCATTGAATCGTCGTTGTATGACTACCTCGCATTATTCTGGTCCTCGTATGAAAGATAATTTGTTAAATCTGAATTTAGAATGAATTGAAATAGGGACATATATGAGGCATCTATTCTAAACGTTAAATACTGCATGGTGCATCTAGTAAAGCCTTTTAATAAGGGACAATCATCCTTTACATAAATCTACTATTTAGATTTATCTATTAAACATTTTGTCGTGGGTTTTTGAACCAGGAAAATCAGAGTTGCTCCGTAGTTCTCATTAATGTCATCATTATATGTGTGTGCAAGTATAATTATGTGATGAACGTTATAATTTAATTTCAAATTATTTACTGAAATTTTGGTTTCTTAATACTATAGTTAATAATTGTTTTTATTTTATTTTTATTTATTTAAAAATTTTAATATATATATATATATATATATATATATATATATATATATATATATATATATATATATATATATATATATATATATATATATATATATATATATATATATATATTCATTTATTTTGGTTGTCTGTTTTTCACAGCTTTTGAAGGAAAAATTTTTGTCTATCGTATTTAATATTATCAGTTGTGATTGAACATTTTTGGATATATTGCTTAATGGTCATAGTAGCCAGGCGTTTTGGGCTGTCCTGACTATCAATGTTCGGATTTCTGGAATCCGACGCAATAAAATATTTGTGCAAAGTACTAATCATGAAGAACACAACACAGGCATGTAAGTAATTTCGTTTAGCAAGTTAACTTTTTTGCTAAAATGGAGAAAGATATGCGTTTAATACCCTAAAAATTCATACGATATATTTTCGGAAAAGGTTACTGGCTTTTTACCTGGATGAAAAAAACCTTAATTTAATTAATTTTTATAGTCTTTGCATTAATTAAACTGGAATTTCACTAGCTGTCATTATTTCTGAGTAGTCGTTTCTCTGTTGTAAAAGAACACATGAGTGCTTGCACGTTTCCATATTTGAAAAATTTGCAAAGAAGTGAATCATCAACCCTAAAAAAAGTTAATTTTTTGAAAATTAATGACTTATCTCTCCTACATAGTAAAAAAATGTACGCAAGTACATATTCAGTTGTTTGAATAGTTTACACATATGTAGCATAAATAACAAAAAAAAATTCAGGTAGTCTCCTCTGACGAAACTACCGCGGGTTATTAACGTAGGATTACTTATCGTTTCTTACCTCTTTTGTATGTATCTATCTATCTATCTATCTATCTATCTATCTATATATATATATATATATATATACATACACACACACACACACACACACACACACACACACATATATATATATATATATATATATATATATATATATATATATATATATATATTTATATATATATATATATATATATATATGTGTGTGTGTGTGTGTGTGTGTGTGTGTATGTATATATATATATATATATATATATATATATATATACATACACACACACACACACACACACACACACACACACACACATATATATATATATATATATATATATATATTTATATATATATATATATATATATATATATATATATATACATATATGTCAAAATTTTGACGCATTTTGGAACTTTTCTGTTTAACTGTTTACTACTTGCCCTAGCGATACAGACTGGGTTTGTCGAGCTGCCAAAATTATAACTCGCGACGCAGGACATCTAAAAATTTTCTTTCCGGAGGACCGTTATAGAGCAACGTAATCCTACGTTAAAATAATAATAATTCTAATTAAATGAAAATTGAAGAATCCTTTTCTGCGATGTAATGAAACACGTACGTACACCAATGAGTTTAAGAAATTTGCAAATATATTAGACATACAAGCAACAATATTTTCAATGGTATGAAATTTAAAGGCTTGTTTTTTTTTCCTTAGCTATAAAGGAACGTTTGAATGCATGGACGGATATGCTTAAGAAATATGCAAAATATGAAGATACATAAAAAAATTTTTCAAGTAGTCTCTTCTAATGAAACTACCGCTGGTAATTAACGTAGTATTACTTATCGTTGCTTACCTCTTTCGTATGTATATATATATATATATATATATATATATATATATATATATATATATATATATATATATATATATATATATATATATATATATATATATATATATATATATATATATATATATATATATATATGTCAAAATTTTGACGCATTTTGGTACTTTTCTGTTTAACTGTTTACTGCTCGCCCAAGCGATACAGACTGGGTTTGGCACACTACCAAAATTATAACCCGCGACGACGGACAGTTTTAGCGTCTGATATTTTGCTTTCCGGAGGACCGTTATTTAGGAACATATCCTACGTTAAAAACATTAATTGTTTGAAAATAAATGACTTTTGAAAATAATTTTTTTCCTTGCAAACACAAAAATGCACGCTCTAGTTTGAGAAATTTACAAATATCTGGAGCATATATATTGTTTTTTGTTTTTTTTTACTGTATGAAAAAAATAACGTTTTGTTCATCTGCTGTTAAAAAAAAAGTGCCTCCCGTATCGAAAAAAATGCCCATATATGAAACATACATGTCAACAATATCTTTTAATTGCTACCAAATTAATGACATCCCTCCAAAGACGTAAGAAAAAGTTCCGTTTCGGGAAACGACGTACCTACATTTGACAATAAGCGGGCCGGGGAGAGAGAGAACCAGAAAAAAAAAAAAAAAAAAAAAAAAAAAAACACGCAGCCCGAAATTCAGTCACTTAAAAACTGTCCCCTCGATCTGGCTTATCTCCGCCACACACAAGCAGCGTACGTACTTCGCGAGCCAGACAGCAAATGAATTTAGACTGTCATTACTGGTTCCACGGGCCGAATCCAATCCCCGCGATTAATACGATCCGGGATAATGGCATTTTTCCCGAAATGAATAACGACAACAAATCAACGGAGGAAACGGCGAAACGTGGACGCATCATTACTTCTCGGCCTTACAGAAAGAAAAAAAAAAAAAACACGAATAACTAAAATACAAAACTCGATAAAAATAATAATAATAATAATAAAAAGAAAGAAAAAAGGTTCGAACCAACAAACAAGAAACGAACTACGTCCCAAAAGAAGAAAAGAGAGATCTCACGCTGTCACTCGGGTCTCTGACGCAGACCAGATGCCCGTCTTTAATGACAGAGTAGACCGGAAAGCAACATCCAACCACCCCACCCCCCCTCGACCCTTCTCTCGGAACACTAGAGGACTCGATAAATTGCTCAATAAAGCACGACCCTCTCTCTCTCTGGATGTCGAACGGAGAGCAAGCATCCTTGCAAATGACGGGGTTGAGCGCGGAGGGTTTATGGAGCTCCCAAAAGATGACAAACTAGAGACGAACGGTGATGTCAGGCCGTATGGGGAAATGATGGGTTTACGGGTGAGCAGCGGGATTGTTTTTAGCGAGGGGGTGGGGGGTTTTAATCGACCTTTGTATATTTTGATTATTTGTATTCTGTTTTTTTTTTTTCAGAAGAGATGCCATTCGTTTGTATTCAGAGACATATGAGAATGAATGTTGCATTTGAGCAATGTATTTATATAGGTACTTTAAAAATTCTACCTTTCAAATCTGTTAGACACTTCTCTTCATTATTTCTCCCAAAACATACACTCTTATATATATATATATATATATATATATATATATATATATATATATATATATATATATATATATATATATATATATATATATATATATATATATATATATATACATATATATATATATATATATATATATATATATACATATATATATATATATATATATATATATATATATATATATATATATATATATATACAGTGGAATATCGATTGATTGTTCCCCGAATCATCGTTTTCCTGTATGTGTCGCTTATTTCCCTCAGTCCTGTCAATCATATTGCTTTGTTATGTTCCTGCATCTATTGTTTTCCCGCATTTAACGTCCAGTTCCCTCGGTCCCCTAAAAAACCGACAGATCGAGATTCCACTGTATATATATATACATACATACATACATACACACACACACGTATATATATATATATATATATATATATAATTTTTTAATTTATGGAATTCGAGAAGCGACTCCGAGCATAGCGGAAGATTCCTTACTGAAGTCATTCGACTTACGCCAGGCATCTAGCTGTAGGTGACTCTGCCGTGTCTCTAGGAATCAAGGGATCAGGAAAATATTGCCCCTCGTCTCCATTTCTTTTGTAGTCATGTTAATGTACGATTATGATAAGGGAGTGTGCCGTGAAAGTGACTGGTTCACAAATAGGTATAGGGCCATTATCAGGCAAACACAACTTTTTATAGGCTTTGCTTCTGTATTCATTCTAATTGTAAAATTAATGTCTTTCTCTGTACTCAAAGGTAGTAGATAGTAATGATGAGTTTTCACAATTTTACCGATACTTTGAATATATTTTTTTTACGAAAAGGAAGAATGGGATATTTCATTCGCCAAAGTTTTACAAATTACTTATTAACTATTAATATTATTGTTGTTTGCAGATCTAATCCCACTGTATCAGAAACTGCAATGATAGTGTTGACGCACATCTTAATATGAGGCGGAAAACCTTTCCACCGGAGGAGAAAACTTAAGATGTTAGGCACTTGCCCTTTCCTGCACGCATTTCTGATTTGGAACTATACATTGCACAACAGCAGCGCAGGATTTTCTTTTCAGCTGAATCCAGGCCTTCGCTTCTAATACGATTAATGTCCCCACACCGTATTGCAATCAGCGTAATGCACATGCATGGCTGCTTCGCATTCACGGCAGGGCGGAACGCGCAGGCGAACAAAGACAATATAAAGATATCGGTTCCATGTCCACTGTTTCGAACAACGCCGCGTGATATTTCCGGGAAAGTCGTGTGAATGCCGCACGTTAGAAGAGAGTGTCCATCAATACCCAGTGAACAAAGTTCTTTACACAATCTGTATGACACTAAAAGTCCATTTCTAAAGCGATATTTTTCCGAAAAAGCTCCATTTTTTTCCCCTTTTATTCTAACACAGTCCTGCTGAAAATACATACTGAGGCCTTTTTCTTTTTGTTCTTTAATACAGATAACTGCTCCCAATTATTCGCGATCCGGTGGCTCTTTTTTTTTCCCTTTCATCTCGGAATTGCCACACTTCCTTCGATGACCAACTCTAGGATAGCTCTTGTTTACGGTTTCTCTTGTCTGGCTCGGCGTTACAAATTGTTCTTGTGGAACACCTGTTGAACAGGTAGGGGATACGGCTGAATGCGTTTCAATCCACCCAATTCTTCTTCTCTCCCCCCCTCTCCCCCTGCATTTTCTTTCAATCCTCCCCCAATTTTTCCTTTCGACCCTCAGTCAACCGCAACCGTCACAGGTGAAGCGAAGAGAAATCGGCAGGAAAAAGAACAAAAGCAAAACTAAAAGTCCCGCTAGAACGTCCTTTTCTCTTGCCCACAGCGACTCCCGATGTTTTTTCTTGCCTTTACGACTCGTATCGACTCCAATAAAACGCGACCATCGCTTGATTTCGATCCTCGAGCGAGGGCGTCAATCAATACATCGGCGGGAGGAAGGGGGGGGGGGGGTAAGCGGGGAAAATCAGTAGACAACAAAAGTAGCCATATGACATTTATTTTATTCCTTCGGATGTCATCGGATCATTTTCGCAACAACCTGAGCGATAGAGCCATTCACTTGTTTTGTTTCATTGTTGCTTAATGTACCAAATCTGAAAATAAACTTCTTGCCTTTGTATCCGAGACATTTTGGACTTTCTTTTTTTTTTTTGTTATTTTATAAGTTGGCGACCGTTTAGTTTTTGCGATGGCTTGTTCACGGTTCGAGGAATACGCAACGTTTTTATTTTCCGCCCATTGAAAATGGCGCTGGGGTCAAGTTGAGAAGCGTTTTAGCGGGAAATAAGTGGACTAAACGGTACATTACCTTTTCCGAAAAATAAAGTCACTGGGATCTCTTTGTCGATAATGATTTCCATTGACAGTGGCTCTGGAAATAATTGATGTCTATCCTATTTGTGAGTCGAGAGCTCTTTTGTCATGCTCGTGTCCTTTCGAGAAATGTTTCATTTTTCAGATGATGGATTCCGAAAGCTTGTTTCTTTCAAGGAATTTCTCTGTGCTGTAATAGTGCATGAGGCAAAACATTAGTTTGTTCTTTTGAGTTGTCAGACTTGCTAATTACGGCATTTATGCTTTCCGAATCGCTTGCGATGGAAGTTTATTGAGAAATTTAGGAAAGTCAAGCACTTTCGCTTTGCATTTTTAAACAATCCTTCGCTTCAAGCGTTATAATAAATGACAGCGTAACTTGAATGATGTATGGAATAATTTCTGATGAGGATTTTTCTGATCTCTTGCACATTTTTTTATTATTATTCAATCCTGATTATAAAGCACATGCAAAAATAATTCTTACCAGTCACCTGTTATCCAGCTATATAAAGTTTAGATCTCATGTTGCAATAAGATGACAGCAGGGATCCCGACAAACTTACTGTATAAGCTTGTAGAATTTTTTTTTTAAAAATGAACTCAGATTTTTAAGGGATTTTTATGTTTTAAGCTTTAGGAGTTCAAAATTTCACCGCAATCAATGTGTTTACTCGGTCAGTCAGTTAGACAATGAGTGTGAACTCATCAGAATAAGGAAACGAAACCAGTAAGCAGTTATGGTTATGCTAGCAGTGCTATATAAGGTCCAAAAATTAATTAAGGGACACATAGGAAACGTTAAGCATGTTTCTTAACCATAGCAGAGTTATGTAAGCTTTTCCTCATGCACCTAGCTTCTAACGGTAACAATTGACATTATTAAGAAAATTCCGACCATCTTAAAATATTAACCACTTTATTTTTAAGTGGATATTTACGTTTATAAAGAACTTCTACGTCTTAACGGTAAAAAATAACTTTGTTTAATATCGATTTGATGCCATTCCATTTGATTATTAATCCTAAGACATAAGAAGAAATTCACACGTAAATTTCAATTATTTTTATAGTTATCAGCAAGCAAAAAATAAATACTAGAATTTGTAATGAAATCAAAGATCTTTAAATTTTATTCTTTTCCCGTTAAGTTATCATAAACACATAGCTGCCTTAAGTTTCCCCTGAATTTGATTCATTGATACCATCATATACTCCTGATTAATATAAATAAAAATATCTCCTTTTGAAAATTCTTCGTATCTTTTGTTCGTATTGTGTTCTTTCAACTATTTTGGAATTTTGAATGAGATCAGTGGCAAAATTTACTTATAAAATCGCATTAAAAACATGCAAGGAATTTCTGAACTACCCAAACAGTTCCTTCGGAGGTGAATATGCTATAATGTTCATAACTATAAGCTTGTTGTAATGCATAATCTTCCCTATCCTGCTGCACAGATAGCAAGCAGTACCACTCCTTCCCTCATCCCATTTAATATCCTTTGCTTGCATTATTGGGTTGGTAGTTGTATATGGGGCTGTAGAGGGGAAGGATGGGGTTCTTTTCGGATGTTGGGTGATGTAACGTCCGGGAATAAATAAAAGATTAACTGCAAGATCCATTATCCTTCATATATTTATTGATTTTTCTGGGGAGAGGAGACCTTTGAATTCGTCTAAATTGATTCAAGCCTCTGCTTCATTCAAATTCTGCCCCTTGAGTATTATTTAGTAGAGAAACTTCGTTTTATATTACAAGCCATCTAGAGTGCAGCTTAAATGTTCTCGTTTATTTCATAATTTTGTAACTTAAACGTTGCATTTCAAATGATATACATTCTTGTACAGATTTCCGATGTAATTTAAGAGTTTAATGGGAAAGAATTATTTGCTCAATTTATCCTTTACCAATTTGTCAATCATTAATATTTATAATGAACAAATATTAGGACACAAATTATTAATCCTGTTTTATTTTTTTTCCTTTTTAACACATTTGCAAATTTGCAAAGTTGAAATAACCATATTGCACCTAACATTTTGAGAGAATAATATTGTCTGCTATAAACGTACATTATTTTCCAAGAATAAACAAGTGTCTGAAAGAGTTTAGGTCTTTCCATTGAAGACTTCGCACTACATATCTAAGTAAGTTATGGCGCCTTTTTTACCTTTTTTTTTTGGGGGGGGGGCTACAACCCTTCTCCCTTACTTCCGGTTTCTGCACTGTACACCCCTGCTTTGTAGCATACGAATTTTAGCTCCATATGATAAGGACTAACGATCCTCAAACTGATTGACTGGGTTCTAAAGGGTCTAAAATCTCGTCGGGAACTTACCTTAGAACTGACAGCATACGTCTATATTAACTTTAAAAATGCCCACTGTCTTTGAAGAGAAATAAAAGAAAATAATTTTCTACCTGTAGATTTTAAACCCCGGCGTACGATAAGTCTTGCAATGTGTATCGCGTGCCTCGAAGCAAACAAAGACCTTGGAAAGATATGGCCAAGAAATCTCATTCCAGCGCGCGGAATCTGTACCATCTGTTCTCCAAAGCACTTTCTTACTCAACTGACCGGAATCCTTTTCGAGGGAATCTCTTGCTCTAGTAATTCACTTTCACCCTCGCTTCATTGAACACCAGCCGTGGATCATTGTTGATAATCTTGAAAACAAAGGGTCGTCAGGTTGTTTCATCGGGGAATAATGTTACAGAAAGTAATAATTGGTTTGCGACTGTTTCTCAAATTTTTTTTCGATATTTTACCTCTGTGTTGTTCGCCTTCGGGCTTTCAGGAGACTTTGGGGAATTCTGAATAAGGTGAAACATTTGTTGCATTTCTGATCATCAATTCGAGTTCTCCGTATTCCGATTATTTAAACAAACTTATTAATAAAGACTGTAAAGACATGTTACGAGAGTTTAAATTTTGAGCTCTTTTTCTAGAGCAATATACGAAGTTTCTCAGCTACTTGTTACGGTTGAAGACAATGCATGCTCTTGTAACGTAAAAGCATCAATCGAGATAGTTTAAAAGACTGTAAAAAAGTTTAAATGCCCATTCATATAAAGGTACTGAATAGTGTAATATTGTGGTTAAACTAATTGGGACCAAGTTCAGTATATGATTTCAGTGACAGATATACGCTACCTGCACCCGAGGGTCTACGCCTGGAAGATGTATTCATAAGATTAAAGATTGCATATCACCAAAAACTGTGGTTAGTTACGTTACGTAAGTAGGTTTTCAGTGGTATCTGGTAAATCCCAAATTAGAATGACTTCTTCACAAAAAACTTCGCTTCTTCTAAATATGTCCCTCAGGTAATGACATAAAACAAATAAAAATACATCGCATAGTAACAGAAAAAATTAAACTAAATTTTTTTCGAACTATTTTATTTGAGATTTCATATGATGAACATGCCTTAAAAAACCATAAATATTTTCAATTTTACTTAAACCAGTAAAAAAAAATCTATTGAAATGCACTTATTAGCACCATAAATTTACGGGCTCACGCATTTATATTGCTCTGAACAGTTAAAAATAATGTTCTGTGGGAATTCTGTGAGCCTAAACGCAAATTATTAAATGACTGATGTCTTCCTGAGTCCACCAAGCAATTCTAATTCGATAATATATATACTTCTGAATTACCATGAATATGATCATCATATTACATATCTGCTAACAGAATCTCCATCACACATCATCTACCTTGTTAACAGCAATCTATTGTTTCTGAACTGCATTTATCTGAAAGCAAATTATGGGTCTATATCAATCGCTTTTCGATCTTTATCACCTGAGGCCCACGCAATCGATAAAAATCGAAAAGATCGGAAGATCGATACATTTATTCAGTAATTGGACATCTATCAAAACGAGATCTGTTATAGATACTTCATGCCTCACTGAATGGAAAGTGTGACAGGGAGCGAAAAGAACTGTATTTAAATAGGAATATATTAATACTTATTCATTCCTTTGCCGTTGAATACTGTTGTTACATGAATATTTTTCAAACTTGACAAAGAATCGAGAGCGGTTGCATTTTCTAGACAAAGAATGTTCAACACACTGAAAGGAGAAAGTCATAAGCTTTCGAGTTATAAACATTCGCTTTAAAAACCAGATTTCGTAGTGAAATTTGGCTTCGCTGCTGTTAAAATTATTATTTTTTTAAATTTTTCAATACTATTGTCGATTTTAACGTACGATTTCGTTCCTCCATAAAGGGAACGGCAAAGCAAAATTTCACCTCGGGAAAGCAAAATTTCATATGTCCTGCGTCACGAGTTATAATTTTGGCACCGCGCCAAACCCAGTCTGTATCACTTGGACAAACAGTAAACAGTTAAACAGAAAAATACCAAAATGCGTCAAAATTTAGACTCTCTCTCTCTCTCTCTCTCACACACACACACACACACACACACACACACACACACACACATATATATATATATATATATATATATATATATATATATATATATATATATATATATATATATATATATATATATATATATATATATATACAGATACATATATACCTAACACATACATACATATATACATACAAAAGAGGTAAGCAACGATAAGTAATGCTACGTTAATAACCCGCGGTAGTTTCGTTAGAAGAGACTGTCTGAAATTTTTTAAATATAATCATAACTCTACCTGGTTTGAAAATTAAAGTGTTGATTGCCTCCATTAAATTAACATTTAGATAAAAAATTTAAAATATTCGCATAATTCTTTTATTGATATACGCATAAATCTATTCTCGTATGTGTGTAAAGGACTGTTCACACTGCACCCGGAGCGTTACGTTACGTTACTACGTTGGCTCTGAGATTGTTGACATGACCTGTGATTGGTTTGAAGAAATCACGTGGTAAATGAATTTAGCTCTGTGATTGGTTAAATTTTTTAACGCTGACGCTCCGTAACGCTCCGGATTCAGAGTGAACAGACCATTTGTGTATGCTTAAATGTGTGATATAGAAAAAACATTAAAGGTTTCGATATTTGTGGTAGTTTAGGCATACAGAAAACCCCCAACACTCACACACACACATACACAAGCATACACACACTCAAAAACTTGGCTGAGTGAGCGAATTAAAATTATTTATGCTATGAAACTTAATCGTTTGAGTGTTTTAGAGAATAAAACCCCAAAATCTCCCTCCGCTGGACCAAGGATGTTACTTCATCTGTGTGGTAATATAAATACATTTTGTTTTTTGAATATGTTTCTATAAATGTATTATGGATTGAGGTAGGTTAAAACGCTAAATCAGAAGTTCTACTTTAAAGTTAGCATATTTTTTTACAGAAAAATCTATTGAAAAGTACTCTGGAAACCTTGTAGGAAGGAAAACTAAAATATATATATACTTTCCTGAGACGCACAGTGGATTTGAAAAACATCGTATATTTTGTCATGAGTTTTTTTTAAATTACGTCTAAGCCTCACTGCTGTCTTGTTGTTGTTGTTGTTGAGGGGCGGAACCATTAAATCGTTTCTGGACCCCTCATAAACTAGAAAATATGTTGGAGAATATACGAAGTAAGTCTCCACTATATTATTCAAGAACTGATACAGTTCCAGAATTTTAAATGGCAACCCATAAAAAGAATTGCATAAAACCTACAACATGTTAGGCAGTTTCTGTAAAGGTTATTAAAAAGTTCTGCCCATCACACGTTTTTTCAGTCTAAGAACATTTTCATTTCTTACATTAATGATATCCTTTAATTGCAGGAAACGAGTTGCAAATTTTATCTCGTAGTAGTATTTATGACAAACATAAAATAATTTAGTTCCATTCAAATGGTAGTTCATCAGGGCGGGTTTTTCAGCCGAGAAAATTTGACCAAGATCGAATAGAAAATAAGATAAGACGATTTTTAAAAGTTTATAACAGTGATATATTGATTAAAATACTCGTTCTATACACTAGTGAGAAATTTATTCGAGAAAATTACTCGAATAAATTTATCAGTGTTGTGAAGATGTATTAAGAAATGACGTCCTCACAAAATTTAACACTAAATGAGAAAAATGTTTGGTGTAAGATGGCACCTCTTTTTTTTTTAAATAGACAGTATAGAATGTCGTTAGAACTTAAAAAACAGGGACAGGAGTATAAATTTTTTTAAAACTGTGTTGTTTGAAAATTATGAGTTCACAAAATCAATATCATTAAACTAACCAACAAAAATGGTATTTTAAATTATACATCGAATGACATAAATCTCTTTTCTAATAAACAGTTATGTACGTTTATACATCATTTCGTGAAACCTGTTAATTCAACCTAGAGCAACAATTTAGTAACAGGCTCCAACAGAAATTTGTGTCGGATTTGGGAAACATGGAATAGTAATCAAAGAGAGGTGTCAAAATTTGTATCTCCAAGCAAGTTTGTGCCTGCTGTGAAATTTTGCCTGTAAAACAGTTTTCACTGCGAACTAACTTGATTTCAGTAAAAACAACTATCTGGTACCTTTTGAGCTGTGAAGAAGTCCTGCTAGAAGTTAGGGAAACCAATTAAAGTGCTGGGAAAGATACAATAGTAACAACAAATAGTACCAACCCAAAGTACTAGGAAGCCAGCTAAAATGCAAGAAAATGCGTTAGAAATCAGTTAAATGCGTAACAATGCAAGATTCTATTGAAATTGTAGTACCTACAGTACCAACAAATATAAATATATATTTCTGCAAATATAAATATATATTTGTACCAACAAATATAAATATATATATGACTCGATCTGAAAGATAAACAAATTTATGTACTTAATGAAATTTTAAAAATTCTGGAAGTATTTCTGAATGTTTATTTAAGGTAACTTTTAATTTGTATTGAAATCCCATACTTTCAATGCCTTGTATACCTGGATAAAACTTTTATTCTCTCTTACAACTATTTTTACGACATCGGTCCATTTAAAAATTCCTTTACATTATATTTTATACGATTTAAGTTCCAAAACAAAGGGTACGTAGGGTTCACATAGATTTTTTAAGTACTTAGATTCATTCTACTAATTTCGAAACGACTAAGAACGTAGTTTCTAACTTTTTTTCATCTAACGCAGCAGGTCCTTTCTCCCGTTTCCCACCATAAGTTTATTGACATCTACATTATGGAAGCACCATGTAACCAACATCATTCCCTATGAAGGGACAGCATGTGGATTCAAACCTTAGCCGCCCACCCCTTGGAAGCTCGGGACGCTAACGATTATTAGATGTGGCAGCAAGTTTTTAAAATATTTCTGTGTCTCCATATATATTTGCATATGTTTCTATTACATATATATATATATATATATATATATATATATATATATATATATATATATATATATATATATATATATTAAATATTATGCCCTCCATTCTAGCATTTAAACTCCCTTTCCTAAATCCAATCCCCAGTAATATTAATTTATCGCTTAAAAACCTTTAGCTACAGAACTTCCCATGAATCGCATACCATTGCATTTCTACACGTGTATACGTCTCGAGTCAGGAGTGGGTTCGCATCGCGAGCCCCAAAATCTGCTGACCCTACAAATAATAGTCACATGATCTAACTCGCTCTCTTGCGTTTAATGCTGAAAGGTTATATTACTTCCGAGCCATTCTTCTGAAATGGACGGATGTACTTTTGTCGATCTAATAAACTATTCGACCCGACTGCTTCCAAATTTAATTTCACACCCTTCAGGCTGAGTCTAGCTCCAGTCATGTAAATATGAGCTAGATTTTTCTTTTAGGTTATAGTTTAAGGACGTGATGTAATGGGTATATTACATATATATATATATATATATATATATATATATATATATATATATATATTATATATATACATATAATTATATATATATATGTGTGTGCGTGTGTGTGTGTGCGCGTGTGTGTAATACGACGAGAGGATTAATGTATGAGAAAATTTGATTTTCGCTACAGAGTGTTTTCATCCCACTTCACAAATACATTAAATTTACGAAATCAAACATCAAGTCATACTTATTCAAGTTATATTAGAGAGAGTGAGGTAATAAGCGAACGCGACAATCAATAAGCCTAAGCGCCATAAATCATACTTTAATATCTAATAACCGTTGTTAACAGTGACCATGTACTTTGAACTGCTTTCTTGTTCCTTTGATGATTAATACCTTTTTCCCCCTTCGTAGACAAAATGCAAATATTCTTCATTAGAAGGAGCCCCATATATATTTCGATGACACTCTTTAATATATTCCGGATTACGGCATGCGTCATTTATCGAGAATCACAGCGAACGAGGGACAGAAACCGCGTCCACGAGACCTTGCCACTCCGCTTATCTGCAGCCGCGATTTCTCCGGTCCTTCGGATTTCTCTCTCTCTGCTAATCGCGGGGAGTCCAGCGTGAAAGAAATCGAGCGCGAAATTCCGCGATATACAGCGTCAGAGAGTGAGGGGCCCATCGCGTTCACACCGTGTTTGACCGTGTTTCAATTACGTGAACTGTACGCTCTATTAGCCCCCTAAACCCCCTTTTCGCGCTTTGGAGGAGAGAGCGTTCATTCTCGCGGGGCGGTCAGTCTTCGGCTGCTAAACGGACACACACAGTGGGATGACAATTTTCCAATTTCTGTCACGTCCCGCGATCGCCGTTAAATATGAGTGGATTTTCGGTTCCGATGACTTGGCCGAGTTCGAAAATCAAAAACGATGATGTAATGCACGCCTCGGTAACTTGATTCTGTAGGTCGCGAAAAGGGGTTTAATTTATCTAGCTATCCATCGCCAATTTTGAAATGGGCTATGTAGTTTAGACAGGAAGGGAACCTTAACCTTTTCCTTATATTTATATATATATATATATATATATATATATATATATATATATATATATATATATATATATATATATATATATATATATATATATATATACATACATATACATACATACATATACATATATATATATATACATATATATATATATATATATATATATATATACATACATATACATACATACATATACATATATATATATATATATATATATATATATATATATATATATATATACATACATACATATACATACATATACATATATATATATATATATATATATATATATATATATATATATATATATATATATATATACATATATAAATATATATATATATATATACATACAGATACATACATACATATACATATATATATATATATATATATATATATATATATATATATATATATATATATATATATATATATATATATATATATATATATATACATACATATATAAATATATATATACATACAAACATATACATACATACATATACATACATACATATACATACATACATATACATACATATATATATATACAGTGATACCTCCCTTAACGGACACTCCCGAATGGCGGACACCTCTAATTAACGGACATTTTTACGAGTCCCAGTCCTTTTATATAGGACAATCCATGTTGTTCCCTCTGGATAGCGGACACTCCGAATAGAGGACAGGTATTTTTGAAACACTTTCAATTTTTTTGGCAAACATTTCAAAATTATTCTAACAAGCAAGCTAAAAATATATGCTTATGCACCTTTACAACGAAATTTTCCCGACTCCTCCCTTCCGTGCTTGATACAATGAAATTCGACCCTAAAATGTGCACAATGGCATTAAATGTTAATGCAAAAAATGTTAATTTAGCTTTCTTACCTCCTAACACCACTTCGATGCTACAGCCACTTGATCAGGGAATTATCCTTAGCTTTAAGTACGGTACAGAAAGCTGCTTCTAAGACATGTGCTTTCACAGATTATCTCCTGCAAATCCAACGAAGATTTCACAAATCGGTATCTGATTTGGATGCCATTTCCTGGGCCACGTTAGCCCTTAAAAAGGTGCAACCTGGGTGCGTACTAAAATGTTTTAAGAAGTCGGGATTTTTGAGTACAAACGAAGTGGCAACTGACAGTACTGCTGAAAAAAATTGAAAAAGAAGTTGCGGATCTAATAGCCAATTTGGATTCAAATATCAGCGTTGAAGAGTATGTCAAGATTGATGACTGATTTATCCACTGAGGAAGAAAACTTGCACGTTTCCAATTTCATTCATCAGGACACCACTGAATTTCTGGCCCTTTCTGGGGATGATGATGGGGAATCGCCAATTGAAGACTGCAAAATCAAAGATTATTCGGAAGCACTGAAATACAGCGAACAACTAAAACAGTTCTCTCTGAACTATGAAGATTAGGAGGGATTAGCAAAGCTAAATACTATGAAAATTCACCTTGAAAAACAGGTTTGCTGTGAAAAAAGAGGAATCAAACTTTGTTAACAGATTTTTTCAGCAGTAATTAAAATAATTTAGCTCCTATACATTGTATTTTGGGATTATTTAAAGCAAGATAAAAGGATTAGCCTACAGTTAAAGGTAAAGTAGTAAATAGTTATTCTTTTCTTACCTAATTAATTTTTCCTTTTTAAGTAAAATTGCAGGCGTAATTTTCGATCAAATGTCAAACAGAAATGCAAAAACTTTTTTTATAAAAAGGTTGTCCTCCCCAATAGCGGACACCTCCTAATAACGGACAAAACTTTTGGTCCCGTGACTGTTCGCTTTTCGGAGGTATCACTGTATATATATATATATATATATATATATATATATATATATATATATATAAATAACCTCCCTAATGGCCGTTCTTACAAAGGGGGCATGAAATTTCCCGTTCTAAAGAGGGAATCGGAAAAATGGACCCCGTAAACTAAGGGTTAATTGTCAGACTGTGGGCATATAAACTGGTTGTTAAGCCAAACCTTGATTTGATAATTCGACTGCTGTTCAATAGACGTAATAACTGAAGATCAAAAGAGGGATTGATATTAAACGCTAGAATTGAGATTTTAAGGCTGCTGTGTACTAACTCTATTCGATTTGCTCACTTCATTGTCAACCTATGGAGAAAAATTGTCCAAGGATTGCCGACTTGGATATAGAGATTTTTTAAAAAGAAATTGTACTCCGTAATAGAGAAAGAAATTTTACACCTTGGAACATTTTTCGTGTTTTTTAAAATGCAAATAAAATTTTAAATTTTAAATTATTCGGGGAAGAAATCTGGTATAGTGTGTTTTAAATGCTCATAAATTCCTTGTATGGACGAAATTTATAAAATGAATCCTGTTACAAGGTGCAGAAAAGTTCAGGCTATCTGAAAATAATTTTATTATCAACCAAGATGGCTTTGTTTGCTTATGTCTCTTTCAAAAAATATCATTTTCAATGTAAGAAGTATCCCAGTCCGATGCTTTAAAAATATTTTCTAAACCATTGTACAGACTCGGGTACTTCTTACATTGAAAATAATATTTTTTTAAAGAAATATAAGCAAACAAAGTTATCTTGGAAAAAACTGACTTAGGCACTTCTTGTACCAAGCCACACACACACACACACACACACACACACACACATATATATATATATATATATATATATATATATATATATATATATTCTAAAAAAAAGTAACTCCCGCCGCCGCTACCACCGCTGTCAAAAGCTTGTCACGCTATCTCCTCCGAAACCGCTGGGGATAAGGGGTCGAGACCGATACCAATAGATGCAGAAAAATATGGGGAACAAACTAAGACATGTCTCATCTTCGTCGGACTTTAAGTTTTTTTATCTTTTGTGGGAAAATATTGACTTTTTCATCTTCAGATTACGATATCTCGCCAAAAAATGATCGTAGAGTTTTGATCTTTTTTACAATCTAAGACTACAGACATTTCTCTTTCAAACTAGACCTCATTTGTATAAAAATATTTTAAAACAGACTAATATTTTCATCAAAAAATTAAACACAGTTTTTCAAGAAATATCGTCCCCTATGTGGATGTAATATCGATGCTCCTCGAGATTTTATCTTACAAAGAAAATATTTACATCATCTGGAAGCTGAAAGCTTTTTCATTCATATAAACCTCATTTCAAGTCTATATCTTAAATTTTTGATTTTTAATTGAATTTTAAAGCTTATAATTCAGCAGTGATGAAACGCTCTTCGCATTAAGGGTGACAACAGTAAATGGATGGAAGCTGTTACATTGCCCGAGAATCACCCATATGTATCTTGCTATTAGCCATAACAGAGGAGCGAGCGTAGCGAGCCTAGGGGCGAAGCCCCTAGTATATGTATATATATATATATTTGATAAACTTAATATGCCAGTTGTAGATGAACAGTTAAGTAAATATTTTTACTTTTTGTCGGGAGTTTTGATTGTATTCAGATATAAAATCGAATGTTTTTACTTCTTGAACTGAAATTCTGGTAAAGTTGTTTTCACAAAAGGCAGTAAGTTTCGCAAAGAAAACAGTTTTACAGGCCAGTAATTGATATTGCATCATGACAATGCACCCAGCCACACCTGCTCCAAGTTCACCGATACCTGACGATAAACGGCATCGTAACGATTCCCCATCCCCCTTAAATTCTTGACTTGGCAGCAGCAGACTATTTCCTATTTCCAAAAGTGAAATCCTTAACTCAAATGACACCACCATGGGACCAAGTGTCGTCAAACTGTTATAAACTGTATGTTATCACAATTCAGAATGTCAATAATAATATTATTCCGTCTAAAATAATTAAGTTTCATGATTATTCCAAAATGTGTTTAGAAAGAAGAGATTTTTAAGTCACTTATTAACCTTAATACTTCAAACCCTATTAAAAACTTGAAATTCTTGGGAAAATTTTAAAGCCAGAATTTTTTTTTTTTAACCAAAGTCCATAAAGGTATTGGAAAATTATTTAAATAGAATCTAAAACCAGCTTTTCGTAAATAACATTCTCAAACAAATTTATTGAAGAAAGGATGATTATTAAAATTGATTTTTGCTTTACTTTGTTTTTGCATTCATGTTTGAAAGAATTTGCATTCATTACAACATTTCATTATATGTTATAATGACTATGCATGAAACTATTTATTTTAAAGGAATATGTTTTAGAAACAAACATTTCAAACATATCAGTGATACATTGAACTGATGTAGATACACATGTAATCACAATATACCATTATTAATATAACCCTATACGTCAGCTGCATTTCAATAGAAATAACTCCTACTTTAACTTCAGTAACACCAGTCATGATTATAAATATTTCGTTTTATGAAAAAAAATAATACACCTGTAATTTTATTCAAGCTGAGAATATCACGAAACAGATCCATGATTTGAGATAAAGATCCTAACCATTTATTTAGCTCCCTAAAACTTAAGTCTGTCCGATTTTTTAACGTCATTCTTGGTGAAAACTGTACTTCACCCAACTTTTAAAGTTGTGGTAAAAGTCACGCCATTCCTCGAAACTGGTTATTGAATTTCTAAGGGATAATGATCTGTTTTGGATATAAAATTTAAAATTTACGCTTCCTTATCTAAAAGATATTGTATCGAATTATTATATGTGCGTTTGTGTGTGTCTAAGCTAGGGAGAGAGAGCTGAATTCTTCCAGGCATATACAGATCGAAATTAATTATTTTTAACTGCAGAACGATTCATTAAAACCTCGAGATTAGGGGCCGCGTGTGTATGAGATTTTTTTTATTATTATTTCCTTATGACCTTCTACTGCCAGTCGCGTGCGATTCCACTGCCCTGCCGGACATTCTAATTCCCCAAACTCGAAGGTAATTAATATGAATGCTATTGTAGCAAGGTTAAGTTCGTATACATGTGCGAAGAAGCCGGACTCATAAAGCTTGCCTCTCACGCAACGACTGCCGAAAAACGCGAAGCGGTTCAAATCGCTCGAGAAATTCGCCGATTTCTCATGAATCCATCCGGTTGCGTCCACTCTCCTAAACCGTATTTCAATTACTGGGGTTCTGCCCGCTCTATTAGTCGCCGGGAACTTAGCCACGTTCTCCGCGACTCGTTAATATTAATCGGTGTGGTCACTCTTCGATGTAATGGACACTTGTTGCCACCGCACAATTTCCTGTCGTCCGCATCTGCCGCTCGGTCTCGAGTGCTGCCATGCGAGAGGAATTAAGTTTGCGTTAGCGGGGCCTTGGGTGGTATGCTCTGAAAGGATTTGACACGTGTATAATGTAATGAACACGCCATGTAGCAATGGGGTTTGCATTGACAGCTTTCAGTTACCTACGGACTCTGAAGTTTGCCTCAAAAAATTATAACAGATCAGACTGGCAACAACAGTTTAGGTATACACGTTGTAAGTAGGGGTACGTAAATTTCGCATAAAAAATACAGAAAATTCGCAAAAGAAAAAAAATTGCAATATATAAAATTTCGCATTTATTCGCAAATATATATATATATATATATATATATATATATATATATATATATATATATATATATATAATAAATAGTTGAAAGAGAAAACCAGTATGAGCACTAAAGCTACTTGCAGCCAGGAACTAAAAACATGAAAAGATAAGTATGAAAGAGGTTTTAGACAGCATCTCGTGGTCAACGGTGTGTATATATATATATATATATATATATATATATATATATATATATATATATATATATATTCACACATATATATTTTTTTTTCAAAAATTTTGCATTTATTATAAGAAATCACAATTTTACTTATGTACTTGCTTAGGTAAGTATTAAAACTCTTACTTAAAAGCTAACATTGTAGAAGTCTCCAGATTCTCTTCCTTAATTCTTTAGCAATAAGTAATAAGCAAATTTTGAGAGTGAGATCTCTCAGGTAAAGACCGGGGATGGTCTTAGATAAACAAGTTTGCTAATAAATTATTACTATTATTACCTAATTTCGCTTAAAAAGCCCTTTATCACGGCGTTTTCGCCAAAAAGTATTAAAAAATATTTTTCGCATTTATTCGCTCATATCGACAAATATCGCATTTATTCGCATCTATTTCGTAAATACGAAAACTACGTATCCCTAGTTGTAAGAGGAAGGTACGATGTGTGATACCGATACGCATATCAAATATAACAGTTGCGCCATTTTTTTCACTAATATCTAAATGAAGCAGTACGCTGTCTATCCATATACTAAATGCGTTTGAAGTATACAGAGCAAATGAATGAACCGTCAAAAAATTGGAATTCTCTATTAATTAAATCACATTTATTATAAAGTCCACATAAAATATCAATTTAATAGATTATTATTTGGTGAAAGTAAACCGTTTCTGAAATTTATCTTGTTGGAATGCTTTAATATTATAATGAAGACAAACCGATCAATTCTTGCTGTCATAATTCCCCGACGATAAACGCTTTTTTAAAAATACATGCATAATACTTTTAAAAAATGGAGTTGCAAAGGGATTCAAAAATCCTTTATGAATTCCTATAATACCCTCATTTTATATATGTATAACAGCTATACAATTATTCATGCAAATATATATACTTCACTGCAGTCATCTTTACCATGTAATCTCTCCTATGAGCTTTCCAAATAGATGAGGTGTCCTTGCTTTTCAGCCGACAGTTGACCTCAGAAAATAAATCCTCACTCGAAGTAAAAGACGCCAATCTACCAAATTAATAAAATCAAAGACTAGGTACGAGCTATATACCGGATGTGGTATCCAGCATATTAAGTCCACCAACAGGCTAAAATTTTGAAAAATGTCAACGATAAAAATTAACCCATCTTCATCAAACAGATTGGAATCATAATCTTGTCATTAATTTTTGAGGACTTTATTTTTTCTTGATATTAATTTATAGATTCATTCCACTTTTTGATATTAAGAGAGTTCTAAATAATATTTGAATGTCTCATTATACATTAATAACATCCATTGATTCATCCAAAGAAATGATCCAGTCTCCTGCAAGTCGACATGTCTGCCTGCCATGAAGACATCATCTACCATGTTAAGAGCTTTGTAAACCACCTAAAGGAGATTTTTATGAATCCTAGAAAACCTATTAAAATTACAAATATTTCCATTTAGGAAGTCTTTAGGCTATTTAGGAAGTGTTGTCCAGGATGTACAATACAGTTTCATGTAGATCCTTTTGAACCATTTTATTAGCAAGAGCTTCTTTTTAGAGGAATACTCCTTCGTCTCTATGTGACTCCTTTATACTGAACTATCCATCTTTAAATCAATGGAGTCATATCTAAAGTCATCTGTATCGCTCCTTTCTGAAGACTTGGAGTAAATTTTCCCATGAATTCTGGTTTCTGAAATTTCCTAAAATTCAAAGCGGAATTAGATCACTCACCATTGCATGTTAATTGCTATAAAACACTAACAATCAAATACCGTGGACAATATAAATTGCATATAAAAAAGATCTCATTTGAAAGCGTATCAAATGCTTGTTCAGTAATTGGTTAATATGGCTATTACAGGTGATCTCATTACATGTGTTCTTATTACAGGTGAATAATCCAACAGAGATAGATAAAAATAATACGAATATAGACAAGAAACAAACAGAAATCAAGCACTCTTACAGGTGATCTCTTAAATATATAGATTTTCCAAAAAGATAAATTTTATAATTTTATAACTGTAAGGATGGTTGGGAATTTTTTTTTTATAAAAATTACTGTATGTGTTGTTTTTTCCATTCATCTCTGAAAACAATTGCTTGTAATCATCAATCAACGGCAAAATTTCTCAAGACAAAGCATTTTAAAGATAATGTGTTGTACTGCAGGAGTAAATTCAAAATGCTTTATTTATTAATTTATTTTGTTTTTAAATCTTTATATCTTTTATGAATATAGTGTTTAAATCGAAAGTTTTCAAATTATAAAATACAACATTGTTTTCGTTTTTTTTTAATTTATATTTTACCTTCCGGGCACGAAACAAGAAGATATAGACCTTTATAAAGTGATACAAATATTAGCCTGCGTAACAATTTTCCAGAGCATGTGAAATTCGTGACTATGCAGGGTACAGACACACCATGCCATTAAAAAATTAGAAACTATTTTTAAATAACAATTCAAAGCTATGTGCGAAAAATTTCTCAAAATGCTGCTATAAAATTCAGTATTCTCCTTCACTTTTCCACATCATTCCGGGACTATTTTCATCTTGGCTTTCTTTTGCCTTCGCACGCCCGGTGGAAAACTTTTTTGCGGAAAATAACTCGCTTCAGTTATCGACATTACTGATTTAAAAAGTTAAGGCGAGTCACGCATGCATATCTCAATTGGCCATTAAATCACGTGACCCGTCTGCTTATATACTGCTCTATATGTTGCGAGAGATTCATTAATGATCAGCGTTCTTTAATTGGAGCTTGGTAGTCGAAAATCAGAAAAGCCTTCGAAAATTCAATTATGCACGAAATAGTAATTGGTAAAATGGGCCCAGAGCAATTATCGAATATTTACTGCGGGAGAGAAGGGCTGCGATAACAAATGAATTTTTGAAAAATAAACAAGTGAAAGAAAGAAGAAAAAAAAACGCTTCAGAAGTTTCGAAGAACAGGACCGTTACAGGTCGCGGTTCCCGTTATTAAATGAGAAAAACGCTATCGTGCGCGCTTACACATGGGTTAACGCGGTGTCGCAACTTGGGCGGCCATTATGGTAAAAATTAGATAATTTTTGCGAGTTTATCGTTTTGCTGTGAGTTGATTAATCATCTCTAATGATGTTCCAAAAGTAGAATTCGGTTTAACAGTGGAATGATTTTACCGTAAAAAAAAAAAAGAAAAGAGGATGTAGTATGTCGAGATAACCAAACTTTTGCATCTGTTGCTCCCTAAAATGCTTCGAATGGGCTTTTTTATCCTCAGTACCTTAATTTGTTGAGAGTAATTATGTATTTTTCATTTGTCAGTAGTTTCATTATAACGTAATCAGATAATCTGGATACATGACATCGGACGCATAGCAATTAATCCTTCGAGGACTAGGTAAGTTAGACGAAAAATGAAATTTATTCTGAGCATTCATGTTGAAGTTCATATTAGAATTTTATTTGAATACTCCGTTGTTGTTTAATAAACTTGACTTTAAAATATATAGAAACATTTGTTTATTAATCATAATTTTTTTTATATAATGACACTTAATTGTCAGCTGTTCATTGAAAGACGAGATATTGTGCGAAAAATAAGTCATCTGAACATGGCATAAATGAAAATACCCTATACAATGAAAGCTTTGATCAATGGTTTAAAAAAACATTAGATTATTAAGAAATTATAAGTGTGAGATTTATATTTTACAACATTTTACAAGGAATATTTTTTTACATATTTTGCAAGGAATTAGAAATACTTTTGCTCCATTCCCAAAGATATTCCGTGCAAGTTTCACATGGAAAATATCAAACGAAATAGATAAGGCGTCAAAATCTATGGATAGAGGGGGAGAATATGATTCTGAATTTGGATTCAAAGAGAAAGCTGCCTTAAACAAATACACACAAAAACACATATAACATTCTTATATAGGGATAAAACCAGGGCCGAATTTAGACTTGCTGAGACCCTAAACTGTACAAACCCCAGCGGCCCCCTGCTGTTTTAAATTACATCAGATGGTGGCGGAAAAAAATTAAATATGTACGCCTTTTTAATGTATGAAAATATATTTCTTTTAATTTTTATTAAAAGATAAAAAAGAATGTGTTTACAAAGTCACAGAAATAATTATATAATTAAAGGGTTTTAAAAACGACAAATAAGGCTCATAGAACAGAAAGTTTTAAATTAAAATATTAAAATAAAAGGTAAAAATTAAATTAATATAACAACATAATTGGTAGTATATAAAAACTTAATCTTTTATTCAGGTGAAAATTTAGTCTCAATCAATTATGCAATGCGCTTAAATTATTTTAATGTTGCATTTTGTATATTTAAAATTATTTAGAAGTTATTGTGATATGTCTGACTTCATTTGAGTGATTTTTCTAAGAGATATTTATATATATATATATATATATATATATATATATATATATTATTTGAGGCCTCGGCAGATTGCGAGGCCCCAAGATGTAGCTTTTTTGGCTTATACGTAAATCCGGCCCTGGATAAAACAGGTGTAGAAGATGCATAAAGAACATTCCTTTAGAAACATTCGAGCCGGAAAATTTCAGAAATACGAAATTCACATCACCACAAATAAAACCCCAACACTGGGACGTCAAACTGGTTAAAGATTAAAATTAGTTAGCAAAAATAAAATAACAAACGAAAAACGAAAAACATATATATATGACCCCAGGCCGGAAGTATTCCTCCCAGATCCATATAGGCTTGCGATCTGAGGAGATCTCCGGTTTATAATGGCCCCACAAGGGTGGGAGTCCGTCTTAGCCAGTTGCCACCTCAATTTTGACCCAGGGGTGACATCTAGGGGGATCGTACTATCTCTCACCCTTCTCTGACCTCAAAAAAGCCCTTTCTAGTCTACGGATTTAACGTGCCCATATCCGGCCTAGACATGATGGTATTAAATGACGCTTATCAGGATTCGATCCGAGTACCCTCAGTATCGAAAGCCGACGCGCCCCCACTAGGCTACCTCGGGATCGAAAAAAAAATTGATTCTCATAAATCACGCCTGTAGAAATACATTCATTTATACTTCTTTCTTCTATAAGATTTCATTTTAATGTGATTTCAGTACTCAGAAAATTTAATTCTCATAAATCACGTCTGTAGAAATACATTCATTTGTACTTTTTTTTCTTTTATAAGATTTCATTTTAATATGATTTCAGTACTCAGAAAATTTAATTCTCATAAATCACGCCTGTAGAAATACATTCATTTGCACATTTTTCTTTTATAAGATTTCACTTTGATAGGATTTCAATACTCAGAAAATTTAATTCTCAAAAATCAAGCCTGTAGAAATACATTTACTGGTACTTTCTTTTATAAGATTTCATTTTAATATGATTTAAATACTCAGAAATGTTACAGATTCATGAGAAGTCTTCAAATGGTTTTTATAAAAAAATTATCAAGAGTATACACACACGAGCACGTACGTTCTTATAAGAATATTTTACTGGCTAAAAAGCTCCGAGATTCACAGACATTTAAATTATTTATAGATTAATTTTGCATCTTATGTAAGTAAGCTCAGAGATATTACTGTATCACAGATGCAGAATCAAAGTCATTATTTTTACTTTAATGATAATATCTTCACAATTTTTTTTTCTCTTCATCGCAGTCAAAATAATCCGCTCTTCTTATTAACCGACATAATATCCAACCATACCACCTGCGATGGCTAAAAGTAAATAGTCGAACTTTGTGTATGAAACCGTATTTATTCACATCATCATATCTTAAACAATACTACACAGAACATTTTCAGCGTTTCATAACTATTATGTTACGCGGAGTCTAGACTGCAATGCAAATATCATGAATTACTTTAATACATTACTTAGATCCTTTGATAAATTACACTTCAACTAAATCTCAACAAAATATATAAACATCTCATGAAACCCCTTAGATAAATAATTAAACATTTTATGAACTCCAATTTATATGAAACATGCATTAAAAAATGTATATATAAGCAACCCGAATAAAGTACATTAAATTAAAAAGAAGAAGTAGGTGTAGTGTCTTGGTCGTAGCAACATATTTATCTTACCAAAAGTCATTTTGCAGTTGGTTGGATAACTATGCAAGGAAAATGACAATTTTCAAAAAGGAAAACCACCCCATTCGAATACATTCTTTGAAGAATAATATCATATAATTACTGTTTTTTATTTTCGAAATGTTTCCATCATGTATTTCTAAATATCTCAATTGTAATTATTCATCATGAAATATTTCTTATGATGAGAAATATTAATCAAAACTTATCCTTATATGTACTTACGTTTTTTTCTTCCAATCAAATGAGTTCAATTATTCCGAGAAAATATCATCGAGTGAATGAATAAGGGGGAAAGGGTTTCATATAAATAACGATTTAAATTATTGCGTTGTATTGTAAATTTAGTAGTTTTTCTTTTCACAAAAAAAATAATAAATATATCTTATGCATACTTCCTGCTTGTGTGTGTTTCAGAATATCTGATTTTTCGAATAATTAGGGCAAATAACTGGCATTAAAAAACGTTTTGCTGTGACATTAAGGCTGCTGTGTACTAACCCTATTTGATTCGCTCACCTCAATGTTAACCTATAGAGAAAATGTGTCCAAAGATTGCCGACTTGGATTTAAAGATTTTTTTAATTGTTCTCTGTGATAGAGAAAGAAATTTTACACTTTGGGACATTTTTCGTCTTTTTTTTTTAAAATGCAAATAAATAAAATAAACAAAATTCCTAACCTATATTTCCTTCTGTAGATCACCAATCATAATATTCGACAGTCCAACCTGATACAGTCCTGCCCTGATACTTGACAAAGTCCAATCTGAATATATGATTAGTGCATGGATCAGGTCAACATCATATTCAGGTGGGACAAAGACAGATCTGTGAATAAGTGGGGGCGATTAGGGCTGCTATGTACTAACCTTATTGGATTCTCTCACCTCAATGTTAACCTATGGAGAAAATGTGTCCAAAGATTGGATTTAAAGATTTTTTTTTAATTGACTACGTAATAGAGAAAGAAATTTTACACCTTGGGGCATTTTTCGTTTTTTTTAATACAAATAATATTTTAAAATTTAAATTATTCGGGGGGAAAAATCTGGTATAGTGTGTTTTAAACGCCCATCAATTCCTTTAGTAGACGAAATTTATAAAAGAAATCCTGTTGCAAGGTGCAGAAAGGTTCGGGCTGAAAAATCTGAAAATACCATTTTTATTGGATTATCAGCATTTATGTAGCTGTCAATAGTAGACACATTTACTTCATAGGTTAACATTGAGGTAGGCGAATCCAATAGAGTTAGTACACAGCAGCTTTAAACACGGCCGAAGTGGATGCAAATGAATCCCCCTCCCCATCCGATCTCTTGTGATTTTATTGAATATTCTTATATTTTTTTTTTGCGTTATTTTGCATTTACCCTTACAAGAAACATGTGCTAGTTTTTATAAGGCACACTGTTAATATTACAAAAGGGCCTCTGCAAGTGTCATCACCTCATAAACCAAATAACAGAACGATTTAAACGAAATGGCAGTATTTTTGGTCTAACAAACTCATTACCGTAATACAAAATATAGGACACATCTTAAAAAATTTCGGTCATTTGTTGGTAACTTTGCTGTTGGCACTTTCACCCTAGTTACCTGTTATTTACTTCCCTCGATTTTTATTTATTGTAGGTCTTTTTTTTTTTTTAAAGGTGCAGTCAGTGGCGTTATCGCTTTCTGGAAAAAAAAGGGGGGGGATATCCCCATGGTGGCTTATTGGTCAATTTTGTTAAAATCCAAATTTTCCATTCGTTAAATTTTCGACCTTTCTGTTACGTTCTAGCCAGACTAGTGGTTAATTATTCAAAAACTGAAATCTTTAAAAATAGTTAGAAGGTATTTAAAACAAATTGGAGGAGTTCATCATATGTAAGGGGATTTAGGATGTGCGTTCAGATCAAGATTCAGCGATAATCACTTGTGATCATATGCCAGCGACCAAATAGCAGGAATTTCCTAGAAGCATCTATTGAAACTCGTAATTTTGGAACACCCATTGATTAGATACCTTTACAGTAAGAGTTCCTGGGTGGCTTTACGTGATATCGTATGTCATAGACTAACCAAATTCTTAGGTTTAGGTGAAGTTAATTGTTGAAGTTCCTTGTGATAGGATAAAAGGAATAACAACGCCTTAGGGGGGCGCAGTGGCCCGATTGGTAAAGGCGTCGAGTCAGTGATCTGAGGGTTGCGGATTCGATGCCGGTCGCTGACAAAATCCACCGCCGTGTTCACTAATGGTGGCCGGTGCACGTTAAATCGGCCGTAGCTGCAATGTCCTCCAAGTTGTCAAATTTACCCCTAGAGAGGTGCGGGTTCAAGTGTTCCGGTCTCGTCACTTGACTCGGTTCTAAATTACGGGATCGGCTTGTAGGGGGTAATTCTGGCCACCCATACGGTGCCCCTTTAAATGCCTGGCCAGCAGTCTCGCCCTTTACTGAGGACAAATAGCGTCATAGCTAATCTTCTGGGCATTTGTAATAAATAAATAAAGAAATAAACAACAATGCCTCAGCTCCACAGTTAAGGGGATATCCTGGATTGAATATCCTTGAACTAAAATTTTCAAGTCGTTCCATTGCAAAAGAGGGGAATTTGAATAATGTCAATTCTAATTGAGGAAAGTCTTCAAAAAGTCTGCCTGGTAGCGTTATATTATCTTCGTTACCTTTGAAGAACTTCTAAAATGCTGCAAAGGTGTATTATATCTCCCCTTTTCGATTGATACAACGTGGAGATTTTTCTTCCTAGTCATCATACCTTTTCACCACTAGAATCACCAAAACATTCAGACTGACTGATTTAACATGGGTAGAAACAGGGAAAAATCTTAATTATTGGTTCTCACAATGAAAATCTCATCTGCAGCGGTAGCAAGCTTTCAGGTGCTCTAAACATCTAAAGAATTGACTACTCCGAAGAATGATTACTCAAGGATGTATTATGTAACAGATGCGATGTAAAAAGGGTAATATGATTATACTTGACGTTACAGGAGGTTCACGTGTTGTCCGCAAGTAATGCATAAAGGAAAATGGAAAAAGACTTTCTTTTTATACAGACAAAAAAAACTAACAGTTGAAGCACGTAATGGGTGTAATCCGGCCAAAGAATACAACCGAGCAATAACATGTATCCGTTTCATTGCCACCCCCGAAAAACTATGCTAGGAGGTCCAGCGCTAGCCAACCGTTTACCGCATCCAATGACTCAGTAGTCAGACTCCCGCTTGTTAATAGGCTTTTATAACCGCGCACGGGAAATGCCTGGACCTTGAAGGAGAATCACTCATTTTTGAGGAAACGATGACGGATAACTTTCCTAACGCCAATTTGTTCGGTCCGAAAAAAGAAAACAAAGAAAAAAAGATGAGCCCTCTTTTTGCATTTCGAATTTTTTATCTTTTGTTATTATTATTTGCTGACTTTTTTCTGTGTCTCGCTCTCTTCTAGGTCAGACAATAGCTGCGCAGGAAATGAAGTCAATCAATGCATCCCCTGCAAATAACCCTTTGATCACGCAGAGAGAAAGAGGGGGGAGGGGGAGTAAGGGCGGGGTGTGCATTTGTCTTTTCTAGTTAATCAGTCGCCTGAGACGATTTCGAGCTCTGGCGAATTGGACTGGCTACATCCCTTGTTTTTTTTTAACGTTTTTTAAGGAAAGGAATAGTTTTTTTTTTCTCCTTGTAAATACTGAAGCACAAGTTAGCTAATTAGGTAAAAATATAAAAAAAATAGCATACCATTTGTAATTTTTCTCTCTCTCTCGAATTTTTTTTTCTCCTGCTGTTCCGTCTTTTGTCAATGTATGGATGATATGTCTTTTATGCTTTTGTAACGATTCTGATTTTGAGCCTTTTTGTTTCAAGCAGAACGGTAAAAGGATGAACCGTAAAAATGGGCGATTCATACACGATTGGGACCCCACAATCGCAGTCTACGGCTTTTGATTCTTTCTGTTTATACAAATGGCATATCATGAATTATTATGTCTGTGATCTTTATTCCACAACCCTTTATGGGGAAAAAAATTCTATAGTCAGGTAGTTTGAGTTTGGCACAAAGTGATCATTGGCCATGCTGGTTGAGATCAGCTGGACAATAAGTATGCAGAGGGCTATGTTAAAAACTGAGGGTTTTATTATTTATAGCTAACGAACGGGTTTCCCTTCTGCATAAAGATATCAGCTTTGACAAATAGAGGAACTTTGGATTCGTTTGAGTCCAAGAAAGTATCCAAGAAAGTTTTTTTTTATTTATTTTTTATTTCCAATGGCAAGGCAAAATACCAATACATATTAAAAGATAAAATGACAGTACAAAGATATAAACATGTACATAGATGGCGAAACTGAAAACAGGGTATAAGGCCGAAGTCATTGCCTTAAAAGTTCTCTTGCTTCCCAATACCACCAGAACACAATGTGTCCGCGGAGGGCCCCACATCGAAGCAAGTCGTCCCTGCCCATCTCTTCTCCAGTATCACAAAGTGGACAAAATGGCGTGGTGGAAAGGCCTATACGATGTAGGTGAGCAGAGAGACAATCATGGCCCGTAGATAAAAGGAAGGCCGCAACTGCAGTGTCCAAGAAAGTTAGTTGTCAGATTCTGAGTGTGCCTCTCTCTTTCGTGGATTGTTATTCGATGATTTATATTTTATTTCATTATTATTGCGATTTTCCAAAAGGATAATAATGTCACAGATCCTAGGAAGTCAGTGTGACACAGACCTTCCGTCCTTGCATGTGTACAAAGTGCAACATTTTCGTAATTTTGAATGGTTTGTTTTTACATGAAAGGTTTGAATGTTCTAAGCAGTTTCTATTTATAGCTACACCCTTTCTAGTGCAGGTATGATTTTCTGACCCTTGTATTCCTTTCCATTCGTTATTTGTCGTGATTTAACCGTGGTAAACCAGCGATTATACTGGATTACAATACGACAAAAGCAGGAGTTGATGGAGTCGATCAAATGTGCAACTATTACACGGTATCCCGCATATCTCGAAGATGTACAATCCCATTGTTTTTTACGTTTTTGGACATAATAGGGATCAATTTGCAAGTTGTCCTTAGATCCAACAAACCGGACAGTTTTGAAATAGGGTGATTCTATCTGCATTCTTTGTACTTTAATTATAAATATATCTCAGTATTATCAACATTTTATATCTTGTCATAAAACTCAGAATTATGTTTTTCAATTTCAAAAGAGAAAGTTTATTATAAAAGAAATAATCAAGGTTGAAAGAGACATTGTGCCACGCGCGCCTGCTGGTGTTCCAAAAATTGGCGCACCCGCTGCAGGGTTAATATCTATCCACCCTCAGATCCTTCGAGTGAAAATCCAGTTGAGTTTCAGTTTTGATTAAAAACAATATTTTTGCATGTATTAATTTATTAATAAAAAATATCCATTATCAGTGTAAATGAGTAGATTGTTTGACTATATTTTAATTTATTAACAAAATTTACCTTTTTCGGCCATTACAAGTATTTAACTGTATGGTTTTCATCTAGGTGTCCAGAATTTAAGCTCTCCTGAATCAACGAAATTTACCTTTTTGAGCCATTATAAGTGTTTTATTGTGTAGTTTTTATCTTAAGGTCTATTAATTGGGCTGTGTTACACAACAATTAACGAACTCACTAAAGTTTGAAAGTTGAGTTAAATAGATTGTAGGGTGTGCCACGTGTTTATCTATCTAGAAAAAAATAATATTATTCTAGGTCAAATAATACTCTTTTTTATTTACTAAGGAACCAACCATCAGCAACTGGAATTTTTAATTTAATGCTTTATTAAAACTCAATTTTCTCAGTTTCAGTGTAGAGTGGGTTGGTTCCTTTTTACATAACACAGTCCAATTAAGCTCAATTGAATCAAAACAATTGTTCCTTCTATGTAATAATTAGGAGTGATGCTCTGCTTTTCAACTGTGGGAAGTATAGAAAGACAGTTTTCATTTATTATAAATTATAATTACAAAATAAAGATATATATAAACAGCTAATTTATTTATGCTAAAATCACTCTTCTGCGGGAAAATTCATTAATTACTTTAAATCATTAGTTACATTAAAAAGTGAATTCGTAGCTTAATCTCTTAAAGTTATAATTACACATGTAAAAACCTCCAACAACGAAAAAGGAAGTATTATAAAATTAAAAACAGTTCAAAGAAAAATTTCATAAATCGTCATCAATCCTTAAGTACGATAGAAACTATCTTAGTAAATTTCCAAGAGCATCGGAATGGATTTTTTTTACAACTTGAAAGCTAAAACCAGCGTATGTCAAACAGCTTGTACCTACTTCAAGATATTGAGCAATTAAAGATAAGGTGAACATTCAGACTGAATACCCATTAACATTTACAAATTTTATCTAAATTCATAACTTATAAAATTATGCGCTGCAGGAATGATTTATTTTTGTGCTTACTGCAGTTATAAAACGCTTTGAATGCAAAACTATAGTTGTATTTTTAAATGATCAAAAAAAATGTAAAACATCAAAAACTGTACTGACTGCCTATATGATATATTAACTCATCATTTTATTACTTCTCTATTTGACATTATATATATATATATATATAAATATATATATATATATATGTATGTATATATATATATATATATATATATATATATATATATATATATATATATATGCATAAATTATTATTAATGCTATAAGTAATAATGATTTTCTTGCTTCTGGTAATTTGAACTGATTTTTTTGTGATTATGAAAGATTAATATGGTCCATATGATTCTTGTCATTTTTATCACTTTTTTGGCATAAATTTATTAAGGGAAAATAATATAGATTTTGTTGTTATAAAATGAATAAATCATAATGAAATTAAAGATAATCCTGTTTTTAGATATTGTTTATTTTGAATGAAAATGTAATTCCTAATATCATTCCTGTAAATAATGTCATTAAAATGATAGATTTGAAATTATATATATATATATATATATATATATATATATATATATACACTATATACAACACATTTTGGAGTCTTGTAAACAACTCCCTGAAAACAGGTATCGTAACTAAATGTATTCTGAGTTTATATGTAGATTTCACCAAGTAAATGTACTACAAATTTCCTGGAACGTTACTTAAATATAAATTATTTCCTCCGGAATATTTCTACGCAGAAGCATCTCTAATTCCGGTATATTGTGCTCGAGTTGGACAGTCGCATATAAGTACACATCTACTCCATGACTTTTTTTTCATAATTACGCAGTAAAAAAATTTAAAAAAATTCCTAACGTATAAATACATTATTGTCTGATGCAACAAACACACATTATATTAACAAAACGCATTATTCAATGGCTCTGCGAGGTCTGTAAATCTAGAGGAGTTCTTTTCAAACGAAGACGACAGCTGCAAACGAATTGCTTATTTCCATCAATGATTTCAGTAATTCTCCAACACCTACGATCCTTAATAGAACGTGAATGTTTTCGGAGATAAGTGCCATTGTCTTCTTCACGTCTGTTGTGCATGTGAGAGGTGTAAACAATGATTGAGCGACATTTTGATCCCGTTACCTTTGACTCGGTAGTGCACTACAAATCCCCTTTTCCTAGCCAACAAAGGGCTCGTTTTAATCTTCACAGTTGATAGACCTTTACTTTTCCCAGAACCGCAGAGATATGTGTGATTGATTTATAATGAAAGATATCATTCCCTCTCATCAGTGAATTTGCATTAAATTCACGAGTTTTAAATGACGCGGTCGGAATCGTTCGAAATTAAATCTTAAAAAGAAAAATTATTAATAATATAAGTGTAGGGGAGAAAACAAAGCTTCTTAAATCCACAATCAAGCCTGTCATTAATTTGAATTATCCAATTTAAATTACTGATATAATACGGAGATAACGTAGATGATTATGATGTGCTTAAACAAAAAGAATGCTACCTAAGAACAATGAAAATCTAAAAGTCTGATTGCATACAGACCAAAAAAAAAAAATCTTTGCGTATATTCCTCTGAGAAGGGCTAAAGGACAGTAATAGCATTATTCCAAACAGAGAAAAGCTCTATTTTTTTTTCTTTTTATAATAAGCTTCCTCCTACTTTCTACTACTCAACTTTCTCCTTATTTCTTACATGGAACTTGGGAGGGACTGTAAAATTATAAGTAACAGCTACTTTAAAATCCGCATAGGACGTAAAACTGTTTTAAATCGTTTTTTTTCGAGACCTCATAATTCCTTGAATAATTTACCAGTCACATATGCAAATGAAAATCTGTTCGCACTGTTAATTATTAAAGAAAAAAAATTCATTTCATATTTACCACATTATATTGCAGAGCAATCTCTGCTAATGATGATAAAAACAATCAATTGTTTACGAAAGTTTCCTTTATATTTAAATTTCATTTAAATTTCTTTAAATTTCAAGACTCTCTCTAGCACGGTCTAATACAAGCAGCGAAAGAAAAAACCAAGAAGCTCATAAAGAAACAATTTGTAAAAAAAAGTTTTCGGTTTGCTCACAAGCGTGGTGATTATAAACAACTGAGGCACTGTATGTTCGCTGTGAAATCTTTTCGCACTGTATTATTAATAAAGAAAAAATTTTCATTTCATATTTTACAACATTATATTGCAAAGAAATCTCTGCTAATGATGATAAATGCAATCAATTGTTTACGAACCATTTTCTTTATATTTAAATTTCATTTAAATTTCAAGACTCTCTATAGCACGGTCTAATACAAGCAGTGAAGGAAAAAAACCAAGAAGCTCATAAAGAAACAATTTGTAAAAAAATTTTTTCGGTTTGCTGACAAGCGTGGTGATTATAAACGACTGAGGCGCGAAACTGATCAAGCATTTAAGTTTTTGTTGCCTTGTGCAACGAACCACTCACTCACAACTAGCAGTTTTTTCATACTGAAATCTGAAATCGATCACAGGCTTACCGATGCATAGGTCAATCCAAGATGGTTAGGAAAGAGCGCATCGCTGGGGGAGAAAAAAATTTAGTTTATGTCTGGTGCCTTGTAAACTCAATTTTTCATTTTAAATACCATGAAAATTGGAAAAGTTCTGTGAAGGAAATTAATGCAGTTTTTAGACTATAATTTTTAAAATTGTTTTTTAAATGCTTTTGTATTGGGTACTTTTTTTTCAATGGTGCAATATCTTCGCATATTGGTATAAAATTTAAGGTATGTATGGTTTTCTTCTTGGAAAAGTTTTAGAATATTCGATAAATGATCCCTGGAACTACTTTAAACGGGGAATGCGAACTTTCTTAAAGTATAGGATTCTAAGTTGAAATAAACTTTATTTGAGGATTAAAACACTTTTGTACAAACTTCTATCAATATAATTCAATACTATTTTCAATGATTTTCAATCAAATCTGTAGTAAAATTGATCTGATGTCTCTGACCAACGTCTTTTACACTTCAAAAGTCATGATTTAATGAGATAATAGTACAGGCAATTTTTATATCGTTTCGAATTTTACATTTATATAAAACACCATGTAAGGATTCTAGACTTGGTCTAGACTTATCTAGATTAGGTGCTTATCAAGAACTTAGAATTAGGCTCACATCCAATTATTCACCTATTTTCTGCCATACATTAACCATAACTTGTAGTGATAAACTGCCTATTAAACACACCAAATCTTCGTTCTGATGTCGAAAATTCTTGACATAAAGAAATTTTTTCGAAAGGGGTCAGCTACACAATTTCAAGTTTCAATTTCATAAAATGGGTTACAGTAACGAAAAATATTTTTAAAAGCTCTCAGTTCAAAATTAAAAAGTAAATAACTCAATTATTCAACTTGTATTTATCATTTTAATAATAACATTAGTGCAGCTTTAAGATGCTAACAATGGGCTTCAAACCTATTTCAGTTTCATTGTTGCCATAATGTAGGTGACTGAGTGGAATCAATAATTTAATTTATTGTAATTGATGCCACAAGTCTTCAAACATTCAGTGCAGTGATGAAAAAAAGTTTTTATAATTGAAAGAGATTGTTTGTGAACATCCCATGGATAATTTAAAATATTGCATGCCAAGATAGAATATCCTAGAGCCTGAGGTTGAAAGGTTTCATGAATAACACTCTCTAAAAGTAAGAAGAATCATTGAGTTTTAATTGCTAAATGAGCCGGTAGGTGTCAACCTAAGGTGATTGAAACATTATAAGTAAGACTACAGGTAACGGTAAAAATAAAATGGATAAAATAAGAAATGTTGGATAGTTAATTGAGCTGTTAAATTTTCCGAAAAAAGCTGAAAGTAAAACATAGTAAGATAAAGACAAATGATGAAGTCCTAAGGATCTGGTAGAACTTTTGAGTAGAATTTGGCGACCAATACTTTCCAGTTCAACTGAATAAATTTGAAATGATTTAACCAGCAGCTTTATTTCAATTAATTGCTACACTAACTGTAAAGCATACAATATTATTTTCTAATGTCTAACAAATAACTTTTATGAATGCATTTAGATTATATCCCTCATATCATGATAATGAACAACGATGGGAAAGTAATCGTCTGTAAGGGTTTCGCTTAACACAGCCTAATCCTGACAGACCGATATGATTGTGTATTTTACAGTATATTTATTTCAGAAGGAGCAGATGCTCAATAAGTCTTACCTTTTTCTTTATAATTCGTTGTATGAAAAGGAACTTATTATAAAGCTTGATAATATGAAGCATTTGGGTAAGGAATGTGTAAGATCTGAAGTTCCCCATGGAAATCTCAAAAATAAAGAGGAAAGCCTTTTTGACTTTCGTCACAAGGAAGGAAATGTTTATAACTACATCGAAGCATCTTGCTTTGCCATTAGACGGAAATTCGTTAAGTAAACACATATAGTCGTCTTAGAATTAGGCCCTTATGCTCCTTGAATAAAATCGCAATTCCCAGTGGAACATTACTTACTACGATTCCTTAATTAACATATTTTACTGGCACATTAATTTATTTGTCGATATGCTTAGCTACCTCTCATATGCCTTTTAAATTTTTTCGAATGTGGCTCCATTAGTCAATTAAAGAAAAAAAAACGAATCAAGAAACAGAATATAGTTAATGCAAAACCGAATGAAAGAAACTTACGAAAAACTGAAAAAAATATTTCAGGTAGTCTCTTCTAACGAAACTACCGCGGGTTATTAACGTAGGATTACTTATCGTTGCTTACCTCTTTTTTTTCTCCTTTTTTTTCTCTTTCTTTTTTTTTCTCTTGGACGCATTTTGGTACTCTTTTGTTTAACTATTTACTGCTACTGGGTTTGGCACGCTACCAAAACTATAACTCGCGACGCAGGACGGACTCTGATTTTTTTTTCTTTTCGGAGGACCGTTATTGGGGAACGTAATCCTACGTTAAAAATTTTAGCTTCGTCCTCTCAAATATAACTTTTCCTTCCAACCTCAAAAATGTAGAGAATTTTGCAAGCTCCATCTTTAAAGCAATATTGACAAATGAAATGAAAATTTTAAAGGAAATTATTCATTAACAAAGCTATTGCATTTCGATTGCTTTATTCATTTCCACAGATGTTAACTTTTATCTAAATAAAGGCGAATAAAAAAAAGGAACTGAAACCTACAACATTTTATTAGAAGCAAGGATAATTTCCTTGAGAAGAATACAACATAGCTAATGGGAAATCCGAATAACCGCAGACAACCCAGAAAAAAAAAATAAAAGACAGAAACCCCGCTTTCATAAGCTTTTTGCAATGCAGATAAGCAGGTCAGTAGTTTTCATTTATTGGAACAGGATTAGAAGTCATTCTCTTTTTGTCCACTCGAATTTTCTCACAAATTTGATTAAATAGCCAATAACTCACCACAGGGAACTAAATCGTAATATTGTGCCGTACGAGAGATAATAAAGTGATGACAGTACCTTGTTCAAATGACTGTTGTGCTAACGTATGATTTATACCTTTTTTTTACTTTAAATGAAGCATGTCACCCTAACCTACTATTTGCTCTTTATATAGGTTTGATTACTTGCCTCGTTTCTGTTGAAGCCAGACAGGTAGTTACAGAAATAAATCATTACCAACTTTTAAAAGAAAAGAAGATTTTTTTCTAAATTCGTCTCCTCTTACTCATATTTAGCGATTTTACTACAAATACGAAATTAAATACGAATACAATAGTATCTTACCTTTTTAAAGATACAATAGACATGCATCTGTCGCCTGTTCGAGCAGCTGCATAGAGCAATTCTGGCCGCACGACACTGCCAGCAAACACGCGAGAGACGGAACATAAATAAATGTAATAATTATGTATAGTTAAAATAATTATTTGCATGTGATTAAACCTTATATTGATATAAAAATAATTGCATATAATTTCCTCAGTCGTAATTATTTTACATTGTTATTGGGGAGGGAATATATTCCGGTTCTTTTCGTTCATTGGACTTACGAAGAGAGAAAAAAAACTGCCATGAACAAACATGTAGAGGAAAAATGTTATTAATAATATCGGTAATTAAAATAAAACATTGCAAGAGTATACAGAAAGAGTCTACAAAAACGCACAATTCATGTCTTGCATTTTTAACTTCAATGTCTACTGAAAAGCCCTGTAACAAATCAGGAGCTCGGAAATGAAAGGACGAATATGAAATTCATGGTGTTGGGAAATCGCGTTCAAAGTTTGGGAATGCTCTCAGGATAGAAAGGGCGAATACGGACTTTATACCTCATTTGAAGATTATGCTGGTGTGCAGTGCCATGCAATAATGTAAACAAAAAAATAGTATATTCACCCTTCCTCTTCCATCAGTACAACACTAAGTTCTCAGCTATTTTTAAGCAGTCCGTACGTTAAATGCTATTTACAAGATCCTAAGGACGAATGCTGACGCGAAAGTGGTAATACGGTGTTCTTAATATATCAATAAGTAGATTTCTATTAAGAAAAAGGAGAGGGGGTTCCGCCCTTTCTCTTCCCAGCTCCTGAAAAGCCAAGCCCGGGCGATGGCTGAAAGGCTAGGGCGCTGGAATTCGGTCCAGAACATGTGGGTTCGAGTCCTACCGTTGGCATGAAGGTTTGTAGCTGTTCGTAATTGGCTTTAAACTTTAGGTCCCGGTCTAATTAGCCCTCGCGCAGTAAAAACTAACCGCAGCTCTCTTAATCCACCAACCAACCAACTTGAAATGTCAGACTGCCATACCTGCTGAATGAGCCACATATAAAGGGAACACCGCCTAATATTCGTTTAATAAGCCGTCAGACGACCAATCTAATACTAACTTCTGATAGAAAAAAGAGGAGTTTCATCAAAAGACGAAATAGAATTCCAAGGCAAAGGACAATTATAAACTCCGCCTCAGTGAGCAAAGGTTTCTCCGTATTCTTTGTTAAATTTTCAGGTACAAAATAATTAAAATTCAGGATGAATTATCTTCGTCTTGATGTTATGGGGTAATGGACGCTTAAAAAAACTGTTTTACGTAGGGGTTACGTTCCTCCATAACGGTCCTTCATAAAGAAAAATTTCAGATGCCCTGCATCGCGAGTTATAATATGGGCAGCGTCCCAAACCAGGCCTGTATCGCTTGGGCAAGCAGTTAACAGTTTAAAACAAAAAGAACCTAAATCGGTCAAAATTTTGACACACACACACACACCCCACACATATATATATAGATTATATATATGTACATATAGAGAGATACATATATACATAACACTTACTTGCATATATACATACAAAAGAGGTAAACAACGATAAGTAATCCTACATTAATAACCCACGGTAGTTTCGGTAGACGAGATTACCTGAAATTTTGTTTTTTTTTTCTTTTTAGTATTCAAAGTAAATTCTTTTGACACTTGGTCCTGCCGCTTGTAGTATGCTCAAATATTGGTGTTAATTTTTTGATTATATATCAGCACCAATATCTGAACATATTTTCAAGTAGTATAGTTTTAATATTTTAATACAGAATGTTCTAAGTATATTTCTTATCCCTTCAATGCGGGAATTTTTATTAATGTGAGTCTTTACATACCCTAGAATCAAACTTTAAATATTAATTAAAGTTAATTGTTTTTTTTTTATTAAAATAGCCACTTTTTTCCATTTGACACTGAGAGTAAATTACATCAGCATTAGATTTACTCATATAATTGCAGTATTCAGGTAATATTATTAATATAGGTTGGATTACAAATTTGAAACAAATGCAGTATTTCCTAATGTGCATGAAATGTTTCAGACATGTTAAGTGCTTGGAAATTTCAAAATTGAGAAAAGGCAATTTAAAACATTTAAATAAATGTATAATTTCTTAATTATAAAATTTCAGGAAATACATGAAAACAGAACATCAAGTATACGTGTGTAAATATAAGCATTTTTTACTAAGCATATATCACGTAGCTCTTTATGCATATATATACTTAGCTATTAGATTATTTAAAACCTCTCTTTCTGGAAAGAAATAGGAAGAACCTCAAACTGTCAGCCAAATGATGGAATGGTATCGATTGCACCCTAATTATGCAACATATCACAATGGAGTTCGTCTAAAACACAAAACATTGGCAGTCACTGAGGTGTAAGGGTTCCTGTTGCCGAGGTCGAGAAATCGAATCTCAAAGGTTTGGGATTGTGACGGATTAAGAGCGCGTTCATGTGTGTCAGTGAAAATTTCTGTAATTTTCATTACTCGGGACTTAGCACCTCTTTAAAAAAATATCATGAGAGACGCTTTAATAGACCTATTTTTGCCCTATTTATTTATTTATCTATCTATCTATATATATATATATATATATATATATATATATATATATATATATATATATATATATATCGGTGCTGAGGGTGCTCGGATCGAATTCCGGCGTTCCGCCGCTAAAATACCTCCGTTCGTATCGTCCCTTCATAGGGGGTAGTGCTGATTCTCCTACGTGGTGCCCCCATAATAAAATGGCCATCAAAACTGCGGTGAATTATAGGGGAATGTTTTCACGACAAGTGGTTTAATTTATATATATATATATATATATATATATATATATATATATATATATATATATATATATATATATATATATATTGATTGACACTCACTTTATTACTTTTTTCCCCCTCATTATAAGATGTCTGTGAGCAGAGAAGTATATTCCTGTCGCTGAACTATAGTGGCATGGTGTTAATGAACCCAACATCTCCTACCCCCCCCTCCTATCGAACGGCATATTAATCTCCTTAAACGTAGGCTGAGAGTCAACCAGTTTCTGTCGGTCGCCACTGTAACGGCCCCGATTTCTTGCATTACATACACTTCCGAGTATTTTTCTCACCTCAAAATCGAACAAACGCCGTGGTTAAGAATCGAACCACCATCAGCCGGTTAGATATACCGGACTGATACCACTGAACTACAGAACCATGTCGTTGGTCAACCAACCTTCCCGTCTCATAGAACGAACCCCCCAAAAGAAAGGTAAACAAATCCTTTTCCGTGTCGCCCAGTTCAAGCACGTGTCCCAGGCAGTGATGTTTATTTCCCTCAAATTTCCCGCACACGCTGCAAACCATTCTCTACCCGCAGCCACAAGATGGCGCCCTAAGAGACCACGTGACCCGAACGATTCAGCAGACGATCCTCGGGAGGGGGAACGCGGGAACGCAAAGAAGAACGGCGAAAACTGTTTTTGACTTTCTACGGTTCATGTCGTCTGCCGCTTTCCAAAATCTATTAATCGCTAATTCAGGACTTTCTATCGTTTTCTGTGCTGATTTCTCTGCGACATGCTGCCCCTCTGGCTAGCCCTGTCAAGGTAAGTCCATTTCCATCACCTATTCGATGAGTTTGTTTTCGTTTTTTAACGTGCGGGCGTGTTCGGAACCGTGTTTTGTTATTATCGTCTGCGCGGTGGGGGAGGTTTACCCGTGCGGCGGGAGTGTTTCCGACCATCCGCTCGCGAAAGAACTGCGACAACAGTCGCAAGAATGTTGCTTTCGAATTCTTTTCTCATTTCCTTTGCGGGTAGGTCTTTCTCAGGAAAAAGGGAAAAAAGTATGAGGGCGCTGTCAAACACTCCCCTCTTAGTACATAGTATCTCCTTGTTTGTCATGTTTACATTTTGAACATGGTTTTCGATTTATCTCAAAAGAAAACTATAAGTCCTGCTTTAATTTTTTTAACTACAAAATACTTTTTTTATTATTTAGGAATTATATAATTCTTCTAAGTAATTTATAACTACAAGAAGTCCTAAAAATTTTTATTTCGAGGAATTAAACAAGATTTCCTGCTGATATTTGTTTTGACTTTCAATCCGTTATCGACTATACATTATACTTCTTTTCGCTTGTTTAAAATTATATTGATGTTTCTGACAAATTCCTAAAACCACGTCTAAAATTTTTATTTGGATACCGAACTCAGAACATACGCACTCAGGAAAAATTAAAGTATGTTATTTAGCATAGTTCCTGAAATTAAGACTAGTTTTATTATCAATCTAGACCCTTAAAATTCTGATTCATAAGCATATGTGTAGTCTGTTTCTTTAATTTTTAAACTGTTAAACAAAATCTAATAATTTATTTTTACATTAAATTTGTGCGTTTTAATTGCAGTCATTTCTGTTTCATTTTTAAGACCTGAATTTAAAAACTTTTATGATTTTTAGGCGTTTACTTTATCTGAGGGCTTTAAAAAAAAATTAATTATAACTTAATTCAGATATATGGCACAATTCTAAACTCTCTAAGCCAACGTTCTCCATTACCACAGATTCTGATGACCTGAAGAAAAGGAAAATAAACATGTTTTTGCGTTGTTTAAAAATAATTAATTCAATGCATTTTAAAGTATACGCGCAGTTTAAACCTGTAGTTAATATGCATCTTGTAAATATATTTGAAGTGTTGCTTAGTAAAAAGTGTACTTTCTAAAATTCGGATAGTACGATTTACATTTCTCTTGCACAATACAAAAAAAATATGACATTTTTTGGTGTGTTTTCTCGTTGTATAACAGTAACATAAACTGTCCATCGTATCTTAGCTTTACGTTTGTGTCAGTTATATAGTTTCTGGCACTCTCTGGAAAATAAATTATCATATAAAAGTATTAATTGAATTAATAAGATTCAGAATTATTTTTTATCTAAGTGAAATTTGATCTCGCGATGTTTTCTTTTATTCCGTTTAAAGTACTCGTAATGTTCATGTAAGTTTAGTCTCTTTCTGTGATCAGCCAAAAAATATATTGAATTTCTGCATCTTTTGGCAGTAACTGAGCGTTATAAAATCTCAGTTTTGTAAATTCATGCAACATTAAACCATAGTCGTCACTGAATTCAGTAACTTTAACACAAATTCACGTAAGCATAACTGTATTTGAGATAGGTTAAGAATATTACCTTATTTATCATGTTATATCCTTTTAAACGCTGGTGAATATAATTATTATGGATTTTTCATTTTATTTTCCTTACTTTTTTTAATTAATTTCAATAATAATTTCATTTTACTTTTATCAATTTTATCTTTCTGCGATTTGTTAATTTTGCGTTATCAAACTTTTATTTTAATTATTTTATTAGCATCTCATCATATAAAAGAGTTAATGCTCCACATAGGAATAACAAACGTATTTTATTCATAACCGTAATCAGGAACGGTTTTAGAAGTTTGTTACATTTATAACGTTACATCCTTTTAAATGTTTAAAGAAATATTAATTATAATTCTTAATTTAAATTTTTATTTTTCACCTGTGTTATTTTATATCTCAGTAGAAAAAACTACTACAAAATAAGTTTCTTTTCTGAAATTTTCTTAAACTGCATCCATACAATTAGATAATACAGCTTGTATATATTTACATATAATGTATTATTGCTATATAAATACATCCAAATATTTATATTGGTGAATAATATCACATTTTGAAGCAGAGATTTGAATAGATTGTTTAAATCCTTTATCCGTCGTTTATACCTTTCCAATTTAACCGTAAGAATTAATTTTAAAGAAATTTAAATTCATATCTTCCTGTATAAATTCTGAAAAAGTTAGGCTATAGTAACGTTTTTTCGTTGTAAAACTAATCAATCAATAAAGAAGTATATTTTAACTACATCGTTTTTGTTTTGTTATGTAACTGTATGGAGTAATAAGCACTTTCTTTCATGATTTAGAGATCAAATGTTTTATAACGATAGTCTGAAATATTATCTTGTTCATTTGCCCAATGGATTATTTGCATAGCTTTTAAACTTCGAAGCGAACTTTAGTAATAATTTATATATATATATATATATATATATATATATATATATATATATATATATATAATATATATATATATATATATGCATATTTATTTATTTATTTATTTATTTATTTACATACATACATACATTCTTATATAAAAAAATATGTATATATATATTGCAATTTCTTTTCCTTATGTCCCAAAACATATGTATTTTTTTTAATTTTCAGTACTATTTAGAAATGACAAAATTTATTATGAAATCTCTCGCGTTGTTAAGTTTGATTTTTGGAAATATCTGCGTGTTGACTTGATTCAGCGAACGCAAAAAAGTTATATATCCTGTCTAAAATCTGAAAATACGTTTAAAAGTTAAAATATTTGTGTGATTGCGTTTTCTTCTGAATTGATCTATTTATACAAGAAATCATTTCCGAAGTTTCTTCTGCCAACTAAAGCACTTTCTAGGAATTAAACCATTACATTGATTATTTATTTATGTTGATGTGTAAAGCTAAAGTAATTCTTGATCATGCTGCACTTCTCACTCCTCTCTTGTGTAATCCTTTCTGTTGCAGTCATTCTTTATCGCGTATGTCAATTCGCTTGAAATCATTACTTTTCGCTGGAAAAAATCTTTTGCTTTCATAATGTCTGAAACTGAAATGATTTCGCGTTACTGAAGCACATTTGTACCTTCTTCATAAAGGAAAGTGAGGTTAAATGTTGTGCCTGTGAGAATGTTTTGGTCATAGTTTTAAAATCTGGATGCATATTCAGTTTCCCTTTGCTTGATTGCTGTTTCATTTTCACAAATTAATGTTTTTATCCTTCCCGCAAAATCAGCGTGAGCCACTAACAATATGCCTGCAATTGCAGGTATTGGAGTAATAATCCACACTAATCGCTTCTTTCTTTTTCAAACCAAACGCAACCTTTTTAAATAAATGAATGATTAAGGTTATGTAGCTGTATTCTTGATGAATGGTTGAGGAATTACAAATTCAATAGCTGGTAATATATATATATATATATATATATATATATATATATATATATATATATATATATATATATATATATATTAGGTGAATCTGCATTTTTAAATGAGTTTTCAAAGGGTTTTTTTTTTAAGGTTAATGAACTCATTTTCGTCTTTATTAATTTATGATTTACCTTGAATAAATTTATTTTCGTCTTACTACTTTTATCTGAATTCCAAAATGACTAATTCGCTTTTCATTTCGCTGTATATTTATTTCTTAATAGGTATATTTATTTTTTACTTTTTATTAGTGATGATGCATCTTGATGCGTTTAAAGTGACTGTAGAGTGGATTAATTTAAAAATAAAAAAATTGTAATTCTGTTTTAATAATGCATAGGAATAACAATGAAATAATTTAATGTTTCAATAATGAATTTAAATTAAATAATAAAAATAATTCCGTTTTAATACCCTTACAAAACAGTTTTACAAGAAAGAAGGCTTTTGGAAATGCGTCTTAAATTTCGAATTTTATTTTATTCATAATTTTTATTTTTTATTTTTTTTTCCACGAATTAGAGACTGATCACTTCCGCGTTTGTTAGCCTGGCCTTCGATAGCACTAGCGTCTTCAAAATTCTCTGTAAAGGACGCTAATTAATTCTTCTTCCGATATAATGAAACATGATGAACAAAAGAGCGTATTTTAAAGTAAGACGGATGAGTTGAATTTCGCAGAAACTTAGGCGAACAGTAATTGATGCGCTCGAGATGAGAATTCCCGGATTGAGGTGTATTCACTTCTGAGAAGATCCATGTTTAATTATGGGCTCCGGTGGCCATCCAGGGCAAAAAACCTGTACGTGCCCTTATTTGCATCGTGACTGATACGCTAACTTTATCAAACTGCTGCATCACAGTATCTTCTGATAGTTAAATGATTGTTTTGCATATTTTTTTCTTCTATTACTTATTGTGAATACTTTCAGAGCTGAATTCATGTTATCATATCTATTCTTTACTTACTACTGGAATACTGTTGTACTCTATAATATTGTATCTTGTTTGAATAGCTAAAGGATAATCATTTCTTTTTTCTGATTTCTGTTTTTGATGGTAATTAAATAAATTTTATGCGATAGAAAACTTATTACGTTTAGAATGCTTTCTTTCATCTTTCTGATCATAATGTGTAAGGGGTTTGAAATCGTTATTAACCCTTCAACGGGCGCGCCCGTGTACAAAGTGCAACATTTTCGTAATTTTGAATGGTTTGTTTTTACAAGTAAGGTTTGAATGTTCTAAGCAGTTTCTATTTATAGCTATACCCTTTCTAATGCAGATCTGATTTTCTGACCCTTGTATTCCTCTCCATTCATTGTTAGTCGTGATTTAACAGTGGTAAACCAGCGATTATACTGGATTGCAATACCACAAAATTATGAGTTGATGCAGTTGAACAAATGTGCAGCTATTACACGGTATTCCGCATATCACGAAGATGGACAATCTCATTGTTTTTTAGGTTTTTGGACATAATAGGAATCGATTCGTAATTTGTCCTTAGATGCATTAAACCAGACAGTTTTGAAATAAGGCGATTGTGTCTGCATTCTTTGGCCTTTAATTATAAATATATCTCCATATTATCAACATTTTATATCTTTTCATAAACCGCAGAATTATTATTTTCAATTTTAAAAAAGAATAGTTTATTACAGAAGGAATAATCAAGGTTGAAAGAGACTTTGCACTTTGTGCCATGCGCGCCTGCTGGTGTTCCAAAAATTGACGCGACCGCTGAAGAGTTAAAATACTTTTCCTGAGCTAGTTAGTGAAGAGGCTGCTAACAACAAAACCATAATGGCTTGTTTCGGAAATTAATGGCATATTAGATTAATGGAGTAACACATCTGTTTGGAAAGGAACAGCATCTGAGTTCGAATCTCGATCAAGCAAGTTTCATTTAAATTATAAATTATGAATGAATGTAGAGTTACGTTACGTCCTAGAAGTTAAGAGCCCGGCTGTCGTAATTTTGATATTTTAAGATAAAAAGTATTATTTAGGTCAATTGATTGTTGGATATTAACTATATGAGAAAGGCGTTTATGATTCTTTTTTTGTCATCATTGTATGAAATTTCAATGATTGAAGTGTTTTAAGTGATCGTTAATTTTGTAATGTCAGCAGCAGGAAAAAAGTTACTAAATATTCTGTTTTTTTTTGTATTTTTTTTTTTTTACAATTATTTTTAAAGATTTTTTCTTCAACTGACAATCACGACTGCATTAGAAAGCAAGAGCATTTGAATTGTACCCTTTTACTGATAAATTTATTTGTATCATGTAACATAGCTATGAGAGCAAGTGTACATGAGTTTACAAGTATTATATATTTGTATGAATCCATCGTAGAGATTCGACTGAGTGAATGTATGGGATTTTTGAAATAAGATTTTAAAATGATGTTATTTACTTATAAAATATTATTTGTTATTAAACTCAAGATCAATAATGGAAAATATTAAAATATATATTTATTTATTTATTTATCTCTTTCATCTGCTTTTTATCTGCTTCACATCGATATTAAATTGTGTGGATTTATAATTAATCCTTATTTCTGACTTAGTTTGGACCAAATTAACATTTGAGGATATGCATGGTAGCTGTTTACGCGAAACGTTTCAATTTCAGTTTCATATAATTTATTTTGTTAAAAGCTTCACATTATGTAATATGTATGTAATTATCGAGTGACCAATTTGTCACAGGGGATTTTCCAGAAAATTATTAGAGTTTTTTAAAAGCGAGGAAACAAGTTAATTTTTTGTTATTTCATAGAATTTTAACCTTTAATATTATAAAAATACAAGAATTGCCCACATGTTACCACTTAATTTAGGGAAATAAGTTTGAATAAACAAGTTTCTGGTATTTTTGTTTGTCTTGTTCTGAATACAAAGAAGCTTTATTGTTAATTCGACTGTTATTTCTTTAACTCTAAATATTTCTCATAAAATACTGGTTTTTCATGAAAAAAATGGTGTTAGTGGAACCCTTTTTTATGTATAAATAAAATTCTTTGAGTGCTGATCAAAAATTAATTGGCTTTTTTTGTTTGTTTTTTACACTCAGGACATCATACTATGAATAATAAAAGGATAATTATTTTGTATCATTCTCAAACATTCCAAGAAAGATTAACAAAGCTAATACGTATTATTAATTAAAATTTTAAATATTTATCTTTGAGACAATAAGACAGTTTTAACAACACACACACACGCACCACATATATGCATTGCGGCGCGTACCCCGTTCATTTCGATGTTGAACGCAGCTTTCAAAAGACAGCAGACGAAAGGCGGTGTTTATTTTGTAATATTTCAACTTCTGTCCGTACACACACCGCAAAGATTCATTCCGAGATTGGGTGGTCACCAGACCGTTGCAGAGCATGCAACGGTTAACTAGTAATGGCCAACTTTGCATTTAAGTTTTTGGATTTAATTTTTATAATGTTGATGCCTTTGTATTTGCATATCAAACCTGCTGAATAAGCTGTATTAGGTTTGGCCTTTCCTGTTAGTAAAATGTGTCTGGCTGTGAAGGTTGATGATATTAAAACCTTGGTCACATCTTTACTACATCCAGTTGCATTTGTTGGTTTGTTGTAATATTTCCCTTGGTTTTAGTTTGTAGGTGTTACGGTTCAGTTGACGAGGTCTCTCTTCGACCAAATAAAATTTTAAGCTAAATAATGGGCCCCGTGAAAATGCGAAATGTATTCATGAAATACGTTCAGTCATAGAACTACCGTTTGATTACCCGTTGCAGTTCCTTTCCAAATTGCTGGGTTTGCTTAGAACATTCATGTTAGCCTTACGTATTTAATACTTTAATTGTAAAACTTACCTCGATAACTTCCTTTGACTGTTTCCATGTTGCTGCTGCCCATCAAGTACAAACAACGAACCAATTGATTGAAATTATGAATTGAATATCATGTCTAAACGAATATCGATTGATATCGGGGGAAAATAAATAGAATCGTAAACCTTCTGTTAAAAAAAAAATTGTATACATTTATATGATGAATCGTACTAGTTTTTTCATTTCGTTGTACAAGAATGTTATTCTAAAATAGTTAAATTCGTATCATGAAGGAGCGCGAATGTTGTAGTTTTAGCATAAAAAGGGTTATCAAGATAGGATATTGCTTATTAATATTCCAATTTATTTAATTGCCGACAAAGAGCATAAAGTTGGGGTTCAGACTGAATATTTTCTTGTCAGAAGGGTTGTGTGCACGCGCGTGAGCTTTAAAAGTTTTGGAACCTCTGTTCTAAACCATTCATAAATTTGTGTTATTCAAGACGTGTAATACATCTGTCAGATATTTAAGCTTAAGAAATAACAGAATTAGTTATATTACCTTCCCGTGTTTCAATTAATTCTTCATTTAATTATTGGTAAAATGCAAATAACTGTATTATTATGTTTAGTTCTGTATATATAAAAATACTTGGGTACTGAAGTTTTCATGGATACATGCAGCTATTCGTGGTTGGCTTTAAACTATAGGTATTTGTCTGTCTTATCCTCTGAAGGTAAAAAATGATTATAACTCGCTTCAAGTTAACTTTCAAAAACTTGAATGCATTCGAACTTCAAGCGTATGCAAAAAAGTATTCTTAAATTATGTCCGAGGTCAATGATTCCAGTACCTCTTAAGTCATTCTAAATGCGATTTTAATCGATTAATCCAGAGTTGGTAAATTCTGACTGGGAAAAATAGTATAGTGAGAGAATAGCAATCAATCAGTGCGTTAATCCGGCACATGCATTCCATTACAGATCCTGAGAGAAACGCTCTTCTTCGAATCAAGACGAACTTTCTTATTTTGCGCTTTAAAACCCTCCACAACCCCTTTCGAGATCCCCAACAGCTTTGAGCACACTCCCTTCAAGTTAGTCCGCTTTTACCCATCCTAATTAGCATGCTCTGTTGGTTTCCGGTGTAACCTGCTGCACGGTCTAAACATCCTGAATCTCTCTGTTTTACCCCGCCATCTTTTTAATTAACTCGTGAATCAGTCTTATAGGTGAGAAGTTACAGTTGCAGAAGTGCGCTGCGTATGGCTCATCATCACAGTTCGGTGGAATGAATTTGGCTCTTGACACCTACAGAAGGCAATCCCCCCTTCATTTAATCTGTCCTTTTTTCTTTTTTTTTTCCTGTTATCCATGTTGAAAATAAAAGCAGTGCTCTGGATATCTGGTTCGAAAAGAAGGAAGACTGCCACTGCGACATTTTCATATTCATGCTCTGCCACTACTTATTCTGTGCCTCACTTTCTTTTCTTTTTTTATTGTTACATCATTATTTCGCTGTAGGTGGCTTGTCGAGTAGGTTGAAAGCCTGCTGATGATTCTGATGTACTGACTTATTTATTTTCGTGGTTTATTTATTTATTTTTTGTAGCCATTTTCCCCCGCCATTCTATATAATGTAATGTAATGTATTAGTTTTACCACTGAGACAAAATTTCAGGTTGAATTTTTTCAGGAATTTCCCCCTTTGTGGAGGGGTTTGTCGAGTAGGTTTAAAGTCTGCTGATCATTCTGTTGTACTGACTTATTTATTTACTTTCGGGGTTTATTTATTTTTTATGTAGCCATTTTTTCCCGCTTTTCTATATAATGTAATGTACTGTATTAGTTTTTCCACTGAGACAAATGTTCAGGTTGAATATTTTCAGGAATATTCCCCCCTTGTGGAGGGGTTTGTCGAGTAAGTGGCTTGTCGAGTAAGTTGAAAGCCTGCTGATGATTCTGATGTACTGACTTATTTATTTTCTTTTTGTAGCCATTTTCTCCCGCTTTTCTATATAATGTGATGTAATGTATTAGTTTTACCATTGATACAAAAGTTCAAGTTGAATATTTTCAGGAATATCCCCCCCCCCCTTATGGAGGGGCTTGTCGAGTAAGTTGAAAGCCTGCTGGTGATTCTGATGCACTGATTTATTTATTTATTTTCATGGTTTATTTATTTTTTCGTAGCGTTTTTTTCTCCCGCTTTTCTATATAATGTAATGTAATAGTTTTACCACAGAGACAAAATTTCGGGTTGAACATTTGCAGGAAATTGTGAGGGTTAGGGATTTATTTTAGATTTGTCTGTAGACAGGAAAGACACCTGGTTTTTACCAAAAAAAAAAAAAGAAAGAATATGAAATATTTTCTACGAAGAATCCGGTCGCTGTCAAATAAGCTGATGAGAAATTATGCATTCAGCTTAGCAATGTGTAATCCCTTGAAAATGTAGTGGCGTACGTTTTTTACTTGAAGATCTGCCCTAGGGAGCTAAGAAATCACTGAAATACTAAGAATTATTTTCAATTTCAAGTGAGTGTTTGAAGTGATATGTGCTTTATAAATGATACAGTATTAGCTCGTAAAAGATAATATGTATAGAAGAGATAACGAATTGAGGCTGGTGTGGGGTTGCATGCGACAATCGGTAAATAAAATAAACAAGTATTTTTGTCATTTTGCATATGTATCTTGTAGGGACTGAAATTTTCAATGTAGTCATGAATTTCTATACCTTTTCTGTTTGTTGTATATTTGTATTTGAAAGTATCTATGTGTCCGAAAATACAAACAGAAGTTTTACGACGTTCTGTTGATTAATAGGCTTTTTTTTTTTAATGTGTGAGAGAGTTTCGTATTTTTATCCCAAATATCATTTTACTAAATAATAAAAATCTCATCAAATGCATGAATATTTTGCCGCAAATTTAGCCAATTGTTCGCTTTATTAATTTTTAAAAATTGGTTAGTTAAAAGGAAAAGATGTATTTTGAAGTGTCGTAGTTTATGGTTGCGCCCTCTAGTGGTTATGTATGCCCTCTAGTGGTTACAAAGATAAACACCTAAGGTTACCGAATTTAAAAGCGTAGAATGGCAGTTCTAGACTTTTTAATCTGTATTTTAAATAAAGATATTAAAAGGGCGATAAAGGACTTCTGACGATAGATTATTTGGATTTAATGCTATGTTTATAGTTTTTCATCCAATAGGAATACTGAGCATAAAATTTTATCTATTACTCTATATTTAATATTAATTATCGGCCACATTTAGATGTCCAATACCATATTTAATGTTATATTGCATAAAAATAAGACATGCTTTGGTGTGATACATAGTATGCAACTCCCAAATAACATTCTTCATATTTATAGAGAAACTAAGGATAGATTTTATCCCAGTGATTGACTCTTCAGCACGGTACAAGCTGAGACAAAGCGGCAATTTCACAAAATGATTTACTGTTTTAGCAATGATCGTCCATCAATGGAAAGAAGTATAGATTGCGATGCAGGATGTATTAAAATTATATACAGCATATCATGCAAGATGCATTGAAACACAATATGACACGCGATATATGGCACTACGAAATACAGAATGCGGTACTCTCCCTCAGCATACAAATTATGTTGTTACTTATGGCAGTTTTTGGAACTTAATCCATTACTCTTGACTGCTGGCCATTTATTTAAGGGGGCACCGTATAGATGGCCAGCATTATCCCCTACAAGCCGGTCCCTTAATTTACAAATTATAAAATAACACAGTTGTACACAACATTAGAGTAAAACACTTTGGACTAAAATATGTGACAGAGTAATTCACTTGTTGTAGAATTGGACGGCAACAAAGAAATAAGATAGACATGGGATAAAAAAACAGTCCCCACTAACGTTATAAAGTAGTATGCTCACAAAATTTGCGACTACGATAAAAAAAATAGCACCCAAGCTTAAGAAACGAGTTAGGGGCGGAAAAACCTCAAAATATTCTCTATAAATAAGTTTAAAGTGAACTCCATCCGCGAAATTCGAAAGCCGATACGAATTATAGTTCCTCAAAGACTACAGTTCACTTTTTACTTATTTATAGAGACTATTTTAAGGTTACTCTTCCCCTGTTTTCGTTTGCTCACTAACTACGCCAGGCCCATTATGATATCCATAATGAAAGCTCATAACAAAGGCGAAACCAACCCTTGCTTTGGAACGCGAGAGATGGTCAGTAATTACATCTTAGCGACTAACTTTAAGAAAGGAATTGTAACTGTTTCTTATAAAAATATTCTAGCTCCTCCAGGAGAAAAAAAAAATTAAAACTTGTTTTTAACCGGGGAATGTTAACCCGGCTTCATAATACGAGAATAACGTGTATTTTTTATAATAAATTAAGAACGAAGTGTTTTAGTTTCTAAAAAAAGTCCCATCATGATGGGTTTGAATATTTTGAATTTTCATTCCCCGACGTGTTAGCAACGAGTGGGCTTCTGTTCCCAAGTTTTCTCGCCCTAGCAGAAAGCATTATTTAACGATTGCCGGGGAATTTATCGGTCTGAGTGCCGGGGACAGCGGGATATCTCTCTCCGGTTACTCATCTGCCTGTGCCGCCGGGGCGATTCGAAAGCAGAGGAGAGAGGTAAAGCGGTTCGATAAAAATGACATTCGCCCGATTTGCATTGACAACCGGTAAACCTGTTTAAGTCAGTAAGCTCACACCCGAGCGCACTGGTAAATCCGTGACAGTAATTCTGCTTATCGCCAAAAAGAAAAAAAAAAGGCTTAAAGTTTTTCGTTAGTTAAATACTCGTCTGCATACGCGCTCACGCATGCGCACTCACACAACCACGTTTGTATTTTGTATACACAAACAAACAAACACACACACACACACACACACACACACATATATATATATATATATATATATATATTTATTTATTTATTTATTTTTATTTATTTATTTATTTATATACAGTGCCGCAACTAGCCATTCCTGTGCCCTGGACAAGAATTTGCATGTGAGCCCCTTTGTTAATTAGTTTGGGGAAAATAATAAAACAAATGCAGCATTTTGGGTCCCTCTTCCAAGTGGGTCCTGGACGGGTGCCCCTGTCTATTTACGGCACTGCATATATACACACACACACACACACACATATATATATATATATATATATATATATATATATATATATATATATATATATATATATATATATATATAGATAGATAGATAGATAGATAGATAGATAGATATAGATATAGATATAGATATAGATAGATATATATATAATAAGAAAAAAATGGCGACAATTGAAAAATATGGGTGAAATAAATGGCAGACACACACAGCAGTAGGAAAAGGGGGTGCAGTTGCTTCTCATACCTTTGAGCAATGGCATAAGTCGAAAAAAGAAACTGTTTCTCCTTGACGGGACTTTCAGGATCACATATTTCGGGAACAATCCTTTGTTTAATGATGATGTTGCCTCAACTGGAATCGAGGCATCCACATTCAGAAAGTAAATAAAATAATGTGAAATGATAATATCTTTTCACCAATGGTGCTGTTATTATTATCATTGAACGACTGTATCTAAAATATGCCATCTTCAAGTTAGACACACCTTGATTCTGGGTAATCCATTAAAAATTAGAACAACCCTCCCCCCCTAAAAAATAACATAATCTTAGCATCGGGAACATATAGCCCCCCCCCCCCCCAATCAAGCTTAATGATCCAAGGTTCCAACTAATCTCTTCTCATAAAATCGATGAAGCATGGAGCTCAATTTCGGTTAATAAAGATACAACTATGCAATTTTTTTTTATGTTACTATCACAATTCTTTCATAAGAAAGTGCTGCAGTTTGCAATGGAGGTATTTTTTTAATCCCTTTTATTTTAGTAATATTGCAGTTTGGTGCGTTTTTATACATGCATATATGATTTTTTTCATGCTTATAAACGCTATTTCCAAAGTATGAAAAAAACATGCTGGTTTTTTTTTTCTATCTTTGCAGATTTTTTTTTCTTTAGAAACTTCGGTTTTATTGGTTGTTTTGATGATAGTTATACTCTACTATTTCCCCAAATATTAGCGGAACTGAACTGATTTATTTTCTACCTTCAGGTTCAATTTTTCAAAGAGTTGGTTGTAAATTAAAAAGTAAATTTAAAATGCTGTAAACAATGTGACTAATATGCTGTAAGATGTTTTTATGCCACATGCAATGTGATTTGATGTAATTATAATCAAAGGAGAAAAAAAAGTTATGATTACTGAATACCCATATTTAAAAATGTTAGAACTTATTGTTGAGAGCAAATTCTTTTATCTTCATCGCCGACTATAATTAAAAATCAGTTTAGAGTGTATGATTTTTGTAATTTGGTGAAAAGAAATTCTTTTTACTCTTATTTTATAACATTTTTTTATTTTGACTACTAAATGCACTTTTTAACTCATTGCATCAGATCCAGTGATTTCTGAAAATGTTATGTCAAACTAAATTATTGTATTTGTAATGTTAAATTAATGAAAACAAGGGAAGTTTCGGGGGAAAAAAACGATGTACCGCTTCTAGTGGGGTTTTTTTTGTTTGTTGTTGTTGTTGTTGTTGTTGTTTTGTTTTGTTTTGTGTTTTTCAAGTGGGTCTAAAACCCGAAGAAATCAGAGTGAGATTTTCGGATTTAGCCCACTTTGTGGAGTATAAGCATCATTAATATCCGAATAGTAGATTATAAGTATCATGAATGAAGTTGGTCAACCTTCATATCGTAATGTTGGAGTAAACGTAAAGCATATTATGCGTAATAGCCGAAAGTTTGTGTAAGTAAATGTTCCCATGTTTATCTACACTCATTGTGGGTGTGTGCGTAGATAAATTGAGCTAAGGCCGTAGCGATGACCTGTTTCAAAAAAGGCTATTTTATGTGTTAGGAGAACTAAATTGTCCAACTCACATAGCAATATATGTCATTTTCAATCTCGCATAATGTCATACAAAATCTTTCATAAATGAATCCTTCAAATCTTCCTTCAGTCTGTCTAATCATATTCATTTGAGTCTGCATAAATGAAGAATGAGGTATTTAATAGGAGACTTAGAACTGTATTTAAACTTAATAGATTTGCGTAATTAGAAAAGTAAGAAATTTTAATATTTTTGCAAATTTAAAGGGAACATTTTTAAGAAATATTTTGTTTAAAATTCTTTTTCATTTTTCAGCTTTGAATATTTTAATAGAATTATGACGATAATTTTAGATTAAAATATGGTCCTTAGATGTTACTCATCATTTGGTCCATTTCTGTAAACAAGCGCAAAATTCGTATTTAACAGTTTAACATAAGCATTTTTTTTGGTTCAGGCATTTTCTTTGTAATTCATTATAACATTAGATACAATCATCTCTAAATTTTACTTTAAAATTATCTAAAGTTCTCCAAACATTTCTTTTTATCCGAAGATTATGTTGTAAAAATAACTTGAGCTGAAAAGACAGAAAATATTTACGCCATTGAATGGCGTTACACATAAGGATTTACTTAATAAGTTTTTTACTATTAATAGCTTAACGGCAAAAAAGAAAATCATCCAGAACTTGTTGAACGATACGTGTATCCTGCTAGTTTAGCCCATTTTATCCCCCAGTTAATTTTTTAGGTAGTACCCAGGAATGTTTTTCTTCCCTCTCTGTCTTCTCTTTTATTCTAATGGGAGACGGTCTGAACGTGATTAAAGATAGCACAGCTAGAGTATTTTTTTCTGCGCAAACGCTGTTTCCGAAACGGGACACTGCCATCGCTCCATTCATGCTTCCGAATCTACGCTTCCTCTGAGTTAGCATCACGTAAATCTGAGAAAATGGCGGCTGGCTCTGTATTACATTTCATTTGGTCGTGGTCTGTTGCCAGTCCCTTTTGTAAATATATATGCAGTTAAATTAAGAATTCAAGTCACAGTGCTCCTTGAAAAAAAGATCTGTTTGCCGCAATCGCTTACAGCATGTAAGTCATTGGAGACAAAACAATTTATATGTCGTGCTCCATCATTCGTTCTGTTTGTTTCAAGAAGTAACAACGACCTAAAATTTCCTGTCTTAAGAGTTGCTACCTTTCCTCGCATCCTGAAAAATTTCCCTCTGTTATTGAGGAGTAAAATATCTGAGTTTAGATAATTTTCTTCTGTTCACTTTTTTAATACTTATTAAATTTTCAGGATTGTTTAGGAAGATTAATTTTTTTAATATGTACTAATTTTTTTTGTTATAATATATATTAATACACATATATTTGCTTGACTGCTGTTATAATTAGCATTTTGCTACTTTAGTTCTTCTTTCCAATTTGTTTTTGAAATTGTTTTTCTTTCTGCACCTCTGCCTAGTTGAAATTCCCATAAAGAGAAAAACATTAAACATTTATTTCGTTAGGAATTTTTTTATGTTTATTGAATTAAACATGGATATTCATATGATTCGGATACTCAGTAATTAGTATATATATATATATATATATATATATATATCACAGATTCAATGAGGTATATTTCTAACTTTCTACTATAAGTTTGAATTTTAAGTTTTCATTATTAAGTAAAATCTTCATTAATCATCTTGAGGTGTTAACATTTATTTATTTGAGTACAAGGACTTTTAATGTAGATTACAAATTAAAATAAATTAGCAAAGTTCTTTCAAAGTTCAAAATTGTTAAAGTTATCTTGGACAGAAACTATAAAACATTGTGAAAAGGGTGTTTTAAGCTAAAAATTGTTTTGGTTGTTTATTTTAACAAAACTTTTGTTGATTTTTTTTTTTTTTTTTTTTTTTTTTTGTTATCTGAGTGAAAGATTTTCTTGGATTTTTGAAATTAATAAAGCATATTTTTATTAAAAGGTAATTTTCAGAGAATTTTTTATTTATGAAACATATCTGATATCAAGAATAATTATTTTCTCTATTTCCTTGATTTTTATCTGACAGTAACATCATTTATATGTCTTTATAATTAATTTTAAGAAGGATTCATACTTTTGCCTATGAGTTTGACTATTTAAATCCAAAAGAGGAAAAATTATACCCACTTATATACAGAAAAAAACATGTCTATGCATACATGTACATTTATTAAAAAATATATGCAGTAAGTTCAGATTTATGACAGGGTATGTGTGTGAAGTGCAGTTATTTGTACTTATGTGTGCATTACGTGTAGGCATAAACTAATCGAGGCAAATTAACATATTGAAGCTTCGTATAACTCATCACATTTCTTAAATTAACTTAAAACGGGGGGAAAAAAGATATAGGACAGGAATAAGCATGGAATTAAAGAGTTATTTATGACTTTATAGTATTAAATTCTTCCTTTCTTGAATTTTGAGGGTTATTTATGAAGATTAATTCTATTAATATGTGTCATTTAAATTTAAATTTAGCATCTAGTTACTTATATTCAAGTAAAAAGTTATATGTAACTTTATCCCGTGAAGTCCTCTTCTTTTTATGACATCTTTAACGACATTTTTACACGTGTGTGCATCCTGCTGCATCGTGGAAGATTTCATTTTTGAAAAAGGCAAATTTTTTTCTTTCTCTCTCTCTCATGTTTACCGTTTAACATACACCTTAAAACGGCTTGTAGCTTCGTCCTCGCGGTCCTCTGTGTGTGTGCTTGCCTTCCCCTATCTCAACAGAAACTTTTTTTAAAAATTCCTGCGCGTTGTCGCATTAAGTCTTCACGCTGGGGTACAAGCGAAGAGCATGCCCGCCGCTCACTGGAATACTGTGTACTTTGCCTTCCTGCTCCGACAGGATGCGATTCATCACCTCGCAGACCTCAAGAGTGTAACTGTTGCCTGTGCGATGTCTCTAAATTAACTTGCCAACGTCTCCGGTAGCCGAGGCTGTTCCGTACACCTTCCACTTGGGACTTGGCCAACATCACTCTCTAAGCTGGCTTCGATCTCTGGATGGGGGCCTTCTCTCTTGCTGTTTTTTTTTTTCTTTTTCAGTCCGTATGTCTACTTTATTTTGTTCTTTAAATCTTCGTGCTTAATTATCTGGAAAGGTATTTGGAGTTTTCGTCACGTTCTTTACTATTTTGCGGTGGGTCAAGAATCTTCTGTTTTTGCATCGCCGATCGATACGGGGTGATACTTTGTTTGGAGTGATACTTTGTCAATGTTCTAAGTGGCTGCCCTCGTTTTAGTTAATTAAGCTGGAAAAAAATTCATTTGCTATTTACAGCATTGAGTTCGTATTAATTTTGGCTGTTGGGAGAAATGTATGCGACAAATTTTAAGTAGTTTAATGTAGATGTAGCATGACCAAAGCTTTGATTTTTATTTTATTTGTATATTTTAAACGTAGTATGTAAAACTATTAAACAAGACGGTTACTTATTCCTGTATTTTTTCCCTCTATTATTTTACTATTTTGTGAACAATTCTTAGATACGGCAAAACTCTTTTCCCTGGTTTGCGAAGCATTTTATGTAATGTAATGTAACAAGAAACATAGCAAAAAGTTTTTATGTAGAGCAAATACTGACAGCCTTTTGTGGCAGCTTAATATGGCAGCCTTTTATCAGGAAATAATTGAAATATTTCGTGTAACATTGTCTACCATTTTTAAACACATATCATCATTAAACTTTTCATACAACATCAGTAAAGCAACAGTAACATGCAGTCTATCAATTACGCATATTATACACGCATATTATACTTAAATTATAATCCTGAGTTCTTTTTAAAGAAGAGAAAATTGATGCTCCTGATCTCTGATCTTTCTTCATTCTTATGGTAAAATTTAATGAAAAGGTCATTTTTTGTGGGAGGTCAATATGCATTTATTTTTCTTTAGCATGTATGCCATTTTTAAATTGCTAAAAACTCAGAAAAACATTGTAAATGATCTTCTGTTTGATTAAAGAACTGTACTGAATGAGAACTGTACTAATGACTTCTCATACAGCGCTTTGGTGCATTTGACATTTAATCGTGATAATATTAGCTGTACGAATTACATTCTGTAATTAAACTTAGTGTAATACTTCTAACTTTAAGCATGATCCAATTTTCTTTTCAAAACAAATTAAGTAACCGTCCTCTCCTAAAGGTTCACGCGCGTATGAAGTCCATTTCTTACATTTTAAAAGATTTACTAGCCATTAAGCTGCTTTTAGAACCTCGTTTTACGGTTATCAATAGTTTAGCCATCACTGTCAGAGCTTTCAAAAGTGACCTCACCACATCCCATGTGAAATTCAAGCTTTTGAAATAGCCCGTTAGATTATTGCCAAACTGAACTTTTGATCGGTTAAATTTAAATAAGTCTTGAAAATTCCTCAGCTGCATAATATTTGTCCATCACAAGGACAACCTCAAAAGAATCTACAAGTGCCCATTTACCACTCAAATGTATCTGATGAAGTGAAGGAAGCATGAGGGGAAAATCCTCGAGAAGATATCCGGTAAAAGTTTTAAGATATGCCATCAGCAAAACTCCTATAAATCGATCGAAAGTGCTTGCTGTCTTGTGATTCAAAGATACTTCTTTGAAAAGTTGTGACTTCAAAGGAACTCTTCGTTCTTCTGGATGGAAAGATTTAATAGAAGTCATCATATACCTACACACGATTAATTTTTATGGGGCTTTCATAATAATTAAAATGCAAAAGGACCCTTAAATATTCACCATGCGTTAAGGTTTTAATAATTTGCGTAAACAGATGTATTTACACTTGCGATTTTAAGGCTATACGTTCTTGCTTTGACATCTCGTACATTTTGTATTCATGCGTGCGCATCTTGTATGAAAACTAGATACATTTAGGGTTACATTTCCTAAAATATAAATTTAATTTAGATTATTATAAATTAAATTTTTTTAAAGTGTGTTTGGTATTGAAGGCCATAGAACTAAACCTTAAATTTATAATTATATTTTATTATTTATTTTATTTTAATAAGATTAAATTTATGGATAGAACTCTAAAATTTCTTTTGCTTGCATAGTATTAAATATGGCTAAAAAAGTTTATCCAAAATTAAAATAATTTCAAGCTTTTATAATCATTTTTCGGCTGACATTTAATGTATATTAATACTTCTATGTACGTGTATAAAAAAAGTCTTTATCGAACTTGTAATAATGATCAACAAAGAACATGTTGAAAGACCAAAGAGTAAAGTTAGATTTACATTAAAAGAAAAAATAAATTTTTACCAAAAAATTAAAAAGAATTATTTTGGTGTAAGAATTAAGATTTTTACTTTTAATGATTTTCATTGAGTTTAGGAGAATTGGCTTAAGGCGAGTGAGTCTGATTATGTTTATATACCCTCTTATGCACTGAGGGAGTCTCTAAAATTTTTGAATGTTTAACTATCTACTTTTGGCTGTTCATTTACCCTTTCAAATATAGTTTCAACAAATAAAAAATAACTTTAAAAATTCAGTGTTAGCTGTCAAAAAGGATCTTTATTTGAATTACAAAGCACTTCTTTGGCCGCAAGTGTCAATGCACTATACAGGAAAAATCCAAACGTTGTCTTTACTCTCTTGTATTGTTAACATTTTTATCTAATTTTGATGTTTTGATTTCTGCCTTTCAAATCTTAAATTGTTCGAAACGTTTACCATAAAATCTAAAGTATAATACGCATTTTTTTTCACATTTTAGCCCGCAAAAATGAGGGTGCGTTACTCGCGTGCAAAAAAAAAGCGTAGTTTTAAACATTGGATAAACGAACGTACAGCAGCTGTAAGACATTGTCGCAACACGGGTGCGTGCGCATCTGCACTCCGTGATTCATCCACCCGTTTACTAAGCAGGTATTCCTTTTAAACAAACGGAACTCACAGTTTGTATTGTTAAGTGAGGATGATGATGGCGATATATATTACGACGGCAACAATAATTATGACATGGACGCAACAACAATAGTGAAAGTGATTAAGACTGATAATTTGACAGTATTGTTTGTTTGGAATTAACAATTTAAGTTTTTTTTCTACCGAATTTGACGTTTTCGTTTCTTTTTATTACAAATTTTATTTATGTTAATAAATATTTGTGCAATTCTTAAATAAAAAATTAAAAAGTTATGGGTGCGTATAATAGTCGAATTTTAATTTTTCCCGAAAATTTCGCGCAAAATCAAGCATGCGTATTATACTCGGGTGCGTATTATAGTAGAGATTTTACGGTATATATTCTTTTGAATGAGTTCTTCTCTGTTTATATTCACCTATTTTTCATCCCTCATCTTCAAGTAGAATGTCCCTTGAATCGTTATAGAGAAATCATCCCCCAGTTCTCCTTTTCGACATCCACTCCACGCCAAGTGTGTGCGCCAAGAACGGGCATAGAAAAGTCCCCGATTCGAAATCCAGTAAAAGTTGTGCTCCTATAAATCAATTAAGTCAGGGGAGAGAAATATGCTATGGGGTAGAGATGATGTTCCGGTTTTGTTAATCGAAATACCCATTGCGCGGTGGAAAACTTCAAAGGCCAGATATGTGTGTGTGTGGGGGGGGGGGGGGAGGTCTCTGCTTTCCGTGACCAAAGTGGTCAGAAAGTATACAAGGAGAGAGAGAGAGAGAGAGCACCGGGTCACAATCCCGAAGAAAAATTGACCGCGCGGCTTGCATGGCCCCTTCCGGTCGATACTTTTAAGATATTCCGGACGCATTTCCTTATCGATTAAGGAGCGTTATACAAGGGTTGCGTGATGCTCATTTACCTGGTCAGGTGCAGCCGTAAACCTCTGCTTAGTTTTCGTGATGCCGGTCTCGCAAAGGGTTTCCGAAAAATTATTTCCGGGGGAAAACGGGCCAATATAGAGCGACGGTGTGAGCCAGTCCTTTCTGGAGGAGTTTTTCTCCGCTCTCAGCAGATTGTTCCACATAAATGTGCGAATCCAGACGCTTTTCGAAGCAAACAAAGTACCTGATATTTTTTGTTGCCTTTCATTACGAGTGATATTTCAGGCTGAGACTCCTGTGGGTAGCCTCAAAGAATTGGCTGCAAATATTGGCGTGATTTATATTCAGCACATCTGGACAAATTGTTAACGCGTATAAAGCGAGTGAAATTTTACACAACAAATATTTAAGGTATAGTAAAGGAAAAAATTTATATGCCAGTAGTTCATTTTGCAGTCCAGTTATGTAGTACAGTTATGTCCATTTTATTTATACAGCAATAGATTGCTGATATCCAAATAAAACTATGTAAAATGTATAAGCAGAAAATATCTTTTAGAAGAGTTCAATATTTTTTTTCCATAATCGTTGAAATGAACGTATGTGTTACATACCCTGAAAAAGGAGTGTTCATTCGTATGAAAGTAGTCGGAGCTCTTTTCTTCTTGTAATGGCGGCTCCAGGGGGGGGGGGGGCAGTAGGGGCAATTGCCCCTCCCAAATTAGCCTGGCGTATTTTTTTTCATAGCTTAAAATTATATAATCGTAGACCTAATATTAAATTAGTTTAAATTTAAAATGAGACGATGTTTATTTCTTTATATATATATATATATACAGTTGGCTCTCTGTTTAACGACTTTAAAGAGACTTTGAAAAATCATCCTTAAATAGAGATCGCCCTTAAACAGAATTTGGGATAAAATAACATTTCCCATAACGTCCGAGGGGCCGGGACTGGGAAATATCGTCTTTAAATAGAGATCGTCGTTAAGTAGAGCGTCGTTAAACAGAGAGCCAACTGTGTATATATATATATATATATATATATATATATATATATATATATATATACATACACACACACACACATATATATATATATGTGTGTGTGTGTGTGTGTATATAACCCTAAGAGCCAACGCCCCCCCCCCAAAAAAAGAAAAATTTTTTTTTTTTTAAATAAAAAAAACTGGGCTGGAGCCGTCCCTGTCTTTTTGTTTATTGCTTAAAATAATTTTTGACAAACCTTTATTCAAAGGGTCGTTGCAAAGGTAACAAGCCCCCATAGTCAATTCTCCAATCTTCACTCCTCCCCGAATTTCAAGATGAATAGACCTTTTATTAATATTTTGTGGTTTCATACGTGAGGCTGGACCCCTATTGGACTTTATCCCGGAGGCTTGTGCTCCTGTCTCTGACCACCAATTTCTTTAATCTCCAGCTTTTGTTCCTCTCGTGAAACTTCCTGGCATAGTTAGGACAACTGAGGGAATGCTGGCCTACAAGTTAGAGATCCGAGTTAAATTCCTGGCCATTGGAGATGCAGCTACAGCGGCGCCAGTACGTTAAAATGAACGATAATGGTCTGATAGTAAACAGAGGCAAATTTCACGGGGGAAAATAATTCAGAGTCGTTAAAAATAGTATAATAAGATAAGTAAAGGCTACATCCTCTATCATTTTACTAAAAAAAAAGGGGTAAAAAAAATGTAAGGAAAAATGCATTCAAGAATGATAATTCCTTACACATCAACCAGACTGTTCAGTTGGGTGAACGTCGGCGAGAGCTTAGGAGAAGCAGATTCGATCCCCGACCCAGGCAGACGGTCGTTACACCTTTAATTCCTAACATGAATTAGACTGGAGCATTTTCTTCTTGTAAAAATTCTTAAATACACGTGCCTGTCCCAACTCATTATAATAAAACTGCTTAAGCTACTAGCGTCGTAACCCTCGCGTGTGCTCATTGTCGCTATATCTACGTACCTATTTATATTACTAAATTTACAATGATTTTGTTTGTTGTTATGTTATGAGGTTAAGATATACACATTCGTTTGTTCAAGCGTCCATCGATTTTTTATCAAATGCGAGTTTCTGTTATTTATCCCTGTAGTTAACTATCTTGACCACTGCTTAGCTACTGCTGTATTAATTTATTCCGATAAGTTTTAACAAAGTGGTCTGAAATGGATGTTGTTAGCGGTTTTGATATGTTGGTGTAGATTCAATAGATCTCTGTCAGGTGATTTTATTCAACCGCATATTCTTTGTAGGAAAAAAAAATAAACAACCTGTTGTTTTTTTTCTTCATGCGGAGTTTTTAAAAGTTCCAGTGAACAGGTGCAAATTGAGAGTTACTGAAAAGAGAAAAAAAAATCGTTTATGGACTTCTCTTTAAATAATCTTTGTTATACCTGCAGGAAATGAGAATCGTGATGTAATATGATGCAACTTTACGAGAGGTAGGTTTTCTAAACGGTTGATAGATCAGACAAAGAGGTCCCAGGATGTACAGGATAATTAACCAGTGTACGATTGTGAAAAGATGTATTTTTAGTGCAAAATGTAATTTCCTATATCTAAGCGGAAATACATTCTCGAATAATGCTTTTAATTTTTTACTCCGCTGTCGAATTCATTCTATGAAAATGAGGAGGATTTGTACGAAAGATGTCTATGTGGCCATTTATATGATGTAGAGATTTTCACTAACCAAATATTAACTATTATACTACCTCTTTAATAAAATATTAAATTCAGCTGAAAACTAATCGGTTGTCTTCAAGTGAATTACTGCTTGAATTTTCTCTCCTTCCTTTCCGGCTAAGAAATTTCAAACATGAGGAATATTTTCACCTCAAGGAACAGCATGTTTTCATTTGAATAACACTCCAGTTATTAACGACTTCCGAAGAAAATTATATCTGACTAGATGGAATCGCATAGAAATGTTTACAATGTAAAGAAAAAATGTAATGCGTAAATTTCTTCTCTTTAATTAGAATATATTTTTTTGCGTGCTGTGCGGTCTAAAATATTTCATGTAGTTTTATTAAGAATAGAATATAGATCTTATTATTAAATACCCATCCTGAAATATTCATTTTAATTAATGGATAGACCTCTATTTCATTGAAAATCGTAAGTATACGAACAGTTTTGGGAGCCACTGTATTTATATATATATATATATATATATATATATATATATATATATAATAACCAAATCATTTGGTTACAACGAATTATTTGCACAGCAACAGTGTATCATACCTATGCGTTTTATATTTTAATGATTCCATAGTATTATATAATATAATTCTTAATTGTATATATCATAAATGTAGTGTTAAGCGAATTGAAATAGTTTCTGTTTCATGCGTATATGTTTGTTTAATTCCGTTGTCTAACTGCAATTATTCTTACTTAAGGCTCTGGTTGGTACGATGAAATTCATATTTGATTATGTACCATTTATTTACAGTAATGATAGTTTCTTTATGGGTTTGTCGAATTAAATATTAAAATTTTAATTTAAATTTCGTATTTATAGCTATAATAAGCCATGAAAAATGCTTTTATACGCAAAAAGGAGCAGTCTTAATTTTTCTGACTGTGTTTCCAGTAATTTTATTTAGAATGATATTTTTAAATCATTCTAAATATATGATCGCTTAGTTAAAAATTTTACTAAATGAGATAATATGGGTTATGTAAGTTGTAGAATCTTATATGAGAATTCTTAGAACCCAAAAGTCTCAAAATAAATTTAAAACGTGTTACGTTTATACCCCGCCTCCTAGCAACCTATGAACAGTTTGAAAAAATAAAGTTACAAAAGAGCATGCGAAAGGTTTTTAACGTTTGATTTGGCTTTCATTTTTACTCAAGTTCATAATAGTATTATCTGGTTTCTAGTTACAGTTAATGGAGAGTTCTTTAAAACATGAACAACAAGTCATTTGGTCCGGAGCTTCAATGGCTTACACATGCTAGGAAAGGTAAAAATAAACATTTTGCATTCGTCCATTTGGCATGTCATCTTACCTTGAAATGATATACGCATTTAGATACGTGCAAGAGTATTTTACATGCAAAATATATTGAAAATAAAGAACCGGTATTATACATCTACACACATTTCTTGGTAAAAAAAAAAATCAATAATCTCCGTTTAGTTTATACGAATCTTTAATTTAATAGATACGATGCATCTATAGGAAAGTATTATGAGGTATGATGACCAGAACTGTTTTCCCAAAATTAATTTCAAACACATTCAAGTACATTTGACGTTAGAGGATCAGGCTTTCTTTCTCCACACGTGCATGTTTATATTAATAGTTGTAATAAATCAAGGAAACCGAGGGGAGAGTTCTTTATCCTAAAATTCATTATTGTGTCGTGTTTGTTAAACTTCGTTCCAATTAAAATTTAATTAAGTGCTACAGCGTGCATAAATTATTCCGCCAAAACGCGGATTTGTTCTTTCATAATTTCTTCTCTTTAATTAGAATATATTTTTTTGCGTGCTGTGCGGTCTAATTGATTCCAGTGAAAGCCACCTTTGACTTTTTCCCTCGAAAAAAGTGTTAATTTTGAGAAAACGGGGGGGTTTTCCTTCTCCTTTATGCCGATGTGACTGCCATAGTCGAATGCATCAAGACAATCCCGACTACGTGAAATAATGTTTGATTAATTTTGTATTTATTTTTGCTTCTTTTTTTGCTTCTTCCTTAATTTCGGGGGGTGTCTCTTAAAATGCGTTAAATTTTCATCCGAAGAGCTTTCTAATGTAAATTATTTAATTTGTCCAAACAGTGACAGCGCTGGAACAGTTCAAGTAATGTTAATGTGAAAGACGCTCCTATTTTTATGTTAATATAAAACAATTCTGAAACATTTTTCTAATGAAGGAAAATATGAATTTTATCTTTTCTTGAAGTGCACTGAATTATGTAGCGGAGGTTTTTTTTTTATTTTTAAAACTCTCGCTCCCTCGTTGCTTCGCATGTTAACTGTAGTTTATAGGGTTTATGGATGATGCAAAATAGTTGAAACAAAAAAAAAAATCGTTGTGTTCTTTAGAGTGAGTGTCTACAGAATACGTCCTACTTTAATAAATCAACTCTGTTTTTTAGAAGTCTGCAATTATTTGTTCATTAAAATATAATTACTGTTCATTGCTGCATAATCCTTCTATTTTAAGATATATTTATTTCTAATTGTCTTAATTTTCCATGCACCCTCTTCATCTGTAAGTTTCTTTTCAAAGAATTCTGTTTTAAACCATTTGGTTTTTAAACGCGAATTTCCATTTCCGTTAGTAATTATCATATTTTGTGTTGAAAATATTTTTGGTTTGTTTTGCTTGCTGTCTTATAATAATACGATAGACTTATATAATGTTTTTTTTTGCGTGTGTTTCGATAAATAATTATCTCCGAACATGCAAGAACGCATTGGTATGTGTTTAACGTTTCGTAAATTGACTAGCTAAAAGGTGGGAACTTCAATTTCTAAAAATGCATTCTTTCAACGGTTTTTGCACAGATTTAGGTTTTCTAACTTTCTGTGTTAGTGACGAAATGTTTTGATGACTTCTAAAGATGTGGGTGCAAAATCTGTTTTGAGTCTGTAGAATCACGTGTATAGAAAAAAAAAAGAAAAAATATATATATATAAATATATATGTATGTATGTATATATATATATATATATATATAAATATATATGTATGTATGTATGTATATATATATATATATATATGTATATATATATATATATATATATATATATATATATATATATATATATATATATATATATATATATATATATATATATATATATATATATATCCTTTAGGACATTATCTTTCCAGAAGTTCAGTAGAATGCATTATACATTCGCTTTAAAGCAAATCTTCAATTTAAAACAAATTCTTGAAATATTAGACTATCATCTGTAAATCTGTTCCCATGAAAACACCTACAACAGTTCGCAATATTTTTTCGTCATATTAAGAATTTTTACGTGACGTCTTTTACATTTGTAATGTTTATCCAAAGTTAAGTTTATTAAATGTTTCTTTCTGTGCAAACTCACTTCGTGACACGCTTTTCTTACTTTGTGGCTTCTATATCGTTAGTGTCTGGTTATGATAAACGGGTTATATCCTCGGGCTAGTTCAATCCTTGATTTGGTGCTCATTTAATTTCACGTTAGTTAAATAAGCATTTTCTATTTAATGTTTTTATCCATTGAAAGATGATAGAAAGATGATAGATTCAGGCAGCTTTTGTAGCATGCTGTTCTGTTTTTGTTTTATTAATGTTGTAAATGTTGACTGATTTAGATTATTTGATTTAGTTTACTTATTTAGATAACTTTGATTTAGTTTACTTATTTAGATAACTTTGATTTAGTTTACTTATTGATTTAGTTACTTATTGATTTAGTTTACTTATTGATTAGTTTACTTATTGATTACTGATTGATTTAGTTTACTTATTTAGATAATCACTGTAGTCCATTTCTTTATCTAATTTTTCCGTGTATGATTTTTGGTGTATTCTAGCATAAGGTCTACTGTTGTAAAGTACCCCTTATGTAGGAGAAAAGGGTATCATTAAGGCACTCTAAGAATTTTACAGTGTTTTACCCATATTATTATATGTATCTAAATTTCCATCCTGATTCAAGGCTTGAAGGATAAGCAATAACATTATCGTGTATTAAGATGATGATATTCAAAAAGACCTCCAGATAATTGTACGTCATGAAATTAAGAATGAATGGTAATGCGTAATGGTGTTTCATTTAAAATTTCAAGTTTCTACTTTAATCAAAAAAGATAAAAGCATGATTTTATTAATTGTTTAATTTTGATATTGGCCTCTTACATGAACAGTAATTAGTAATGATAATCAAAACGAGCCTAGTGTCTATCAGATTTATTGATCATTTTAAAACATTAATTTCAATGCAGTGTAGGGAAAAATATGATGATTCCCTATCCTATGATTTGCGATATATATATATATATATATATATATATATATATATATATATATATATATATATATATATATATATATATATATATATATATATATATATATACCGTAAAACTTCTCAAGACGGCCACATTTTTTGGAATCATTACTGTTCGGCAGCCACCCCTCAAGATGGCCACCTCTTTTCGGAATCATGACAGGGCACCATAGAGAAGTTTATATATATATATATATATATATATATATATATATATATATATGGTGCCCGGTATAAAGGGCTTAAGTGATTTTTCGATATTTGTTAGTATTGATAAAAAAAAAATTTTTTTTGACTTGTATAAAAGGCTTAAGTCTATCAATTTTGTATACAAAAGTACATTTCTTTGTACAAAAGACTCAAGTCGAGATAATTGTTCTGCGATTGGTATAAAAGCCAATAACTTGGTATATTTAAATCACTGTTGTTGACTTAAGCCCTTTATACCGGACACCATAGATATATATACAAGATGAACTTAAATTGAATAATTAACGTTCCTCACTTTCGGAATCTAAACATTATTTTTTCATATACTTTTCTAAATTTCAGAACCTGGAAATCGACTTTTCGATAGACCCTTAGTGCAAAATTTCATTGAATATCGTCAAGCATTGTTTAGAAGTTATGCTGGTCATCCCGTTTGTAATCAGTTGCAGAATGATATACATCGTTCTAACTTCCGCCTTATGTTGATCGCTAAATGGACTTGTTTGTATCATCCAAAAATTACTCCAAATACGATGTCTGTTTATATATACTTATGAAACTGCGATCAAGATAAACGCATGTAATACACCCCACTGCATAAAATTTTCAGCCATATCCTTCTCAGGCATTACACAAAGAAAATTTACATTTGAGTCTTTAACTATGTATGTTGGGACCTTCCAAACACAACCATTACAAACATTATCTAAGGTGCTTCATAATGCCTTCTAGAACAAGTTCAAACAATTTTACCATTATTAGATTTACTGCTTTCCTTCCCATCGGGTGCGCTTATCATTGGTTGAGGAAATTCAACTTTAATCTTTTGCGATTTGTATCATAAATAATCCATTTGCAAATTATATGTCCCTGCGTGTTCGCATGTGCGTATGGGTGTGTCTGATTTTGTGTGCGTTTAAGAGAAATTTTGTTTCGGGAGTGGTTTTTATATACTAAGTAGTTTTATTTCATCAAAAGTTTCTGGTGTGCTTCTGTTTTCGATATGGATATAACCAATGAGTTCATATTTCAATAGATGGAAGGTATACGCTTTTTTGTATTTTTTCTGCTAATTTACATCTTAATCACTTGTGGAAGCTTTACATCTGTATGTTTATTAGTCAATTAAAAAGCAATCCAACTCAGTCGTAAAATAAACTTTTGGAAGTAACGAATAACCTATAAATTGCATATGATGCTAAAATTTGTTATGACATGTATAAATTGAAAACTAAAATTTAATATGATATTGTGTTTACATTTTTGTTCAGTCTTTCATAACTAAAATCAAATAGAATTCAGAGATATATCGTATTACCTATTGGAACAATATCGTCTAAGTAATGTCACCAAATCAATAAAAATTACGCCTGCTTCAGCCATGAGTTTCAGCTCCGGCTTCTATTATAGCGGAAATCTGGTTATTGCAATGTTTTCTATCGTTGATTATGACTTGTAAGTGCTCAGAGAGATAATATCTTTCACAAAAAAACAGTCTTAATTGACAGTATCACGATTTATTTGTCTGATTTATTATATACTGAATTTTTATCTTATAATGCAAACAGTATTTAATTCTAACCTAATTTAATTCAAATTAACTTTTCCCTTTTTATTATGGATATATATATAAATCATGTAAATTTTTTTAATTCTTTCAAGACTCGAGACATTCTGTCTTTTTGATGCACGAGCTATTAATATTCAAGTAGAATATTAAACTACGCAATTTGAATGAAATAGCAACTTAATCTCTTTGACACCTCCCCCCACCCCACCCCACCCACCCCTATTTCGAGTATCGACCATTTGAACACTGAAGACCAGCCGCCACGTAGCAATACCTGAATACGCAGTCGAGGGTTAATTTCCCAGGTCCGGTGCTTTCCATTGCTGTGGGGCTCGAGGATGCCGGACAAACAGTAAAGATCTGTCATCCACTCAAGGCACCCCAAGCCCCTGAAATAGCAACTTAAATGAAATCAATCAAAATTGCTAAAATCTGGGCTTAACAAGACAGATTTTAGCTATTATTACGGCACCGTAAATGTTAAATTGAGGTAAATCTGCCTAAACTCTGAGCTCAGAAATTCACATCGACATACATATATTACAGATCTGATTGAAGCATGTAAGGTGCGGCATATTCTTTAATGTTATGACTTCTTCAAAGCATACTAAGACTAAACTTCAGCTATCTTAAAATGTAAATTTTCCCCTTTATATTTACCTCCTTGTTGTGCTGTAGCTGAGTAGCATACATATCACTAGCTTTACCCAGAGAGAGTAGATATGTTTCACATATTCAAAAATACTTTGGATTAGCCCTTGTGTCAAACCCAAAGAGTGTAAGAGCAAAATGCATAATATGCGCATGGAAGCTGAACTTGTTTTCAAGCCATTAACTCTGGATACACAGTGTGTTCACGCTCGCGGATACTTGAGTGACATGCTTTTTACAAAGCGTCCGTCGCAGCTAGCCAAGCGTCGCAAGTGATGCTGAACGTTTTTTCCACGAACCTGTTGCACAACAGGTCATTTTCGAGTATCCATGTCTTCATCTCCTAGCGAAATGGATTACGCGGCGCGACACGATGCGGGCAGGCCAGAAATCGGGTGTGAAAGTGAAAACAGATTTTGTTTACCGTGGAATGTGTATGAGTGTGTCAATGAGGTGGAGACGTTCCAGAATACTCTGTATTATCTTTGCATTGTTAGTGAAGTGTCTCTGTGGTTACTGATAAATAGTAAAGCGTGGCCGTCTTATGCAAAACTGACCTCTTTAAATCCAGTTGTTAATAGTTAAGTCGTGATTTTATTCACTGATTTTGTTTGTATCAAGTAATCGAGTGTCTGTCTGTGCATTGCAGCTTTGTCTACACGTATACCAAATTTATCTAAACAAATTTATAAAGTTACTAGCAATTTTTTTTTCAATTTAAAGGAGAAAAAAAACTAAAACAAAAACTAAATTTATAAGTTCCCTTATTTCAAAAGCATCGTAGCATCTTCATAATCACAGAGGGTAACATACATGACATGTTAAAACATTCCATGCATGAAAACCAAAATATTGTTTAAAGGAAAGGAAAGTAAACTACAGCGAAACTAATGGATTTTAGAAAGGAAACATTGTATCACATATTGGCAATCGCACATTTACGTATGCACAGAGATACAATGAGATTTGAGCAATTTTTTTTCCAAATGTTTATCACATTCTCCTTTATATCTGAATTTGCTTTTGATGAAACTTACTACCTCCGAAATTCTTTCATCCATATGAAATTTTTTTTAATTAAAGTATTCCTTATTTCATTATTACCCTATTTTTGCAATATTTTTTTTAATTTCAGGGGAAAATCTGAACAAAATTTTTAAAAATTTTAATTTAATAGGGAATCTGGAGGTATATCAAAAGATATACCTTTCGATTCTCTTCTGTCATGAAATCTCCGTAATGAATTCTCACACCCCTTTGCGCATTATTTTGGTACTCAAAAAAAAAAAAAGAGAGAGAGAAATTGCTGTGAGTAGCTTTCGGCTTAGTATAGTTTTGGCAAGTGGGTAACTAAAGATTGAAAAGTGGCACTTTAGCAGAGTGTTATTTAAGTAAAACAGACTGACGTATTTATCCTTAAGGGAACAAGGGACGTTAAACCTAGAATTTCTTTAATTACAATTTTTAACTTTGTATAGAGAATGATAATAATTAATATTCTTTTTTAATACTTTGAAGACCTTTAGAATTCAAAATAAGAATTTTTTGGCAGAATAATGCCTTATTTTCAAATTTGTTTTCAAAAATGCTAATATTTTTCAAAGTGCTCCATACGCATTCCATGTCATTTAAAAACTACATTTTTTTAAATATTGATTTGCCATATATATATAAACATAATTGTGTACTAATTTTTTTTGGTATGTTTTAAAAGCCAAAAATAATTTTCTTTTATTTGCCTGTTATTTTTTTATGTTTTTGCATGTTTTAACTTTATTCTATGGTTTAAAAATTTCAAAAATATTTGTGGTTTCAAAGAATGGACCCCAGTTTTGTTACAAATACTCCAATTCATAATCCTGAGATATTTCGAAGAAATCAAAAGAACATGAATGCGCATGGAACATTTTGAATTATTTTGGCAATTTTGAAGAATTGTTTTTGAAAAGCAGGCGTTATTCTTCCACAAAATGCTTATTTGTGAATTCTAAGTGTCATCAATGGAGTAAGAAACAATTATAATTATTCTCATTTTGTATACAGAGTAAGATAATGAAAATTTAAAAAAAACGAGGTTGAAGGTCCACTTAAGCTTTACATGCTTACATCATCGTTTCGTTTCCTTTTAAATGTTAGTCAAAAGGTCGCCTCTGGATCTTACCGATACAGGCATGAATAAAATTTCCAACATCATCGGTGATTTCACGCATACACCTTCTATATCTCTAGAGAGATTGGCAAAATCTAACCTCCTGTGAGGTTATAATTTTTTTTTCTCCCTTACCATGAATAGAATCAATAGTCGAGGCAACTTTCTGAGATGAATTACATAAACAAGTTTCAAGACTTTTTTCTTTCATGTATCGAGTGAAGTTTACGACTTTTAACATTCATTAGTGGAATCAAAAGACCACACCCTCAATAAATAATTTCAGAATAAATAAAAAAAGAAGCCTTTTGTTATTTAATTTGAATGTTTAGTGTTATAATGAGCCTTCTCTCTGTTAAAAGATGTTTTTAAAGGGGTGAGAGAGAAAGGGTAAAATTTAATCATAGAAACGGATCTATTAACAATTTATTTCTTTTCCTTTATTGTATAATATCATATTTTATAGCTTTACGCGGGAAGTAATTCATTCTCAACTTCTTATATAAACGCGTATATAGGTTTTTAAATACGTATCAAGAAAGATTGAATATTTTATGGAAACGAAAAAAAAAAATGCATTAAATACATAAAATACTCGGACAGGTTATCAAAGTATATTATTAAAGTTTTTAATATTATTCTATAACTATCTTCTCTCGTAAAAAGCAATTAACTTATTAATAGTACTCATATTTCACCTCTACACGACTGTCATAAGTCCCATTGAAATAACGAATCGCTTTATAATCGTCGATTAAGAAAACGTTTCACTTTAAATTCATGACCATGTCCTGTCTTTATAACTATGTGTGTTCTAAAGATTGCTTCGAGAACCAAAGCTTGCACTTAAATCAGTTTTATTTCTTTTAAACTCTTAAATATAAATATGCCAATTAACTTTAAAAGCGACCACTTTTTTGTTATTTATTTTTTTAATTCAGCCTATTTACAACATTGCTCATATCTCATATCTCATCGACTTTACACTGATTACTCATAGAAGAAGAGAGACACTTATCCTCTGGTTAGTTGCCCGAGGAGCCGCGCATCTGCCCCCCCCCCCTCTTACTTCCCCCCGATTATTTAGTCCGAGTGCGATGTTTAATTTATTTGCTATTAACTCCCAATAAAATCTAGCCTTACTTATAACATCTTTTTAATACAAGGAAGCGGCACCATTAACTACCTACCGGGGTGATACATCACCATATATCAGCCGAAGAATCCATTTAATGGCTAACCTCCGGGTGATTTCTGCAGATAATGTATTAAACAGGATTCAAAAGGCCCTCCTTGGTGTCTTCTAACGTGTATGCTCTCTCTCTCTCTGTAACTTGGGCCTATGAGCGAACCAGTTACTGAAGATTAATTGGTTTGCAGTTGCGTGCTGAAGTGTTTCTGGAGGTGAGAACGGTGGTAGGCTGTACTGTGGGGATTTCCTGGGAAGACGGTGTTTTGTTGGGAGGGCCACCATTTTGTTTCTCTCTTAGGTGTTAATGTGTCACCTTTTTTTCTGATGTTCGTTCTCTAAGTGCTTTAATCTTTTCCCCTGTTTATCGCCTTTTTTATGTGCTTATTTTTTTTCATTATCTTTATTTTCTCAGTAGTTGATAGCAGTATGCTTTCAGAGACTAAATGAGAAGAGAGGGATAGTTTTGGTCAATCTCTCTCTCTCTCCTATATACATACATATGCATATATATATATATATATATATATATATATATATATATATATACATACATACATACCTACATACACACACACACACACACACACATATATATATATATATATATATATATATATATTAAATACAAAAATATTATATAAAATTATTCGAAATGCACTGATATCTTAGGCATTTATATATATATTATTAGTGTCGGTATTATTAATAATATAATTTACATACGTATGTATATAATAGAAAACAATTATAAGAATGGTATTCTTTCTTATATAAATGCATAATTATTCTCGCTATCTATAACTAGCGTGTGGATATTTCACGCATCCATATGTTAGGAAAAACGTGAATATAAATGCTGTGTACATATATATATATATATATATATATATATATATATATATATATATATATATATATATATATATATATATATATATATATATAGTATTTCGTAGTAACTTCCTACCCGTAAATCTTTGCATCATAGATTTTATTCCGAAGTACATACTAAACGGAATTTTTTTAATAGATTTAAAATAGATGAAACAGTTTAAACTTATTTTTTTTTCATACTTGCTATTTCGGATAAATTTAGCTGTCTTTCATTGCTGTTTTTAAGGCACTTTTTATCCTTCACGTTGTCCATTTGTGATCAATATTTAATAATAGAAAATTATTTTAAAAAAATGGAATGAATGTAGAGTTTCATCATTAAAAAACCCTTTTCCTCTAATCTCTTTTTTAATCTATATATGTTTAGGACTATCTGTATTTGTATCTCTATCACATTCTCTCTGCACATGTATGTTTGAAAGTATGTGTACATGCAAAGGAAAATAACTCCCAGTATGCCCATAGTATTTACAGTGATATGTATTAAGAGCTTCACTTAAGAACTATGTCTAAATTAATTTGCTATAAATATTTAAACATCATTTCTTTTTTTTCATATAATTGGATATTGGACATATCCTCTAATATAAAATCATTTTCGCTATTGAATCTAATCGCTATACCCTGTTTCTTATGTTAAAATATTTATATAACGTTTTATTCTTCAATACACCATTTGTGTTTAATAACTTTTTCTCCCCGTGGACCAAAACCTTTAGCTAGCGTGACGTAAGCAGAGAAGTCATCATTGTTAAAAAGGACTATTTAAGATCACTTTTATGAGGAAAAGGGAAGAAAAAATAATTCTGCTTCTAAACAAAGCAATCTGATTCTGCTTATCGTACAAAGATTGGATATTTCCTTATTAAGTAGCATTCTGTTTAATGAGTCCAGAGATCATTTTACGTCTATACCCCTCGGAGCATCATTGTTCCCTTTTTCCCGTACGCGGAGGTGCTTTGATCAAGCACTAATACGCTGTCACGTGCGCATGAAAATTGTGATTTTCGATTATATCTTAAATCCTACCGTCCATTTTTCATTCTCTTAATTGGAGTGCGAAAAAAAAATTAATGATTAAATTCGTATGCTCGTGCACGTGCGAATCATTTGTTTTCCGCTGTATGATTTAATGACATAAAATGTGCGGAAGGCGATTTCTCTGTTACTCCTTTTTCTTGCCAGAGAAGCCAAATTAGACCCGGAAATTCACTATTCAGGTATTAGTACCTTCAATTTCCAGGCCAATGTACCTGTAGGAAATTTCTAGAAGCTTGATTTTTTTTCATATTAATTAATTAAATACATTGCTTATTACTTTTAATCCTTAAGTTTAAAGATAAAAAATAATAAGCAATGTATTTTTCTTTTTTTCCTGAAGTTTAAAAAGCCCGGTTGATGGCCGAATGGCTAGGGCGCTGGCATTCGGTTCAGACCCTGTGGGTTTCAGTCCCACTGTTGGCATGGATGTTTGTAGACGTTCGGGATCGGCTTTAAACTGTAGGTCCCGGTTTAGTAGCCCTACTGCAGCAAAAATTTGAATATAGCGATCCAAATTAAACCAAACCTAAAGTTTAAAGGTATCACCATTTCATTTGACTTCAATTTTACATAAACATAAAAGTATCCATTGCGGAAAATTCGTGTGTATTCCGCTTACATCGAAACCTACAAATCCTTGTTGTTGAGAATCTCTTTGTAAAGAGATAAGTGACTGGAATTATAGCTACGACAAAAGTAACAAAATAAATAAAATAAAAAATCCTAACCTATGTTTCCTTCTGTAGCTCACCAATCATAATATTGGACAGTCCTGACCTGATACTTGATACAGTCCAACCTGAATATATGATTTGTGCAAGGATCAGGTCAACATCATATTCAGGTGGGACAAAGACAGATCTGTGAATAAGCGGGGACGATTAAGGCTGTTGTAACCCTATTGGATTCGCTCACCGCAGTGTTAACCTAATGGAGAAAATTTGTCCAACCATTGCCCATTTGGATTGAAAGATGTTTAGAAAAAAAAAATGTACTCCATAATTGAGAAAGTATTTTTCGTTTTTTGAAAAAAGCGCAAATAATGTTTTAAAATTTTAATTATTCGGCGAAAAAACTGATATAGTGTGTTCTAAAGGCTCATAAATCCCTTTGGTGGACGAAATTTATAAATCGAATCCTGTTGCAAGGTGCAGAAAACTTCAAGCTATATAAATACAACATTTTTATTGGATTATCAGCATTTATGTAGCTGTAAATAGTAGGCATATTTTCTCCATAGGTTAACATTGAGGTGAGCGAATCCAATAGGGTTAGTACACAGCAGCCTTAAATAAAAAGTTTGAAATTCAAATTATTATCATTTACTTTATAAAAACATAACGTTAAGTTTTTCTTCATTTTTTTTAACTTTCTCTTACAACTATAACAACAAAAAAGCGCTATAACCATCACTCTCCAGAATTAAAGGGTGGGGAGGGGAGATTATCTCAATGGGGAGCCAAAAATTTGCATATAATTTGGGAAATACGTGAAAATGTCAACTTTCAGCGTTATTAGAACCCTAGTAGGATTCTGAGTGAAAAACGCATCAGACGCATCCCACTAAACGTTTTTGATTTGCGCATATATACGTATCCTTGTAAATATGCTTGCAGTTATAATATGTGGAGTCAACACTATATACTTAACCTGCTGGAATGATGTAAGGTAATTCATGGGGACCTGAAAAAGCTTAGATTCTCCCTCAGCTTCTCACTACAGTATAGTTTTCAAGGGAAACTCTTTGACCCAACCAGAAGTAAAGTTATTACTATACGTCCATAGTTTAAATTCTTTTAGTTTTACAGGTTTCTACTGATATTTAACTTCAGTGAGATTTTAGAAAGGATTAAGAATTAGTTAAATTCTGACCCTGTTTAATGCCTGATCCCCATCTGATGGTAAAGTACTAATAATCGTTCCTTTATCCTGTATTTAGAGAGATATTAATGTATGAAATGGAGAGGAAGTTTTCTTAACGCTTATATTTATTTGTCTAAAAGTTTTAAACACATAAACTTTAGTGAATGTTTTTTTTTTTTTTTTTATAGTTGATTTGGAAAAAAGCCTTTAGCGATTGCCTTGGACTTTCATCAACTTTTAATATGAATGCTTCATAGAGATAAACATATCAATGAGATACACAATAGGTAATGAAATAAGGCTGAATTTCTGAGTGAAAACGCTGTCATGTATCTAGAAAACGATTTTTATTTCGGGAAGTCTTACACTAAAACTCCATATTTTGTATAATACCATTTACTTAATTTCACTATGCTTAACATGACTATGTAATTATAGGCAACGTCTTCTACTTAGTGAAAAATATAATAAATAATTTTGTGTGGAGAATTAAAATTCTAAATATTCAGTAAAGCAATTTAAATTAAAGAAACCGAGTGTACAACTTTCACTTCCATTACTTAGATGTCATACAAAGCTGTAACAAATAGCGTCATATCTTTTTGAACAAAAAGTGATGGGAAAAGGGGTAGTTAAAAAAAGGGAATAGCTTTTGTTCAAAATTATTGAGTTTGAAACTCATTTATTTTAATTAAAATTGCCTAAATTTGCTTCTTTTTTAAAAAATATTAGTCTTAAATTGCTTGTTCTCTTCATATCTTCTATTTTTCGGTCGCAATGCCTCCAGTTATTTTTCTTCATACAAGAAGGGAAAAAAAAACATTTCACCTTAATACAATTATGACCGCAAAACTTTGACGGTCTTCAAATTTAAGGTCCGAGCTTGATTTTTCTAAATTTAAAAGAAGATGGTTGGAAAAACCCTTTTTTTAAATTTTTTAACTAAAGGGTAGGTGGAAAAAAAACTTTCTAATGGCAATTCCCGAAACTTGCTTCTCATCCGAAATATAAAAATTCCCACTAATGGCTGTTTAATTAAATCATGCTGACTGTAACCGCATCCCCGCAGAGTTCCGAAGCATGTATCAATAGCACTTGGAAAACACATTTGGAGGAACCGAAACGCTCACAAATAACACTTTGAATCCTTTTAAAACTGCCACGGAAAATTAAAAATAATAATGAAGGGGAAAAAAATCATTCCTTGTTAAAAACAACGTGACTTGCATCTTGCCCATTCATAAGACTTTTCACATTAAGAGGACCAGGGTAATAATAATGAAGATAATAATAATTCGTTATAATTTTTTTCCCCTGTGCTCTGGCCCGCTTCGTTCGCGTGAATAATTAAGATGGCGGGTTGTGCACGTGCTGGATTAGGAAAAAAAAAAAAAAAAAGAAGGCAAGAGCGAGTTTTCTCTGGTCTCTTCTACTGCGAACTTGTTGTGTTTAATTAATTCATCGCTTATATTCCTGGAAAAAAAAGGGCGAAGGGGGGAAGGGGAGGGTGCATGGATCATAAAACGAGAAGAATATGCAGATTGCCGGCTTTTTCGTAGATTCAGCTGCGATGGAAAAGGGTGGTCCGTAGGGGTTGGGCGAACCTAATTGGCAGGCTGTTTTGTTTGAGTTTTTCGCAGTGGCTTCCTGCGTTCAGGAAAGTTGTGTGCGATATCGTGCGGGCAAAAATTTGTTTTGATACATGTCAAAGGGTGAGTATCTTGTAAAATCCTGTTAGCAATGCAACGAGATTGGACGGGGTGATTGAAATGGGAAAGGGCTGTGCAAACACGCGATCTTTGGAAGCGTTTTGTGCGTGTGAGTTCTCTAACGGTTTTCTTGCTCGCCGGTGTAATATGACATAAAATTATTATAGTTTCATCCAATACGTCCGAAAATTAATTCCGTAAAATTTTATGAGAACACAATGGGCAGTACATTTTACTTTTCATTTGATACCCCGAGGGTGGCTATTTTAAAGAGAATCTAAGCTCTGTATATTTCTGTCCATCGAGGGTAAGATCTTAAGATTGATACCCCCGATGAATACTATATGTTCTCTTAACCTTTACCTTACGGGACCCATTTTTCCGATTCCCTCTTTAGAACGGGAAATTTCATACTCCCTTTGTAAGGACGTCCATTAAGGGGATTATATACACACACACACACATATATATATATATATATATATATATATATATATATATATATATATATATATATATATATATATATATATATATATATATATATATATATATTCATTCATTCATTCATTCTTGGGCCTCTATTCTTGGGATTCATGCTATCCCACCCCACAAGGTAAAGGTTAAATATAATGATAAAAATTCACTGAAGTTTAAACGGGGAACTCTGATACTCCAAATTAAGGAAAGTTTGTAAAAGCTTCAAGCTGCCACACCACAGGTCCAGAGATCGATCCTGCGACTGGGCAAGGTCGACTCAGCCTTTCATCCCTTGAGTGGGTTGACAAATGAGGACCGAGCTTGCTTGGGAACTAAACTCTGGGGGTCCCACGTCAGGTTGACCATGCTGTATGGCACCCCAAGACCACGGTCAAGAAAGCGGAGATGGGCACCTCCGACCTTGGTCCACAGTGGACTGTTGTGCCATGAGTGTAGTTTTAGTTTTAGTAAATTCAACATAATTAATTGCCATATCATTTGTAGTCAGAAATCTAATGGGTCGACTTTTCTGTGTCAGCTTTTTAAATGGAATCAGCTGACTAGGCAATTTCCACTTAAATCTAGGAACCAAAATTTGGGAACTTGTAGTCCGTCAAAAAATTATTTGTAGACATAAACGTAGTGATTGTTCATCGTTATGTTTATCCAGCAATTGGCACCTGTCCTTCATGGCAAGAGGCAAATGTAAAATAAAAGTAAATAATTTAGCTGATTAATTAGCGTATTGTTAAGTCGTTAAATTAGACATTCATAAGTTTTAATTCTTAACGTTGAAATAAAATTTAAGCTTTCAGAAATCTTAGTATAAACCATGTACACATTCAAACGCAATCAGTTCATTGATACTGTTTGTCTAGATCATAATCTCGATAACAAATTATCAATGTAAGTTTTTTCAACGTATAGGACTCCGAATTAATATCTTTCAATTACTTGCATTGTAAAATATATATATGTAATATTCCCATTATATCACGTCCTTTAATTATTATCTGAAAGGGAAAACTAGCTCATATTTACATGGCTGGAGCTAGACTCAGCCTGAAAGGAATAAAATTTTGATGCAGTCTGGCCGAACTTTTTAGTACATCGTTTATTAGGGCAAAAATACATCCGTTCATTCCAGAAGAACGGCTCGGAATAATATCACCTTTCAACATTAAACGCGAAAGTGCGAAAAAAAATATGACTATTATTTGTAGGGTCAGAGATTTAGGGGCTCGCGATGCTAACCCACTCTTGAATTCCATACAGGTGTAGAAATGCAAAGGCATGCGATTCATGGAAAGTTCTGTGGCTAGGGTTTTAAAGCGATAAATTAATATTACTGGGGATTGGATTTAGGAAAGGGAATTTAAATGCTAGACTGTAGGGCATAATATTTAAGATATTACATACATACACACACACACACACACACACACACACACACACATATATATATATATATATATATATGTGTGTGTGTGTGTGTGTATATATATATATGTATATATATATATATATATATATATATATATATATAGAGAGAGAGAGAGAGAGAGAGAGAGAGAGAGAGAGAGAGAGAGAGAGAAAGAGAGCTATATATAAGAGGAGTAAAAATGGATTGCAGGATTATAAGAATATCGCCTGCTTTCAAAATTATAATTATCCCCCAGTTAATTGACCTATTATTAGCTAAACATGTTTTTAAAAGGAGAACTTTTTACTAGTATATAAGAAACAAAATAACTTAAGTGTATCTTATTTTGGCAGTGTTCTCTAGATCAGGGAAATTTCGCTGTATAACGCATATTTTTAAGAAAAAAAAATTTTTTTTTTCGGTAAACCTAGGATCGACTTTTAAGATGATTGTGGAAAGTCATAGCAATGTTTTTCAACCTCGGATTTATTGAGAGGTAGATTTTGACACTGCCTCTTTGGGTACTTAAAATTTGCACATAAAAAGTTTAGCACTTCCTTGCACTATATAGTTCTTTAAAAGATATTTATTTTTTTTTCCAATTTTAAAAAAAATGTAGAAAAGTTATGCCAATTTTTAAACCTACACTATGAATGCTGCTTAAAAGTTTGTAATTTCAACTAACATACTCATATTGTTTATACCAATTTCTTTCTGTAATCAAATTTAACTCGCTTGCAAATTTTATATAAGTTTCTCGTTGTTCTCAGGTACGAATCCAGTCTCAAAGATCACAAAGATTTTTTTTTTTCATTTTTTGCATTTTTCAAATATTTTAGCCTATTTAAATTTTAATTGTAATTTATATCTTTCTTTACTTCAATCGGAATTTTAACGGTAATTCAATTACATAATAGCAATTAAAAAACACCACTGTTGTGCGAAAACTATATATTTAGAGCTACACTTCTGCTGTAAATTTATAAAATTATTAAAAACTTATTTTACTTTAAAGTTACCATATTTTCAGAGTTTGCGTCATCGCAGACAGTAATTTAAAATAGTTACATCACATGAATAATTGTGCAAGATGCTCTAAGCACAATATATACATAATCTGCTCTATATTTCGCAATGCACCTGTGATGATACTCATTTTGAGAATTCTGAATAATAGGTGAAAGACCCCGATTTAGTTTGTTATGTCAACTGTCATATCAGCAGAATGACGTGCGTATGGACCAGGTCAAAAAAAAATTATGGTAAAAAACTGAAACCTATTGTGTAACCCTGCAAGTGTGTTGCAAGTGCTTATGAACTTGAAAAAATTTTGAGGCAGCGACGGTGACAGTGGTTTAATACTCTTCGGCCATATTTGAGTTATGAAATACCGATATTCCTCGACTTACGACCGAGATATTGGTCGTAAGTTGAGTTTCGAACTTTTATTTTTTGTTGTTACAGTTGAGCCCCGTTATAACGAATCCGGTATATAATGAACTCACGGATATAACGAATGAAAATTTTGGTCCTGCCGTTTTCCTATTGTACGTAATTTAATTAGTATTGTGTTAGTTTAATGTAATCGGTTTTAGTCGATTTAATTCATTAATGATCATTTTTGATAGATTTTATGAGTTATACATTTTGTGAACTCTAGCCTTTTTCTTAACGGTTCGGATATAGCGAACCACCGGATAAAGCGAACAAAACCGTTGGTCCCTTGAAGTTTGTAATAACGGGTTCGATTACTTACATATGTACTACTTACATATATTTTTTATTTTCATACATACATACGTAATTTAAAATACATTATATTTAGATGACATAAATTATTCTTCGTCATCACTACTTATTATGTTACTACAATCCATTGGTTCAGAATTTGCGACAGAAGATACATTTTTTTAACAAAGTTATCCAAGGTAATTTGAACAGTTTCCGTCTTCTTTTCCCTGTATAATGTCTGGTAGCAAGCCAGATTTTCCTGAATACGACGATCTGCACTCGTGAATCTTTCTTCGTATGGATCCATTGCTTCTAACTGCTGTAGTCCTTTATTCATATAATGAAAAGCTGAAGTCATTTCTGAAGTCAATGAAGGTTTATTTGATTTATCGTGTGGATATCGAAACTATTGCATCATACATTTTTATTATTGCGTCATAAATTTTTGCAGCATTGCAGAATATTGCATCATATTTTTTAATAATTATGTAATACATATAGGTATGTACTGTACATTCAAGGAATAGTATTTTTAAGAAAAAATTTATTTTTTATTTAAAAATTTCGGTCTTAAGTGCAAGCGGTCGTACATCGAGGAATAACTGTATTCATCAGTGGGACGTTACTTGACGTTTTGTTTATACTTGAAACTTATTTTATAACCTATAAGTATCGGTTACAACAGAGTTGATACAAACACTTTGACATTCACTGATCTAATTTCGTAATTCAAACATTATTTCTTTCTTTTTTTCTGTATATGGTGATATTTAGAGAACTATGCGCTAACGATGAGCTGGCTAGTTCATAGGTTACGCCGAAATTTTCTTCCACGAATAGTTTTTGCTTGAATATTTTTTTATATTCTGTTTTGCCATGTCTTAAACCTAAATAATACAGACTCATCTTTTTTTCCCGTCCCACAGAGTAGTTAAACTTTATACTGTAAAACTGCGCTGGAAAAGGCAGCACGGAATAAATCGTGTTTCAGCAGATGAATCTATTTTTGGAGATGATATAGCTAGTAAAATTAAAGGTAAGGCTAAATCAGGGATATAAGGAATGGTTTTGTAAGAGAAGGTATAATAAGATATTGAGAATAAACCATAAAAATAAAATTCTGGCTTACGCTAGAGTTTTATTTTAACACAAAAACATTTGAAAACAACAGAAGAGTCTGAGTACATGAACAAAAGGAATGTCTCTTTTGCAGCATTTATACTTTACTTGTTATATTGAGAGAATGATGACAAAATTTGTCCTTGTTCATAATATTTTTATATAGCTATTGCTGATTAAATGGAGTGTTTGTGATTGTTTCTAGATGACTGAAAATTCAGGAATAGGTGGGGTTACACTGATCATCCCAAAATATCAGTATTTAACAGATCTGTAAAAATTAGACCTTATAAATACTTCGTCTTACTCGAATCATCTCTTCCAACATCGTGCTTTCATTTTCTTTTCAGTCCTGGATAAATTTGGGAAAAATAAAATAAAAATGACGTTACTCTTCCTGTGCTAGATGTGCGTTCCATTACACTCTAGAAAGAAAATTTTCTTTGAAAGCTTTTCGTCTAAAATCAAGTTGTTCCACATTGTTGAAAAATCACAAAAATTTGATTTCAAAGAAGTTTGGATTACAAAATTTATTTCATTTTTTTTTCTCTTAATAGTTTTAAAGTTTAAAAACTCAATTTCTAGTAACATTTGTAATGCATAACATCCCTTCATCAGTCTCTTAGCTGCACTAGCAAAAGAAAATATGCTTAAGTAAACAGATGCATTTATTTCGAAAGTACGATAAAATTTATTTTGTTGAGCTAAATTCAATGAGTTAATTCATTTTCCATGTGATTTTTGTGTTGAAAAATCACATCTTTGCTATGTTTTCTCCTAATTCCTATTTCTGTTTAAAAAAAGTTGTAAAGCTGAGTACTATTTTTTATTTAATATTTTTTTAATAAATGCCTATAAATACATCTAGGGATTTTCGGTCCATTATACATATATTTTATTTTATTTTTTTATTTTTTTTTGTTTATTTCAAGTACAATTTGGTGGCTTGACCATAATATACTGTAACACGACGGACAACACTGGGGATTTCTAGAAAGATGCTTCTCAATCACACTATTTGCGATGTCTGTTACAGTGATTGCCAACCGATATGCCGCCGTACTTAACGGTGCCGTGAGATCGAGCCAGGGGTGCCGCTAGATTTTTTTTTTTTATATATATAAACAAAAAAATTTAAGTATGGACCACTTAAAATAAATATTTAAGTTTAATTAATCACTCGCGCCCGATAGTTTGTGACTCAAATCGCTGACTTGTTCCTAAGGGTGAATTAGCTACCCTCACGCACACAACTGTAAAGTCTTGATATCAAACATTTGTTCTCTAAATATCCATCTCAAGTCTCATTTTAATAAAACAAAACTCATTTCAGCGATTTCCATAATAGTCCTCTAGTGTAATACTAATTCTGACTCCCATGGTTATTTTTTTAAACTGTGTTAATATATCCTGTTCTAGTGTTTGTTGCTTAAATCTTTCAATAAATTAGTAAAACCAGCTTCGGAGTAAGTATTTATTTCAATTTGTCCCTAAAGTACGTTTCACTTTAATTTAATATTTAAAAAATTGAAAAACTAAAATTCAAAGAAGGGTGCACTAAGTTTTTAATCTCATTCCCAAGGCTGCTGCAAAAGATTAGGATCTTTAGAAAGGTTGGGATTCCATAAAAAGTATTGGAATCCCTGATCTATTGTAATAGACCTTCCTATAGCACGGTAACGCAGCTTTTTGTTTTGTTTTGCTTTTTTTGGGGGGGGGGGTGAGCAATATCTGATAAAAACATAATAGACGGACTTTTCAGACAATAACTCGCAATAAGATATGAAGAACGCGAAAAGAGGGGTGCAGAGATGATGTGACACGCTAACGAAAGAGGGGTTTGGGCTCCTCCACTGCTCTAGCAATTGTGTGTGTATAAACACTTGAATAAATATAAATTTGATATAAATTTGCACTTGGGACTTTCGAATTCTCCGCCGTTTACAAATATAGAGCTTAATGTTGCAAGAGAATATTTTAATACCATGAAGCTACTGTTGTATTTATTAAACTCTGCTATCGATAAGAAAGCGTATATAAATATTTACCAGAAAGGTTTTTAAGTTGATAAAAATTAACGTTTGTATATTTCCACGAAATTTTCGTTACGTTAAAGCTCATTTATATATACAACGATAACAGAGTAAATCTGTTTCAGAGATTAACCTCTTTTTAAGTAAATTTTCTATGTCAGTTATATGGAGCTAGCAGAAGAGAATCAAAAGATCTGTCTTTCTAAAGTTAGCTGGAAAATTTTCCGAGCGTGAAAATGAATAAATAAAAACAGATTTGTGGAAGTCTTTAAGTTTCCAATCTCCTAGATCACAGTGGCGCACCCAGGGGGGGGGGCAAGGGGCCCTGCCCCCCAAAGAAATAGAAATTGGGGGGGGGCAAGGGGCCCTGCCCCCCAAAGAAATAGAAATTGTATTATGAATATTGATTTTGTATTATAAATATTTTTATCCGTTAATCCGTTCATCCGTTCATCGGCCCCCCCCCCCCCCAAGAAAAAATTATTTGTGCGCCACTACTAGATCACGATGGAATAGGTTAGTTAACATCCAGCAACCGCATATGAACACTAACTTGGTGGAATTAACGTCTCGAATTTAACAATATTTTGCCCATATCCAGACTCCATATTTTCGAAATGCCCTCTTTGTTTTCTCCATCCGGAATTCCCGATCGGCTTCGTCCGGCAATATTTCCGATACATCCAGCCAGGCCAAACCCTCCCACGGCCCTGCCCCCCGCACATTCCAGTACGGGACCCGCGGAATCGGCTCTTCTTCCACCGGCGGCGACAGTTTTTCTTGGAACGCGCGCACCTTTCGCCCCAGATGCCCGTATGTGTCGTCCAATGGGAAGGGAGGATCCGCCGCCCGCGATTGGTAGTCTTGTCGGGAGAGGCGGAGATGCGGGCCGCATTCCGCCCTACCTGCGCGCCTCATTCCTGAGCGGGGCAGGGCCTGCGGACGCTAACTGTTCGCTATCGATGGGCGATACCGGGCGATTAATTGCCGTTTGGTCGCAATTGATGCCGTGACGGATGGCGTATTAATTATAATTCTATTAATTTCTCTCTGGCTGTGCCCGGGAGCGAATTCGGGAAAATTGGGCTGGTTTTTTTTTTACTTTCTTTTCTTTCCGAAAGGAATGGGATTTTCGAAAACGATTAGAGCTAAATTTAGAATGTTCGAAATGAGCTGATGAAGGGGTGAACAAAGAGGGAGGTGCAGGAGCCTTCAAACCCCATTGGACTACCTAAAATATGAGTTCTTACGGAAACTGTACCGGTAGCGAAGATTTTTTTTTTCCTTCCGAATTCTTAACTGATTTCAGTTTTATTTTGTATCGAAGGAATTTTTTAAACCTTTTTTCTATGCATTAGTTAAAGCCTTTTTTTTCCATTTAATTTATACTTCTTTTTGTTAACCTTTACCTTACGGGGATACATGCTATCCCATCAATACGGGCCCAAGAATGAATATATATATATATATATATATATATATAAATACCCCCTTAATAGCCGTTCTTACAAAAGGGGTATGAAATTTCCCGTTCTAAAGAGGGAATCGGGCCCCGAAGCTGTAGCTTCGTTTAAAATGTTTTCTTATCTACCCTCTTTCATCCGTTAGTCGTTATAACATTATTTATAAATCTCTATTATCTAATATTGCAGCAAACATTACCTATTCATCTGGCGATCGTGTTATTTACAATCCATAACGTTCAAGATCGACAGACTTTGAATTTTGATGTTTTATTATAAGAAAAAATTTAAATCATCTCGCGACTGTAGTGTATGGTCCAGTCTGTCGGTTACAGTACCAAAAAATGCCTGATAATACAAGCAATAATTATTACGCAGACCAACTGGTACGCGACTTAACACCATCATTATATGCTTCGAGACTCATGAAACTTCCCAACCTTTTTAAGTTTGCCGTTCCCTTAGGAATGAGGTTAGAAACTTGGGGCACCCCCTTGTTAGAATTTATTTTTTCATTTTTCTTTTTTTTTTATATATATTAAAGGAAAGCAGATTCTATATCAGGAACATATCAAATTTAAGTTCAGATACATACACACTCATTGCTGATTTTATTTATTAATTGAAAGTATCAAACACTCGAATAGAATGTATTGACACATTTCCAAAAATAGCCATGCGATTCATTGTAGTATTACACTAGAGCAGTACTTCTTAAACTGTGGGTCATGTAACAGAATTTTGGGGTCACGAAAACTTTGGCAACTGTCCGCGAAGGGTATCCCTACAAAATCTGCAATACTGGTTAGCAAAAATAATTACTAAAACCATTTTGATTTAAAATAAATCAGGAATTACATCATGAATACATAAGAGAGAGATAGACCGATCTTTCTTCGCTTTAATTTCTTTCATTTATTCTCAGATAAATCTCTTTGATTTATTATCAGTTAATGTTTTATTTTATCTATCTACGTTATATTTGTACATTTGTTTTAATGTATATACCCGGGTCGCACAAAATTTTCTCGGGCTAAAAGGGGTCGTGGGTGGAAAAAGTTTAAGAAACCCTGCACTAGACGAATACAATGAAAATCACTAATATTTTTATTTTTATTAATGTAAGATTTGCGATTGGTGCTTAGAAAAGAAATGTTTGATATCAACTTAATATTTATTTTAAGAAAGCCCCACTATATATATATATATATTTTTTGTTTATCCCCCAAAAAATCTCGCTGCATACCGGTTGGGAATCCTGATTTAAAGATTCCCTCCGGTTACTAGTCATTCTCGCAAACCCCCCAAGAAAGAAAAAATTGGTAGTAGCAAAAAATATATATATATTGTAAGATGTTACTGGCCATCCATACAGTTATGAAAATTCGAAACGAAAATTATGAATAAACTTCATGACAATATAAGTACATACAATTTTAATACCAATAGGGGTGTAACTTAACTGAAGCAATTGCCGATTTTCTATCATTCTCGCAGCAGTTTTTGGGGTTGAGCTAACGAATACGTTTACACAAAGATTCCAGGATTCGGATGTCAAATTAGAAGTACTAGGAACTGTCAAAGTATAAATCGATTAAGATATTTTTTTAAATCTAAAATTATCTCTCACCGTAATATCTGCGTCTTACCCTTATAGCTTTTGATGTTCTTCATACGAAGGTTTAGTCTTTTTATCTGCTACTAGTTGATACCCGTCAAAACATGACGGCTAGATAGTAAATAAATGTACTAATACACAAATTATACTCAACACATCATTGCCAAATGTTGAAAATCATAATAATGCGCAGAAACAAATTAATGTGTTTAAGCGGCCTTGTTCTTAGTGCAAAGCCAGATTTAAAAATCTCCCTGAGCATGCGCAGAAAGCAATTTTTTTAAATTGTAAATTATCACTAATTAAACAGCGTGAAATAAACAATTTCCACGAGGTTTAATCTTATATTTCCCAAACATAATTATCATATAAAAATAAAAATGGCAGAGAGAGATCTAGAGAGACTCCTCAGAATAAACGTGTTTAATCATTAAAAATGTCACTGAGCATGCGCAGAAATCAATTTTTAATTGTAAATTATCACTAATTAATAGAAATTGTGGTTACAAAAGCAAAATTTGACAAATCTACAGATTACAATCTTTCGTTTAAGACCAAAATGAAGTAAATTGATGCAGTAGTTTTCTCTCACGGACTGCCCAAAAAGTCGGCTTAGCAACTTAAATATATAGATTGGTGATCCATAAACCTCTGGTTACTCAAACGAATTATGTCTTGCACTGCCCGAAAGCATCCCGTCGACTTGCCGATAGCACACCTGAAATGTGTCCATGAAAATATTCCTCTTCCATTATATACATAAGTCATGTGTCGAGGTGTGGTAACTATGTGCAGGTGACTCTTGTGAACGCCCTAAAAATATTAGGTTTCAGACGATACTGTCATTTTTTATATGTATCACCAAGTAATTCATTCTGGCTGATTTTTTTGCTGCTGTCAATTTCGAAGCACTTCGTATTAAAAGCTTATGTTGAAAAATTTATGTAGTTTTGTAATCGAATATGCTACGCAAGACATAATTCTACAAATACGATTTGATTTCTCACACTTTAATCTATTATGCATGAAATTTTATTGATAGTATTTAAATTAGTAATTACATTATTAAGGTAATTTGCTTTTGTTGTTGGGAATTATGGCTAGAACATTACAGACCAGGTCCATAGACGGCTGGTTTTTAATGGCACCACAAGGGTCGGATTACAACTAAGGGCCTCTTCACATAGAATCCGTTAGCGTGAGCGTTAAAGATTCCGCTGTCGCTGATTGGTTAAATAGATCAATGATTGGTATATGATTCGTTAAAATTTTTTACTCTAACGCTGACGGATTGTATGTGAACAGGCCCTTAGCCAGGTGTCACCACAATTTCGGCTCATTTATCCGAACGTCCCCTGGAGCGACATCTGTTAGGATCGTACCTTCCTTCCACCCAGTTACCACATAGAAGATTTTCTGGCTTATGGATTTAACCCGGCGTAGCCAAGAGGGCATTCTGTGGCTCTTGTCAAGATTCGAAGTGAGATCCCTAGGCTAACACAGGTCCAAGATAATTTATGATACTTATTACTCTTGCAAATTTTGTCCCCACCTCATATCGCACTGTGCCCCCTCTGAAAATTTTGTTGTTAATTAACGTAGGTCTTACGTAATAGATAAAACACGTTTTATTTATTTTATTACAATTGCTACCTCTCGTTATAAAAGTATATAAATTTGAATAAAAGCAGAGAGGTGAGGCTCAAACATAACACCAACTGAAAACATGAAATTTCTTTCTTTTTTTACAAATCTTGTGTTATTCATAAGCTGTTTAGTACTATAGATGTTTGCTTGTTGCTGTTCTTTCATCAAAAATAAGGAACCCTCCCCTGGGCCCTCAAAAGATAGTTTCGTCACTCAATGAATGTTCGGTGACGTGCTAAATTATATATTTTTTCTTCGTCTACTTCACTCTAATTGTTTTATTTAAGGCTTGATATGCATTGTTTGGTTCCTGCAAAACGTCCGGGGAAGCACGTAGCGAAGTAAACAGTAAACAATGTTTCAGTATCACTGCCAAAACTGCTTGAATGAAAAGTATACAGTGGTAGTTTTTAGCGTGCTGAGAAAATGCTAGTTCTCAATGGAGAATTAATTACTCCCTTGAAACACATGTTGCATTTTGTTTTTTCACTTTGTTGTGAATGCCACGAAAGGAGGTTTTTTTTGCTGCCGTTGAATCAGAGGCCGTTGACAGATGAATGGGGGAAAATGCCCATGATAGAGATACTAAAGGATCATTAATGTCTTTTGTCTTTCTGCTTTCATGAGAAACGTTCTATATGATCACGGAATATTAATTGTTAACTTGGGATTATTTAGCTAGATAATTTATGGATGATATCCTTAAATGCAGGTCGAGATTGAAAATGCCATCGATTTTATTTAAATATTGCAAAACTAGGTTTGTAACTATCGCTAGATTTAAAAATTTTAGAACGGGCATGTTATATCTCTATTGCTCGTTTTAATTTTTGTATTACTGTATATTTAGCTATGAAGCCTCACAAAATCATGATATTCAATAGAATACAATTTGAAAATTGAAACATATACTTTTCTACTTATTGTTACACTCCTTATTGTTAGCAAAATCGTAATGCGGAACAATGCATTTTTTTTCTAGATGGAATATTCGAAGGCATTCTAAATGCTATTTTCTCTCATGTGGCTGACTATCTAGTTTCCTGCCCAGTTACACAACTGAAAAGTAGAAAACTGAGCTCACTTTTACAGACCCAAATAGCTTTTTAAAAAGGGAGCAGGGAGTGCACTGTGTGTAAATTAACTATTGTGTAAAGGGGAGTGCTATAATTCTTAATTGGCTTACCTTTAATTGAAAACTTAAAAATTTAAGAAAGAAAAGCTGTTCAAGCACGGATACTGAGTATGATTTGATGATGAAACTAAGATTACAACATCTTCATCACTATTTTTAGCATTCCTTATGCTTGTATTTTTAAACAATTTCAAGTGTGTAAGATCGGAACCTATCTCATCAGACGATGGTATACCTGCAACAAGGATTTTTTTTTAAATTCTGATATTTAATTGTATTACAGCAAAATCGAAAGTGTTTCAGTGGTAAATTCAAAGAATAATGAAATAATCAGATCAGTGGCGCACCCAGGGGAGGGGCCAAGGACCCCCCCCCCCCTAAAGAAATAGGAATTGAATTATGAATATTGAATTTGCATTATAAATATCTTTATCCGTTCAACTCGCCCCCTCCCCCCTCCTCCAAGATTAAATCCTGGGTGCGCCACTGAATCAGATGCACGGCTAAACATTACAAACAATTTTAATAACACAAAATAAATGCCGAACATCAGGGTTAAAAACCCAATCAAGAATACGACCATAGATCGTCCGAAATAGGACCTATCGTTCCGTATCAAAATCTTATTCTATCTAGTTCGAATCATAATCTAAACCTAATATATTTGAGGTAGAGAGAGTACGAGATTATCTCAGCCAAACAGCACCACCAAACGTCGTCTATAATCATTTAAGCACAGTAGCGCTACCTAACTGAAACTTTCTCAACAGTATTGCTACATGTTTGGACACACTTAATACCGCATGTACACACAAGCGAATCAGCTCCCCCCGTCCCCTCTTGACACATTTTAGGGTCGGTGAGACGAATCATCAAAGGGACGACGGCGAGGGGACCAATAAATCACTGTTTTCCTCTACACACTTCGCTCTCAGTTTCGCGAATGTATGAAAGGAGCATAACATCAGTTATTTTTTCAGATCTTGATAAAAAGTTGTGTATTTAAACTGGATTCCCAATACTCCCAAAAAGCACGTATCGGACCCGACCTGGCCGAAGCCCCATTGGGTAAATTCCCAATACTCATCTTGTTCCACCTTCGCAATTGTCTTGGTCCTTTTAACAGACTGGATATCAGCAGAGCTTCCAATTCGGAACATCGCAATACCATTCTGATGCCACCGTTAAGGCGCATCTACACACAAGCAAATGAGCTCCCCCAGTCACCTCTTGACACATTTTGGGGTCGATTAGTTCCCCCTCCCCAACGTTGGGGAAGTTTTTCGTCGCTTTGATCATTCATCTTAAAATCGCTGTCCGGAGCGGTCTGAGGACAAATCATCAAAGGGACGAGGGACGCCCATAAAACCTCCCCCCGGCGAGGGGACCAATAAATCACTGCTTTCCCCTACACTTCGCTCTCGCGAATGTATATTCCCAGTATGAGGTATTCCCGAGAGTTCACTCTCTCCGCGGCAAAGGCGTCTATCAAGTCCGAGTATCACTCCATAGGGAAGTCCTTACTTTTTTCTCCCCCTTCAGATGCTGCGTTAGAGGCTCGGAATCCACAATCAGTCAAGTGCCATTACATTTGTGACGTCACAATCGATCGTGGGAACACTTTCGGCCATCGCCATTTTATTGCCCATGTGTCAGCATCTCGGACGACCGTAACCCGATCCCCCCGTATGCCATACTCCTTCCGATGGTTGGCAATGTCTCATCAGATAAGCCCGGCGGCATGAAAGCGTCCCGTGTGTCATTGATGGACGCATCTGAGTCACAACACCCACCACCACTTAAACAAACACTGTCGTCCTTTCAGGAGATCGAATGTCTACTCGGCGGACATCAAAAAAGTCGATGCTCGGCCTTCGACTTTCTTGATGATTGCCCGGCTTTTATGGGCCTCTTCTGATGGATTTTTTTCTTCTTGCTTCTCCTCCTTCTTACCCTCCCTCTGCGTTTTCCTTCTGTGCTTATGGTCCATTGCGGTGATTTGGGGTATTTTTGCACTGTTGCGGTCAACGAAGGTCAAATTTCCTACTGGGAATGAAGTGATTCTGTTTGAAATTCGGTCTAGTAATTGTTTTCTGTAAAGAGCAAATCAGATTCTTCCTTTCCGCTGTCGTTCGGCTGGAGATTCGAGCGAGATTTGAAATTTGATCCGATGTATCTACTTCTGATAAGAAGTATTCGTCATTTTTATTCGTCGTCCGATTACATCAAATTTAAGTGCATTAGTAGTAATCGAGTTGAACATTCGGTGTCATTATTACTATTGTTGTTTTTTATCGATTTTTTTAAATTTCGGTAAAAGGTCACAAATTTCGGGCAAATGACAAAAAGGGTGAAGAGTCTCTTCAGTTTTAAGAAAAAGGCATGTATCCGCAAATTCCTTCAAAACCAGCGAGCATTTCAGTTTCACATTGTTCAGTAGTTGTATTCATGAATCTTTAAAACTATTTTAAAAAAAGAAAAAGATTTAAACGGATTGAGAATGGCATTTTAACATAGGATTACGTTCCTCAATAACGGTCCTCCGGAAAGAAAAAAAAGTGTCCGTCATGCGTCGCGAGTTATAATTTTGGCAACGCGCCAAACTCAGTAGCAGTAAACAGTTGAACAGAAAAGTACCAAAATGCTTTTAAAAAAATAAACAGGTAAGCAACGATTAGTAATCCTACGTTAATAACCCGCGGTAGTTTCGTTAGAAGAGAATACCTGAAATATTTTTATTGATATTATATCATAGGTAGAGAACATAAAATAGAATTTTTTTGTGGACATCCCACTTGTGCAATTGTGTTTCATTTGTAAAAATTGCTATTAATGCTCAATTTATTTCTCTATTTTCCTATTTCTTTGTATTTTTCCCTTAAAGAATATAAAGCTTAATGGTTTCCTTAATACGGTAATTTTGAGTATTAAAGGGTCTAGGATGAGTTAGTAAACCCTTAGCATAAGAATAGAGTTTTAGAATATTGATCATTGTTTGCAAACAATGCATTTTTGGGTCCACATTTACATAAAAATATTTTGCTTCGTCTGATTACATTTTCATTTTGTAAATTTCAAAACTTTTGATCAAATGTGAATGGAACTTCATATTCTACAGGACACCTCTTGCTCTGCTTTTAAGGGAATTCACTAAGATATACAATTCCTAAAACCAAAAATCTTCCGTCTTCCTTTAAGGAACTTGCGAGCAGATAAAAAGAAGAAAAAAAAAAGACTCGTATAGCTGTCAACCGTTGACTCAGTTGTGTTCATGTCGTTATATTTCTCCTAGACTCAATATATCTTCATCCATTATTTTTTTCCCTTTGACTGTGTGTGTTCCCTTGCCAAACACACAGGAAGAAAGAATGTCCCAAAATAGCTGAAATCATATTTATATATATATTTATTCTTGTGACTTGCATTTTTTTTCTTATTCGTGGTATTTTAAAAACCTCCTCATTTATAAACGTATTTCAGAAAAAAAATTTTGTTGCTTCAGTTAATTTCTCTTGCACCTGTCTTAATTATTAAAGGGGATTTCCCTGAAATTTTCTATTTTACTCTTGTGAATAAATTTACGAGAAATTTACTCAGCCAGTAAAGCTTCATCTTCATGAAAATTGAAGAGTTGGCATGTTTATGGTTACTTTATCTTTGTGTGAAATATTTCTAAAGTTAGCTTTATCATCCTATTTTAATGTTTAGATCATGACTTACTTTTAGGAATGCATTAATTTAATCCAGCTGACACAAACTGTCGATATTAAAATACTAACAGATCGTGTGAAAGAGGATTTTCTAAATTTTTATAAATGAAAAATAAATTTTTCCTGAAAAGAATAGCTCTCTTGAAAATAAAATAGCCAGTGAAGTTTCATCTTCTTGAAAATTAAGTGTTGCATATTAACGGCTATACTTCATCAGCTGTGTAAAATGTTTCTAAAATTGATTTTATCTCTTCTCTTTGCTGGTTAGAGGTAAAACTTCATTCATTTACTTTTGAGGGTAAAGTTATGACAAATTTACACAGCCAGTAAAGTTTAATCTTCGTGGGAAATTATGAAAAATACGTTAACGGATTCTTCATCGTTTGTGTAAAACGTTCTAATTTTGGTTTTGTCTTTTCTCCTTACTAGTTGGATTAAAGCTTCATTAAATGACTTTTGTGAAAACATTTATGAAAAATCTACATAGCCAGTAAAGTTTCATTGTCATGAAAACTTGAATAATAATGTAAGAAATTTTTCTAAAATCGTTTTTTATTTTTTTGTCACTTTAATGTTTGGATCATAACTTACTTTTGGAGATAACATACCTTTGGGGATCTGTTTATGTGGGATAAAAACTACAATTTAGTAGCAAATGTAGACTAAATGAGATCTGAATACGTAGGAAGATATTTTATTACTAGTTTTCTCATGAAATTTTTGGCAGCATGATATAATGTCTGCCTTGAGTGTCGTCTTTATCATCAATGAAATAAAAATCATGACAGTTGAGAATTTGTTTTAGAATATATCTGAAGTATACTTGCATAGTTTCTGTGATGATATCAGCTTATTGTTTTTCTAACGAACATGGGACTTGCTGCATAAAAACTACTTTATAAGGTACTTGCTTGTGCGAGAATCTTATAATTTTTAAAATCATGCTACACGTTGTTCTCTAAAATGATGTCAGAATGAATATATATATATATATATATATATATATATATATATATATATATATATATATATATATATATATATATATATATATATATATATATATATATATATATATATATATATATATATATATATATATATATATATATATATATATATATATATATATATATATACGGAAGTGTTTAGAAATGTAATTGCATTGCATAACCTGCAATTACATTTACATATACTCTCTTACGGACGCCCGGTGGCGTAGTGGTTAAAAGCTTCAAGCTGCCACACCACAGGTACAGGGTTCGATCCTGCGACTGGGCAAGGTCGACTCAGCCTTTCATCCCTTGAGTGGGTCGATAAAATGAGGACCAAGCATGCTTGGGAACTAACTCTGGTGGTCCCGCGTAATGTTGATCACCTGACCGAGACATGTATTGTAAGGCACCCCAAACCCACGGTCAAAATGCGCAGATGGGCACCACCGGCCTTGATCAATATTCGGACTGTCGTGCCATGGTTTTAGTTTAGTTTGTATACTCTCTTATTGTATTTCTACTCTTATACTAATCTGTTTGCTAAATTTTCTATAAACAGAGTTCCAATATATGTGTGTGTATCCAATGTATAGATATTTACTGTACCATATTAGTTAATGTACGAGTAATGTAATTAGTTATTGTACCATATTAGTAATGTATAATTAGTAAATGTACGACTCCCAAATTATATTTTCCTCCATATTGTATTCAGTCATCTAAATATTTATTCATCCAAAGTTTTTTTACCTTTGACTATGGCAGCAGATTGCGAAATACTACGTGAACTTCCGAGACATTTCTAAATAGTGTATTATCTGAAATTCAAATAGCTTATTCCTATATAGTGGCTCTAAAACACCTAACAATGCTCTATGTTAACTGTCATTCTTTAATATATCGGTTATATTTCTAAAACTGTTCCAGTACGAGTTGTGTCCGAGTTGTACGAGAGTCACGAGTTTTTCCTTCCATCGTTGCACACATAATTACATCGTTTCAATAAGAAGATGTTAATTACTTTTCGCTTTATTTTTTTAAATTGAAATGACATAAAACAGTATGACAGACGAAATAATACGAATAATTCAAGCCTTGTAAAATTTTTCAGTTAACGTCTATTTGAAAAATGGCTGCGCATTTTGTCGTATTTCAGTCTCATCGATTGTGAAAATGCCATTTTTTATTAGATAGTTTGTCATGATTTTTAATGAGGTATCATTTTTCTTATTTTATCAACTCAACTCGTACAGACTATATATATATATATATATATATATATATATATATATATATATATATATATATGGTAGATGTTGTAATGGTCATATCATTTGTATGTTGTATCAGAACTTCGGCTGCTATGTTGTATCAGAATCGTAGCTGTAAGTTACACTGCATTTTCTGAATTTCCTGAAATTTTTAAATAGATGCTTGATTGAAAACAGCAACGAAATTTTACAGTTAACATTCCAAAATAATGCACAATTGCACATTACAGCGAGATATGAGCATTAATCATATGATATCTTATTTTAACTGTCTTCTACTAATTCTAAGAAAATCCTCCAGCTATCACTTTTTTTTCTCGAAAGAAAAAAAAACATGTATATACTGATAAATAATGTTGTAATCTAGTTCCTGGAATATCATATATTTGTCTGGTACCAATGAGAATAAATCATTGCTTCGTTGAAATGTCATCAAGCGGAGAAATCTGCCCGTGATTGTAAATTACTAGAAAGAAAAAGAATAAAAAGCCTTGTAATTGTCTGTGGGTGAAGACCTTATCAAACAGATTTTATCAGTCCCGAACTGTGTGGTAAAAATTTCATATGTTTCCTCTTTGATTATTTCTGCACATGTGTTCTGATTTCAATTTCCATCCTTGTAGGCGTTTCTTTTTACGACATGTTTTTAAATAAACTCTCTTCTCTAAGACGTTTCAAAGGGTCACAAGCATCTTCTAACAACTTGTTGACGACAGAGAAAGGAAAGGGGAAAAAAAATGTTGCAATAAATAGCGAAAATAGGTTAGCCTCTTCAATTATAATGCATGCGTCTTCTTTGATATGCAAATAAATAGAAGACTCCGTTTACTTTGGAATGTGTCTATTTTTTTAATATTGTTTCGTTTAAAAAAAAAAAACAGAAGTCAGAGTAAAATTTTTATCTATGAGAATTAAACGTGTTCAATTAGCATAGGAAATCATTTGAATGAATATATATATATGCAGGGAAAATTCTCTAACCGGCCACCCCTCAAAACGGCCACTTTTTTCTGAACCAATACGGGCCGCCATAGAGAGTTTTCACTACACACAAACAAACAAACACACACACACACACACACATATATATATATATATATATATATATATATATATATATTTACTTTTGACCTATACGACAAAAGATCTGACTATAATTTTCATATTGTTAAATTTCAAAATTATCTAACCTGTTTACATAAATCTGTTTTTAATAACATTATTGTAAATCGTTAGTTCGTATAAATAGGCTATGTTCTAAAGACAATAGGATTAAGCATTTTTTTAGACTTGAAAGCTGTGCTAACACGGAATAATTACCCTGAAAGTCTTTCCAAAAACATAATTGGTTGTTTTTGTTTTAATGAATAATAGTATGTTCTGTTGCATTAAATATGTTAATCATAACAATAAGATAAAATAGAAAAAATAACTACTAAAAATAAAAATTAAAATAAAAATCATAAGTAAAAATAAAAATAATAATAAAAATAACTATTAGTAGTAATAATAATAAATAACTAAATAATTAAGGGTATAATAGTCCTAAAATACGGTAACCTAAGTAAGTCTGTAACTGAGAATCCACTACCTCCATGGTTGCAAGTTTTGTGACGTCAGTCATCTTGCGGTTACTAGTTCTTAACTTCCACTCTGTGTAGCGCCAGGCTTGGTGTTCTTTAGTTAAGTACTATTATTCAATCTTTATTCAATTATTAATCAATTCTTCTGTTTTTCATGGATTGTACGGTGTTTGAGTGTGTTTATTGTATAGATCATACTCATCGGAAACAATCCATTGGTGTTTAGACAGCATTGACACCGCTGATGAAGAAATGCTGTCAAAAACCTCTTTCATACTTTTCTTTTCATGTTGTTTGTTCCTGGCTGCAAGTAGCTTTAGAGCTATTACTGGTTTTCTCTTTCATCTTTTTCTTATATATATATATATATATATATATATATATATATATATATATATATATATATATATATATATATAGAGAGAGAGAGAGAGAGAGAGAGAGAAAGAGATGTGTGTATATGATACACGATATTGCCTTTTATGAGTCATACTGCAGAAATTTTATAAAAATTAGTGGTCACAAAAGTTTTTATCAAAAGAATATAACAGCTATCACTTTTGCATAATTTTTAGATATTTTGATTAAACGTTAAAATTTTAGAATACATGTTTAATAAGTTATAATTGTACGTGTGTGTGTATTTCAGGTAGTGGATTAGTCTACATGTATTCAATCTCACAAGCACACAGTTTATATATACTCACAACTGCATAAGCAAATACAGTCGAACCCCGTTATAACGAACTTCAAGGGACCACAACTTTTGCTCGCTTTATCCGGTGGTTCGCTATATCCGAACCGTTAAGAAAAATGCTAGAGTTCACAAAATGTATAACTCATTAGTTGTAATGTGTATTCAATAATGAAGTATTAAAAAATTCTAAAATCTATTAAAAATTATCATTAATGAATTAAATCGACTAAAACCGATGACATTAAATTGACACAATACTAATTAAATTACGTACAATAGGAAAACGTTGGGACCAAAATTTTCGTTCGCTATATATCCGTGAGTTCGTTATATACCGGGTTCGCTATAACGGGTTTGACTGTATGTGATATACCTTCCTATAGATTTATACTTGCAATTGTGTTCATTTAGATGAGATTGCATAGAATGTGGTTTAGTCATAAAAACTGTACACGTTTGAAAAAGAATTACATAAGTAAATAAGTTCTTTATGCGTAGATAGAAAAAGTATTGTTGAATCCAGTGCAGTTGAATCCATCCTCGGTATGCTGGCTATGTATTCTGACTATTCAACTACCTCAGAATTTATGCCTCGCATGTTTTATTTTCCTTTGGATTGCTGTTATCCAAATAATTTTTAATCCAATGCTAATGATTTTTTTCAAGGTTTGGTTTGGGTTGGAGCGCTACGGTCAACTTTTTGCTACACGAGGGCTAATTTGACCGGGACCTACAGTTTAAAGCCGATTCCGAACGGCTACAAACATCCATGCCAAAAGTGGGACTCGAACCCACAGGATCTGAACCGAATGCCAGCTCCCTAGCCATAATATTTATGTGTTTTAAACTCTATAATATATTTTGAATGGTACTACTACTTGAAAACTTTGAGTTATCGACTTTCTTGCTACAAGAGGAACTCCTTTATTCAATATTGGAGGAAGAGGTCATTTTTCCTGTTATTCAAACCATCGTAATATTTACCATTCAACGATCATTGCTGAAAATTTCAGTTAATAACCCGAGTATATTTTGAAAAGCATTATAGTTTGTAGTCTCCTCTTATTCTCGTATCGCTCTTCAGGAAAAAAATAAAAAATTAAAAGCACCTTATAAACGAAAAAATACTCTAATTATGACATACCTATTAAAACCAAATTATCTTTAATTTCACTCCCCCTTCCTGAACAGAACAAATATATTTTTATACGTTCCAGCTTTATGGTCTCCCATTTCCTGTGGAATCCGTTGCAGCGTGGCGTTTGATTAGAAAATGAAGACGTTAATATCAAGAGTTAATTATCTAATTAAAAGAAAGTTATCCTCGGTTTTGTGCCGTGTGTATCTTATAATATCTTGTTAATTACTCGGGAATTATAAGGTATACATATCCACATCCCCCGGATGATCTTTATTGAGTCCATTACACAAGCCAGGAATCTGATCGTAAGAGCTCAAAAATCGCCCGGCGATTGCGGAAGTGCCATAAAGTACCCTTATCTCCGACTTTGCCCCACTCGATCGTCTGTTATTATTCCGTCCAATAACCATTTTTTTCCCCTCCACGCCTGGGTCTGTCCTTTCGAATTTAGCCGCGTGTTCTGAGCTGTTAATTACAATTACCCCCCTTCCTTTTCCAACCCGCAATGATTGGGGAATTACTGCATTTTTCAAGCGGGTGAAAGTATGAAGGGAGCAGAAAAAAAAAGTGCAATTTCTCCTTGATGCGTGGGCAGTTTCCACTATCTACATGACGGCTGATCTTTCGCAGATGCCCCGTGCCTGCAGACGTCCCAAGTGTTGCGGGCACGACACAATCGAAGCCTGGCTTTGTTTTGGGGGGGATGAAAAAAAAACTGGTAATAATTCCTAGCTGGCGAGCTGTATAATTGAATGATTATTAATGAATGTTATGGGTGGTTTCGATAATTAGGTAAAATGGTAAAAGAATTGGAGAGGGTTGGGTTTGAAAAAGTTGCTCAATAACAAACCATTCGAGGTGATATATGGCGTAGAGATTTTTGTTTTTGTTTCGAATTTTTGCCTCTCTCTCTCTCTCCGTGTTGCCTAGGCAATTTGCCTCGCATTGATGCTGAAAAGGGTTTATAAAGTGAGTCATTAGCGATTTCTATAGACGACATAATTTTGTTGCCTTTATCAGAATCTGGTGTGTGTTTGAATGTCTACCGTAATATTCAATGTACGTTTTACTTCATCCTGTCACACGTCATTGTAATTGGGAAAAAATATTTTTCGCTTGTGAGATAATTTAGAAGCGTTTCATAGGTGTGTGAGCCTTTATGCATGTATTAGTAAAAATGAAACACATTTTGCACTAAAAAACACCAATAAAAACTATGTATGACATAATAACAGTTCATTTACTAATGTATCGTCGTCTCGACGAACATTAGAAGAGAAAGATTGTATAGACGAACCTTGCACTTTTTCTCATCAAAAGTGTCAGGCATGATGGCCAATGATTTGTGTATGTGTGTGTATGTATATGTATATATATATATATATATATATATATATATATATATATATATATATATATATATATATATATATATATATATATATATATATATATATACGGGAAAAACAATAAATACGGGAAAACGATAGATACGGGAACATAACATAGCAATATGATACTCGGGACCGGGTGAACTAAACAACACATACGGGAAAACGATGATTCGGGGAAAGATCGATTGAGATTCCACTGTATATACAGAGAAAGAGAGAGAGTGAGAGAGAGATTATTGGGGGTTTATACTTCCCCAAGTGTTTCCTCTAATTTTTCTATTTTTTGCGAGGCTACTTGCAACATTTAAGGACTAAAATTCTGTATAATATCGTATCTTGCAGCTTGGACTTGCTCTTCTAATTATCCATCTTTTATGCTAGATCTACTACACAATGTGCGTACGTTTTTAATTTATCTCGTGTTTTGTTGAACTGATACTTTTCTCCGTGTGCCATCCAATCCTAAATCTTTTCGGTAATGTTTTTCATTGTTATTTACTTTATATTTTATACCGTTGATCAAGATCGAAAGAATTTATTTCAGTCGTAGTGAACGCTTTGTAAGGTAGATGTCCTGCTATTGGCTGTGTGCGCGAGATGTAAAAGCGCCTGTGTAATTTGGTAGACATCCGTGCTCTGAAAGAGAACATAACCCCCAAGCGAGCAATAAACCCCCACACATTAATATGTTATCGCATGTACCCACAGACCAGTTTTTCATAACGAATACCAGAGTAATAAAAGTTACTAGTGGTATCCGCTCAATAAGCTTTGTATTTGTTGGGGATGATAGCTTAATTGTTTGAGTGAAAAAACTGTATAGCTATTTACAAGACCAATGGTAGACCATCATCTTGAATAAATATCTCTCTCGATATCCCTTCAATATTTTCACTTTTTGTGGTTTTTATAGATGACAAAATACCCACTCGGATTCAGATATTTGTAGGAATCCTACCTGTGCATTTCCTAGCCAAAAATTAGCTGTTCAGGATTAGAATAATAAGAACAGAGTAAGAGTACTTTATTGTACTCACCCTTTTATGCAATTTTATAAAGTCACACCGAGGGAAAACGTTAATCTCACAGATGCGTTCTCCGCGCAACCAGATAAGCATTTCCTTCAACAAATGTTTTCGTAAGTCACAGATCCCAAGACGGACAGTGTCGTTCTCAATTTGGCACAATTTGACATCGAAAAGAACAGCCCTTGCAATTTGCAAAGAGTTTGGGGAACTGGAGGCACTGATTGCAGCCTCTCTAATGTTGCACCCGTGTTTTAGAGCAGTACAGTTTAACGCAGGGCATCAGTTAGAATGAAAAATAAGTGGCTAATCTGCGCATTTAGAAAGGAGCAAACAGAGATTTATTTAAAATAATGGGTACGTGGAAAATGTAGGGATTTAATATTCTGTTTTTATGGGACAAGAAATATTGTAAATTTATATTTGATGTCTGTTAATCCGTGGCTTAACGTTTGGCAAGGTTTCGTGACGCATAAAGGCTTGTAAATGGGCAACGTATATTTGGTTTCTCAAAAAGGCCTTAAAAACAAATAGCCTTACGCTGAATTTTTGTGATTGTAAAAGGTTCATAACGAGGCGAAATCGCAGTGAATGATGGCTAAGAGATTAAAAGTAAATTTTGTTCTTTAGTTTCATGAATTCCGAAAGAAGATTGCCCAGTTATTTTTTCTGTTTCGGGTAAATAATCGTTAGTTTCTGGATAAAAAGCTTAGTTATATAGAAAGATAAATCAACCAAATTTAATACTAAAACATTTCTCACCCGTAATACAGGATGCGGTTTTCGAGATGTTGCGCAGTTTTAATTGTACTATAGTAAATTGATAAGCTAAATTTTCTTCACAAAAGAAAAAAATAATCCCTGAAAAATTTGTCGTAAGCAGAATAAGTTGCATGATATCCAATAATCAACGAAAGAATTGTGAGAGGGCAGAGAACTATATTTGAGTATGTAAGGGGGGGGGGGGAGGGAGGATTCTCATGGTTTCAGGAGCAGTAGTGATCGGGAAAAAAAAAACATTTGAACCCTTTCAAAACGTAATTTCACGATAGAAATATAGAGGGCGAAAGTTGAACGAAATTACATCCATCTTTAAATACCTTACGAAAACTGATTTTTTACATTACCTCAGAAATACCATGGACATGGAATTTCACTCTCTTTCCCCCTCTGTCAACGCAAGTCCACAAAAACGAGGACTGCTTTGAAGTTGTTAGGAAATGAAAGAAAAAAATTATTTCTGTACAGAGAGTGTATTTGAATATGTATTTTATCGGGAAAGTATACATAAATATGATTGTTTGGGAGGTTTTATAGCTGAACAAAGTAAGAGAATCTCAGGTAGTGCTTTATACATACAGCATAGTCTCAGATGCCTGTGGTAATTCTCAAATGCTCAATGTCGTTTGCCAGGAAGTTTTTGTATTGGTTGTTCGATTATATGCTGAGATATTTCTAAATATATATCCATCTCACATACTCTCTATTTTTCAACCAAAGGATCAGTGTCACACTGGGAAATAGTAAAATGTTGTGGCTGGTGGAACTGCATAAGTTCACAGATGTGGCGATTCTTAACGTGCTCTCCATCAGCTGTCGACTAGCACGAGATCCATTGTACGTAAGGTAGGGATAAGAAAGTAGCACGGTGCATTTCATCTATTCATGAATCCTTACAAGTGGTTCTGGTACTGTGACCTCCTCTGTGTATCTTACTTAAAATTCCACCATGATTTCAGAATAAATGCGACGCAAACATACAGTTTCAAGTATGTCCGCAAGAGCTGATTTCAAAGATACATCCGTGGAGTGTAATGAACCCTATTGCTGAATGTTCAAATGCCTCCAATTATATTTTCGACTGGTATTTTATTTTTTAGGCCGTATATAATAATCTTGCAACAGATTAGATAAATATACCAGCAATTCATTGAAAATATCTTGTCTGAACTACTTGATAGTGTGTCACTCTTCGTAATATGTCACTTCATAGACATATATCTGTGCCATCCTCAAAGACGAACAAGCCATCCTTAACGCGATGAACCAATGTTTTCACAACAGCTGTATGAGGCCATTTTGAACAGTTATTGTTCTATTATTTATGCAGTACACGCAATAGAAGCATTTGTAAATATTTAAAATTTTTATTATAACAACAGAAAAAAATTCATTTTAAAAGGAAAAAAAATTTTAACAGGAAATTCTGTTACTGCACATCCACTGACAAGCTTTTGGGAATCTATAGAGGGCGGGGGAAATACCCTCAAGTTAAAAGACTAACAAATCCGTAAAACCTTATACATAATGATATGGTAAGGAATTAATTGAAGATGATAATGATATACCTAAAGAAAAAAAATTATGGGTATGAAGAACACTTTGAAAGGGTACAGGTGTACAAACCTTTTTTTTTTGTGTCACATACACGAAAATTAAATGCAGGCAAAAACGACGTAGTTTTCAAAATCTGGAGCACTGAAATTAAAATTTCTAATAATTCGCATGCAGTCAAAACTTCATTTAAAGACATATTTATTAATCAATAGCTTAATTTGAAATTTTTTTATATAAGATATAATTACAAACTTACTTATCCCAATTTCAAAAGTAATTATTTCGTTATCTTTTTAACTGCCTTTTCATTAAGTCCATTACTCTAAAAGCGTTAACTGATACGTCCATTGTGGCTTTCACAGAATTCCTCTCGTCCATAAAATCGTTTCCATAAAATAAGCTTTCGTATCAGATAACATCTTATAAATGCAATAATTTCCAGAATAATATTTATGTTAGAATTATTTGAAAAAAATCAAAATAAGCGATCATACTATACTTCCACTAGGCTTAGAGTTCACATAGAATTTGATTTCCTTCCATGCCTTGTATACGGCTTGCTGTATAAGGGCAGTGAGCACATTCAACAATGTGGTGTCTACGCTTGTTGCGCAGTTGGTCATAAACATGTCCTCCCGTAATTAAATGCATTTGGATGATTCAAACTGTGTCCCTTGGTACTAGAGATGCTTTCATGATGGCAAGCACGCTCCGTTAATAATTATGTGGGTGTACTTAGTGTGTATATTCAGATATCAAAATTATTCGCCCTCTGCTGATTCGAGCTTATCGCAATTCTTGTTAATCTATAATGAGTTCATGGTATTTCTTGTTTTCAGTTATTCCTTTGGAATGGTTTTCTCACTGATTATTTCTGTGTTGATTGATTTTTGGAAAGAGTAGGATCTGAATTATAGGTATGGAAGGTGTTTAAAGTAATTAATTGTTAAAAACTCAGAACTGGTCTATTCGAATTTTAAGACGAATGGTGTCTGTCAATTTTTTCCGAAAGGAATTAATATTTTTTCTCTATTTAAAAAAAAAGTTTAAATTTCTAACGAGAAATAATCGTAAGTAATGTCTCGTGTTTACATGTCTGTCAAGAGTTTTAAAACCAGTGCCAAACGGGAAAATTATGCAAATGAAACTTTTTATGCCTACAATTGCATGTTTCTCTGTGTAAAACGGATATACGCAGATTAATTTAATTGGCAAATGCTTATATGCATCAACATTACGTTTGAACATGCTTTTATATGCCTCAATTTTTTTCATAGTAATATGTAAATCCGATTTAGAGAAAATTTGAGTTGCGTGAGGTAAGTCAAAATTTTAGTTACTTAGGCTTTTTTTTTTTTTCATAAAGAATGTTCAAATTTTTTAAACATTTCTAAAGGCCTTTTTAATGTAATATTGTTTAAGGAATAAGTTTTGCTTATCCTTTTGTTAGAATCTGATATTATGATGCAGTTTTTCAAATTTTAATGGTATTTTAGCATTATTTCCAAAAATTTTAATTTTGATACCACTATATCATTTAGATGTTAACGTTAAGAACATCATGTTCTTTTTTAAAATGCGTGTGTAGGAGTTTATGTATATTGAAGTTCACTAATTTTCCCATTAAGTATTAGGGCATACTTATAAATGTTCATTTATAAGTTTTCATTAGGTCCTTAAACTTTATGAATTAATGTAATGATATATTTAAATATAAAATAAAGTAACAGTTATTAGGAAAAGTAATAAGATTTTTTTTTCCTGAGGTATGAAGAATGTACCCTCTTGACAGTGTTAGGTTTACAAGATATTATTTGCCTCTTAACTATAGACAAATTAGATAAAAGTTTTCTTTTTATTTTCATAACTTCAATTTTTTTAGAAAATTACAGTTTTTAATTTTTATTTATTGTTATAATTTTTAATTTATTAATTATTGTTAACATTTATTTATTTTAAGGTGGAACATATATGGTAATTTTTTTTCAATTGTTCTTTAATTATTTACATTCTAAGGGGTTACTTCCTTTCATAACCATGTTAATTTTATTTTACGTCGTGTTGTGCATTGGAAAAGCCCTTTATGCATATTTAACTAGTCCTAACCAGTTTTGACTCATGTAATATTTAAATTTTATTTCCGCAAGGGCTTTAGAAACAAAGCTCAGGGTCATGAAAAAGAAAATCACTGTAGTTTTTTTTTCATTAAATCATTTTAAAATGTTGCTATCGAACTTCTTGTATATAAATAATAATAGGAATGTAAAGAAAACAAGCAAGCACAAAAAAAGGGAAACGTATATTAATACGAAATTTCCGCTACTCTTTTCCATAAAAGAGGTCAAAACAGGAGAAAGAATCTTAAATATAATTTTATTGTTGGCAATGTCTGAAAATTAAATATTGCCATCAAATATTGTCCTTTTTTTTAAAAAAAAAAAAAAGGGAGATGAGGAGCTTGATATTTTTGATTCGAACTCTCCTTTCTCATGGTATATATATATATATATGCAACCTCCTTAATGACCGTTCTTACAAAGGGGGTATGGAATTACCCGTTCTAAAGAGGGAATCGGAAAAATGGGCCCCGTAAGCTAAAGGTTAACTTTCCATCCAAAATTAATTTTAAGCGGAAGTTAAGTTGCTATTTTTGTGCCTTTATAGCTATTTGGGAAATATTTTTGATTGCACTCCTATTTCCTAGGGAGGGATTGCGGATCCATGCTGTGGCCATAGTTAACACGAATGAATCGCTTCCACGTCTGAGACAAACACCCATTACTATACATTTTTACATCCCCCCCTGAATTATGTAGCACTCTCGTCCATTTCGAGAGACGCGAGTCGCCCCCGGCAGAATTAACTTTTCGGATGCTAAAAGTGCCGTGTTCGCCCTGAAAATTTAAAAAGCGCCTTCAAACGCTACCCTCCTCGTCTCAATTATGAGAAGTCACCGCATCCGTTGTGATTGGCCCTTCGGTCTCCTCCCATTGTCTTGGAGGACCCCACGTCAAGGAGATACGAAATATAAACACCATTTTCCCCGCTTTTATTCGACCCATGGGAGACTGCGGTCCACTCGAGTGTATGCGTATTATTTTTATTTTTTATTTAATGTGAAGAGAGAAGAAGACCCTCGCTTCTTTGTTAATTAAAAATAAATAAATTCCGCGCTCTCGACGCAATTGTGTTTATCCGGGATTTATTTATGGTGCACACACACACACACACACACACAGCGGCGTTATTATTGTGGGAGCCCGAAAGCCGCGATCTCAAGTGTCTAGTCCCGCAGAATCGCTAATTGTCAGACGCGAGAGAAGAAGAGAAAAATAACTTGATTTCTTTTTAACCGCTCGACGTTAATTATTGATTTGTTGGCATTCTTGTTCCACACCCAAGTATTGTGCTTTTAGAGGATATACTTTATCATTACGTTTGCTTGTTATTTTTAAATATACTTCTATTTTTGTAAATACGTTTTCCATTATTCCTTGATTTATTTGTGGTTAAAGAAAGCCCTCGCTGTGTTCGGAGTTGTATACCCATTTAAAAAAATAAATAAAATAAATAAATTTTTTACCTTTTCAAAATGGAATTAAAACTTCCTGATAAAAATTGACTGTTTTCGTGCATGAACCAGTTGTTAATCAGTTGGGGGTTGCAAAAGGGTAATCGAATGTTTTATAATTGGTTTTTATTGTGGTCTGACAAATTGGAAAAGCTGCTACAGAATTTTTTTTTTATAATTTATTTTTATCAATCGTAAATTCTTTGGCTCTTTATGTAAACCTTCTTTTTTTTCTAGAGGCAGTTTTTTTATTTATTTATTTTTTATTTTGTACGTGGCTTCAACTGACACAAGTACTTATGTGAGTTCACATCTTTTTAAATTCTTCATTTTTGAAAAAAAAATATTAAAAAGTCCTTAAAAATTCCATTTAATTTTCAATCCCTAAAACTAATCCCTTGAATATAGTGTAGTAGGCCATAGTACAAATAAATATAACTGTATATATATTTACTAGCTGAAAACCCGTACTACGGAGCACATTCAAATTAATAAATTGTATACAGCGGTCAATGTATACAATTAATGCCAAAAAATAATATATATATATATATATATATATATATATATATATATATATATATATATATATATTATAAATTCAACGATCAATGTATACAATTGATGTAAAAAAAAAACGAAAAAATATATTTATAAAGAAATCGTAACGGGTATTTTTATAGACAAAATAATGTTTAAGAAAATATTCAAATTAAATCTAATAGAACATATTAAAGAATATAGTACAGTTAATATAGTACAGTTTGAGGAACATTTCTTTTACTGTATTTTGATATTTTTTTGGATAATGTCCAAATGTCTGCCGCATTAGAAAGAAAAGAAAAATTTTTTTGTCAATTTATTTCGTTGTTATGCACGTGATGCAAAATTAGTTTAAAGTATCACAGAAAGAAAAGAAAGCACGTGATCAGCATTTAATAAATTAAATTCTAAAAATTAATCTTTAAAAATTCACCAAAAATCAGAAAATCGAGGTAAAGATTCGAAAAAGATTTCATTCTTAAGGAATTTTTTATGATCTTTCTTGTGATATAAATTTTATAACTCTCGGATTATTACGTATTTTAAATGCATACTTTAAAGAATGTTACAAAAACAGCTTAAAAATTTAATTTAAAAAATCTAAGAAGAATTTTTCAAAATCTCTCTTAGTGCACCCCTACACTATAAGAAGAATCGACATGCAAAATTTCAGCCCTTTAGGTCCAGCGGTTTGGTCTGTGCGTTATATGTCAGTCAGTCAGTCAGTCAGTTACGGAACTGTTTTATATATATAGATTAGGCTCCGCTGAAAAGATGAATGAAACAATAAAGGGCTTTAGATTTTCTTGCAGACAGAAGACAATCCGTGATGCTGAACGTCGCCGATTATATTGAAAAACACTTCATATAGTTAAAGTTTCAGCGAGAGATGATAGTTAAAATGACTCTAAAGTTTGTTCGCAAATATAAAGAAGTTAATCTTTCCCCCAAAAGATTTATAAGTGCCCGAAGGAAAAGAAAAAAACAGAAAATTAATTCCGTTATGTTCATCAGCACGTTCCAGGTATATGAAATAACGGAAATGAAACCCGGCTTATCTTTTTTGAAAGGAATAAATTCCGAAAAAAATAAAAAGTAATCGTAGGTTGGTGATATTACTATAGATAAGATAGCGAGTGGCATCATAAAAATCAGCCTACTTAGAAGTGATTTTTCATTTGTTTTCTTACCTTATTACAACGGACGTTATGGGGCAGCTTTATAAGATTAAAAGAAGAAAAAAAAGAGGACATCAGGAAAGAATATGAAATGTAAACATCGTGATCACTGCAATGAAGGAATGGATGCAAACAATGATGCATACGTGCTGATAGAATCCCCAACTATGAGAATTCATTTAAAACGGCTTAAAACAATAGCAGGAACAACAATTCCAGGCTCTCCGATAAACTGGCCGAGAAATTGTGTGGCCCTTGCATGGTGGTGGCCGGTAATTATTTGCCCAAGCGATCCAGGAAGATTGAATATTTGGTGCGTAATTGCAAGAATACTGGGCTTTTTTGCTTGAACTTTGTCCGCTGTGGGATTTTGCTGCGGAGCGTATGAATATTCATTTCAGATATCGCTCGTTCAGATGATGGGAGAACAATCGCGAGGGAATACTTCTTTTTGTTCTTTTTCCTGTTGGGACCAGGAATTAAAGTCTTCGATAATCTTTTCAATCAATCAGAAGTCAAAAGGTGAAATTTTATTCAGAAGAGGATTGGGCGAGCAGTGTAATAGCAGGTCGTAAGAGAATTTTGAGTGTGTATATGAAATATTATTTTTGTAATTGAAGTTTTTTTTTATCTATACACATAATTTTTTTTTAAACTTTTTTTTTTCTTTTTTGTCTTATATGGCAGGTTCTTGATAACTTTCACCCCTAAATTACCCTAGGTATTTTTTTACTGCTTTGTTGCAGGATCACCGTGTAAGTGAGTCAACGTTGCTCCCTATGAGGGAACAGCACAGAAACATACTATCCATTGATTTTTTTTTATGATTAGTTCTAGTATTGCTGTTAATTTTTTGCTTACGTTTCTATTTCATTAAAATGCTTCATTTTGTTTGAGAACTTAAATGAGGTTCAAAGTTTAAATGAAATTTAAATAGTCATTCATTCTTATTTTTGCAGTCGTATCTCTCTTTGTTAGGACTAGAAATGAAACTGACCTAGTCTGCAACACGCGTGCAACAAACAAAAATTCTCAAGTCTTCTGATATTTTACAAATCATTAGATTTAAAAACCGTAATATTTAATTTGCTCAAAACTCGAAAAATATTAATTACATTAAAACTGCAGGAGGGCATGATAATGCTTCCTGGAAAGTTTGATGACAAAACTGGTTATAATTAAGTAGTGTTTAACTACAAACACTTTCTTAACAGCGCTACCATGATCGGTCTACCTTTCTCTCTACACTTTCAAACACAATTTTGTCAAATTTGCGGCATATAACTCTTAATTTAAAACGCACGGTCCCCTGAATTTTCCTAGAGTATGGTCATTATATAACTGATTGATGTATTTTTATTCCGGGGTAAAAGTTGACTCTTTTCTCAAAGATATCTTTTTACACTTCTCAATGCATTTCGAGGCGCTTATGAATATTTCTGCTTGGACAACTGCATTGTGTAACTGTCAGTAACGAAACTGGTTATAATTAAGTAATGTTTAATTACAAACACTTTCTTAACAGTGCTACCATGATCTGTCTATCTCTCTCTACAATTTCAAACACAATTCTGTCAAATTTGCGGCAAATAACTCTAAATTTAAACGGCACGGGCCCCTCAATTTTCTTAGAGTATGGTCATTATATAACTGATTATTGTATTTTTATTCCGTGGTAAAAGTTAAGACTCTTTTCTCAAAGGTATCTTTTTACACTTCTCAATACATTTCGAGGCGCTTATGAATATTTCTGCTTGGATAACTGCATTGTGATTTCCACTGTTAGCAAAACCGCGGTCAAATTATCTCAAAATGCAGTGAGTTAGTAATTCCATCTCAAGTGTTCACCCAAGCTTGTTAAAAGTGTGCACGTGCGTCCGAGCGTTCAGTTCTAGACTTGCAATTAATATGTGCATCGTATTTCGCGTAGGGTCCATTTGATCCCATGAAAACCACTTAATGTTCCTAATGAAGAATTATCTCCCGTTTCTGGAAAACAATGCCAGGCTGGTGCATCCACCATTGATGAGTAAATTGCCCCCACATCTATTCAAATCTATCGAGACAGAGGCGTCCATTCATTGCCGCGCATCATATCGCCGTAATGCCTCCACGAAATTAGGAAATACTGATGATCCTCGAATTTAGCCTAGAACCTAAATCAACCCCGATCTTAATGACATTTGAGGCCCAACGAAGCCTTTGAGTAGTATTTCCTGTTAATCAGTCGCAGTCGCCGTTCACAGTTCATCATGCCTTTTTCTAACGGTCTCTTCACGACACCCCCGCTTTTTTTTTCTTGCTTTTTTCCTGTCTTCCTTTCGACTCCCCCCTTTCTTACTTGTTTCTTTATTTTATTTTTTAATCTGGGGCGACTGGCAACAGCTGTTCGATATAGACTCGCGATGACAATTCTAATGGCCGCCTCCGTCTATGCTGCCCGATGTTGAGTTGAAGTCCACCTGCTTCACATCCATCTTTTTTTTTCTCTCCTTTTCCCCTTTTTCGAGAAGTATCCTAAGAGAAAATATGACTTCGGTCCGGATGCTGGAATATTTTGCGAGATTTACCACTTTTGCGTCGGGAATTCTGGAAATCCGTACTCCCTGATAACATCTCGTCCAGGCCGGATTGACACCGTGCGAGTTCCATCTTTAAGCGTTATCAGATGTGCTCATTAGTGATACTGTAAATCAGACAGTGACAATGTAGCCTTGGAAAATTTTTGGATGCTACCGACAAAGCCTCTCTCTCTCTCTGTGTCTTTTGAAAGAATAACTCTGGCATTTTACCTCACTGGAGGAAATAAAGGGAAAAGGATTTTTTTTTTAACTCTAGCCTGCTGATCTCCGCGAAATGAATTTGTAATACTTATCAGTAACATTTTATTAATCATGATCCTCACACGATGTAAGTGATTACAAAATGTAATTACTTCCTCTGGAAAATTTACAATTTTCTGAAAAGCCATTTATTCGAGTGATGGTTATTTTCCCTTTTTTTGTATTACTATGATGTCATTCACTACATTCAAAATCTCTGAGGCTAAATATTCCCTCGGAGATGTCAACATGCTTGCAGAAGATCAAGATACTGCTTCTCCCCCCTCCCCCCCCCCATTTACTCACACAACATAGCCTTATGGACCTGGTCTAGGATTTTCTAGCCCAGGGGACTTATCAGCAACAACAATAGATATTCTCGGTTAGAATACAAACTTCAAAACCTGGATATGCAGAAATTCTAGACCAGAAAGCTTTGGTAAGTAAAGGTCGAAGCTAGAGACTTACATAAGTAGGGGATCAACAAGAGGCAGAGCTGAAAGGCTTGGTTAGCAGACAGAAAGATCTCGAAGTTCATTAGAACCCAGTGCCGCACCCAGGCTCCCCCCCAAAGAAGTAGAAATATTGATTTTGCATTATAAATATTTTTATTCGTTCATCTCGCCCCCCCCCCCATGCATTATAAATATTTTTATCCATTCATCTCGGCCCCCTCAAGAAAAAATCCTGGGTGCGCCACTGTTAGAACCACATATGATTATGAATCGATTGCTGTTGTTGTTTCTGATGCCCCTTGGCCGATAGTATCTATCAGTTCAAGTCCAATTAAGGCTATTGGGCAGAGTGGTACGGCTCCGGTTTTTAATAGCACCGCGAGGGTCAGAGTCCGACTTGGCTAAAGGACCGGTCCCACAATTTAGAACCGAGACAAGTGACGAGACCGATGCACTTGACCAAGAACCTTCAGAGGTAATTTGAGAACTTGGAGGACATTGCCGCCATGACATATTTAACGTGCACCGGCCGCCATTAGTGTACACGGTGGTGGATTTGCAGCGACAAGCAACGAACCAGAGACGTTCAGGTCACTGGCCGGCTGCTCTGGCCAACTGAGCCACCATGCCCTATATAAATCTAAATTATAGCTATAAATTAATAAAGATCCACAGCTAGAAATTGAGATCAGCTAAGTTCAGTATGTGATCCAGATGAAGTTTAGAATCAATTGAAACAGATGCTGTAAACCAAGAAAATTAAAAGGACTTTGTATCAAGAGATAGCAGAACTATATGTGTGCTTGCTATATGTGTTAAGTTGCTATATGTTTCTATGTGCTAAATGCATCAATTTTTTTCATTTTTTTTTACCTAGAAATAGATGAGCATTCCTTATATATCTCATAATACGTCATTTTTGAGAAGTGTTATCCTCAGTGCATGTCAAGGAAATATTTAATCCAGTACCAGTGCACCCACTATTATTTGGATTACACCACAGGGTTACATTACATGCCTTCTGTGAAATTATAAAAGAGTTCCAGAAGCTTGTTAGTGAAGATTGTTTGACATGGTTATGAAATAGTGCTGCACACCTGTTCGGAAAGTAGGTTTCCATTTCGATTTCTAATCCAGCTAGTTTTTTTAAGGTAAAAGGGGAAGTATTATAGGATGTTTGAAGATAGCAGAGAAGTTAGTTGACGACCTTTTTTTAATAACTTTTTTGAAAAAAAAAAGACCATCCTTAATACTGGAAATCTCAGCTGATAATCATTTAATTTTTGGGCATTAAAATAACAATTTTTTAGAGAGACATTACACTCATGTAAAAAAATAATAAATAATAGAGTAGAAGAAAAAATAAAAACTCTCGATGTCCTCTTGCAATATATACGGGTGTACATCCTATTGAAAAATGAAAAAAATATACAAGTAAACAAATAAAGGAAGTACAAAATAAAACTATTGTTTTTGGTTCAAGTTCATTCATCGAGTACTGAATATAGTAAATTAAATACATTTCCAAATAAATTATTAGTCACCAGTCTTTACACATTGATGAATATGCAAGCAAAACATGCTTCAGTTAGTCCTAAACCGTCATCGGTGGCCATTACATGAGAAAACGAAACTAAAGCACAGTATTCCTGAAGGAATACGAGTATTAAAGTAAAATCCCTGCGGCCACAGAATGTGCGTGAGAAAATGAAAAATCGAAAAGAAAGAAAGTAAACTTGCAGTCATACAAATATAACGGTTCAAAAAAATGAACGAACCCGGAAACACTATGCCGTTGCCACTCAAGGTCAGTAAAACTATTGAAAAAAGAGACATGGAACCAGTAAATTACTGGAGCAGGTACTCTGTGGTAAGTACTGAGGGCTGATGGAATAAAAAGTCAAATTTCAGGAGTTTTGATGTGCGACAGGTAAGATGCAGTGGTACACACTGCATCTTTAAGTCATGTTATAATCTTCGCTAATGAGTCAGTCTATCGTTCTTTCTTTAATGTCACAGATGAAAAGTGAAGCAATGTACGACGTAAGCAACATAAACCTGTGGGGTGCACTGTTATCTGATTAAATACTTCCTCGAACTGCATTGAGGATTACATGTTCTGAAGAAATACACAGGGCGAAAAATAACTTTTGCTTGCGTCATTCTAATCTGCAGAACTATACAGGTATGAGACACATGTTATCTGTATACCATAAAAAGCTTATTACGTTAGGAAGACCAGAATAGATATCTTAAAAATTGCTTTTTGTAATATCTTGATTTTTTTTCAACTTTTTCTTTTTGCAAACATAGTTGAAGAATCGGGAAATTTTCAAAAGGGACTATATGATAGATTTCTGAGTTTTCTTTGTCAATTCTGTGATTTATTTTGAATTTTTTTCTTCTTAATGGTCTCCGAAGATTTACTACTTTGTAAAGAAACAGACTATTCAACATCTTAAAGTTTCTTCAGGTCATAATTTGAACTTTGGAAAAGACAGGCAAATTCAAAATTCAAGCAAACAGTCAGGGAACAGCCAGGAAATTTTCTAACTTTCTTTGAAAGTCAGAAAAATTAAAAGGCCTAGTTCCAGAGAAATTTGAAAATCTTGAAAGTCCAGGAGGATTTTCTAGTTGTTTATCAACATTGTCATTTCATGTCGCTGAAAATTTCAAACACTGGAGACAAAAGGGTCTATTTTACATGTAACTGCTGCATTTTCTCTTTCTTCCACATGTATATTCTATCAATTATTATTAGTCCGTTAACTATAGGGTTTTGACAAGGTGAAAATATACCACCGTTAGGAAACATTTGATGTTCTAGCACGTCATTGTGTCGTGACATTTATCTGAAAATAGATGAAAAAGAATGCTTTAGATTTCAAATTAGTTAATTTTCCAGATATTTAAAAGTCAGTTATCTAACAGAATATTAATAATATTTTGAAGCTATATCTGCAGATGCAAATTTTACGTCTAACAAAATTGTCAGGGAGTTTTAATTTTTTTGGAATCGAGGAAAACATAGAAAATTATTTGTATAAATATATTGGAACTACGCATCTAAAATATTTGAAGTTGCTCTTTTTATTTCACGAGAAATATACATTTACCTAAAAATCTCGTCCATTTTTAGCTTTTACCATAAATAACCCTGAACTATGGAATACTGTATACTTTTTTCCGTAAATTTTGAACTTTTCCTTTCGTACAGATCATTCCACTATTTACAGACTTGTAAGCAAGTTTGCATACTAAGATATGGCTTTTATACAAAATAATGAAAGTAAGAGAGAGTTACAAGTATACTAGCAAAATAATTTTGTGAAGACTCGTGATAAAGGTACTAAGAGAAACATAAGTCACATGAATACTGATGGTATGAAATAAATAAATATATATATATATATATATATATATATATATATATATATTTATTTATTTATTTATTTATTTATTTATTTATACTTACATACATAAGCTGAAATATATGAACTAAAGTAGAGTAATATTGTTCCACTACTGCCAAACTTTCAGTATTATTGAATGGAAAACGGCTATGCAAATAATTAGCTTTTATTTTTACGTTATATATTGTTATAATTTAAATATTTTATTTTCGCTTAAGTAAGATAGATTTTGTCGTACTTTAGTCATAACGTTTTTAACTGCTCAGAGAAAGATTAAATTGAGGCTTGAACTCAGACCAGAGTTTTAAATTTATAGACGGCTTAATAATGTCTTAGTTGATTCGCAAAGAATTTTAGGCTAGACAACTCTGACAAAACAAATATTTGTGCTTACAACCAGTTCTCATGACGTCGACCATGGGACAGCTTAGAATCTTAAATACTTGTAATCCCACATTTTTTTTATTCTTGTACATTCTTTGAGTGGTTTGTTTTAAGGGGAAAGGTTGATTATCTTTTGAAATTCTGGTTATACAACAAGTTTAGTAGGATGACATTGTTACATAATTTGTTGCAGTTTCGTTAAACATTGAAATCTTCTTTATGTAGATATGATAATGCTTTATTACTCTGGCTATATCATTGGCGAGCTATAGTTTAAAAGAGTTCCTAAAAATGTAGCGAATTCTTCAATATATGTTAAGTTGAGAAAGTTGCCTTGAGTTTCCATATTTGCTGCCAAAGGCCAGTTGCCGCAACTCCAACACGAAATATCTAAATTTCGGCCTACATATATACGACCCTCAATGGTCCCGCATTGGGTAACTAACGACAATGATGTCTGGTATCGATGGAAATTCTAAATATACCCCTATATAACGGTGCTCATCGGCATTTTAAAAAATGCTCTGTAATTTCCCCCCCCCTGCTTTTTTTCCCTAGCGGAGATCCATATGTTACTTCAAAAAGTATTCCCGCAGCGGACAAACGTTTCGAAAACTCTTCCCGTTTGGGAAACAACGTAAACGCTTGTCTTGACAAAAATTCCTCATTCCTTTTTTCTTCTCCCTTCACCCATTTCGTCGTCTCCCACGATGCTGATGGAAAACGAGAGAGGCATTGAAAATAATAACACCAAAGAGGGAAAAAAAAAATCGGTTGTAGGAGAAGGGGGTGGGAAGCGAACTTATGCGATCGGGGGTGGCGAGGCCCCGATAAGGTTTCGGCCCATTTATTTACCCCCGGGGGGAAGAAGGAGGTTTTTTAAGCGGCAACAGTTACACAGTTCCATCTCAGAGGAGCCATGAATGCCCAAACGGAAGACAGCTGCGATAGTTGTGTGGTTTCTGCAGAACGGCGGGGACCTCTTCCCAGAAAAACACTCTGTAATTTTTTTTTTCACTTTGCCATTCATTCTTTATGGAAAGTATTCATATCTGCGCCCAAAATATGTTCTCCGCGTCTACAATTTCGCTTCTTTCCAGCTCATTTAACGCCGGTTTTGAAACAGTTTATTAGATAACGGTCTTCAGAAAAGAAGGTGTCTGGGAGGAGGGGTGGTCCTTGGGATGGGTGTCAGATTTCGAGTTTTCTCAGACCCGACGCCCTCTTGATTCGATTTTAGGGCTCGGTGTAAACAAACTCATAAAAGTATCTCCAGTATAAAGCATCCCATCCCCTAAATCAGTTTTTCCACATCATCGGTGTAGATTTCAAAAACGGCAGCAAAAATTCGAATTCTCTTAGACCTTAGATTTTGTGTCTAATAATTTACTAATTTGACTTCTTAACATAAAAATTCTGGAATTTTAACAAAAAGGAGCCTTTGGTTTCGTACATTTAAAAAAAAAATAACTCTCTTAACAGAACACACGCTACCATTTAAATATATACACACCAGCCATTTGAAAGTGTATCTATTTTAAGAGCATTGAAGTCCAATAAGCATATTTAAATTTAAAAAACAATTTTTTTCATACGCTTACGTCTTGGTATAATTAGAAAGTAATCATGGCGATATTACTTTTAAAAGTTAGTTTATTAAAGTTAGAAATAATGTCATCTAAAGTATGTAAAAATTAATTTTTGTGATAACAGAAAGCAATTGTTAGAAATATTGCAAAAGATATGTTCTTACAATTTGTTGTTTTCTTTAACTATTGTGTTCTATATATTGAAGTTTAATGAATATTAACTATTTATGAATGCAAAAAACAGGACCCGAGCGACTAAATGCATTCCAGGTTTAACTCCTGTCGGTGAATGAATACTAACTATTAGAGGAACACACATTTTTTTTCATACCCTTAAGATTGGTCTTAATTAAAAGGTAAACTCAGTGAAATTACTTTTAAATATTATTTATTCATTTATAGTCAAAAGTAAATTCGCCTAAGTTACTTCCCGTAAAACAAAGAGCTGCAAGTTATTTTGGAACTAGAAGTTTAATGCAGTATGAGTTAGTTTACTTTTCTTTTTATTATTTCGCAAAAGTAATCAAAATATTACGTTTTTTGTAGAAGTATTGTTATACTATCCGAATATAATAACTGTGTTTTATGCATTCAAGTCTATTGAATGTCATTAACTGAACACTCGAATTTTTTTCACACGCTTTGGTGTTGTTATGATTAGAAGACAGACCTTGTAAAATTACTTAAGTTTTTTTCTATTGCTATTAGAAGTAAACTCTTCTAGAAAATGTAAATACTAATTTCAGCAATAACGCAGATAACTCCAAGTTATTTTAGAATCGCAATTCAGTTGCTAAGAAATGTAAAATAGTAAAAGTAACTAATTTTATTGCACTTTGTTATCCCCCAAAAAATAATCAAAAAATTTAAATCAATTATTTTTAAAATGTAAACTGCTTGTGTAACTTAGAAATTATGTTAGGCGGGGATATGGCTTTTCAAATACTTTTCTGGCTGTATGAAAAATATCATATTTTCTTTTGAAATTATTCAACTGATTACATAATATTTGATCCCAGCATGCCTGTATTAGAATTCCTAGTAACTGGATTGTCTCTCTTTCCTTACGCCGTCTGAAACTTTCCTTTTCGCCTTTTTTATTACATAAATCTAATTATTTCTAATCATTATCATAAGAGAAATTCAGTGTTCCCTTTATCAGTGTGTAACGTAATGTCAGATATCGAAAGTCAGGTTTCAGGTAACTTTTATGACTGGTTCTTTATCGTTCTTCTAACAGCCTTACCTTACATTTAAATAGTTTGTAGAGTTATAAGGATCTTACAGTCCCAAAGAAGACAGCTTAAACCCTTGTTAATGTTTTCAAAAACAATCTGGATATTTAAATTCAAAAAGATTGTTCAGCATGACTGCATGAAAACTTAAATTTAAGTTGATTTTGAATACAATCGTTTAGCTTAACCTAGAAGTAAAATATTCAGAAAAATTGTATTTATGATTCAATATTACTGTCCTATAAAAAGATATTCCATATATTGTATCTTTGAATTAATGATTTTGTGTAGTATATGCTGATTTCCTTGGGTGTTCAATTAACATATAACATCAGTCCAATTATATGATTTATTTTGTTATTTTGTTTAATATTATATAAAAAAATACAAAGAACCTGATTCATATTTTTTATGTAGTTTAAGAAATACCACTTTTTAGAGGCGAATAGTGTTATATCTCCGAATCAATACCTTTTGTGTTACTTGTTTTCTAAAGGGTATACAAGAAATACGTCAACTAATTAATACTTATCTTTGTAATTTAAGATCTTCCTTTTCAAAGGCGTACAAGTATTACATCAGTTAATTAGTATGTTTTATGTAATTAAAGCTGTTTTTTGGAGACGTACAAGTATAACATTACCTAATTAACATCTTTTTATGTAATTTAAGATTTTTTTTGAAAGTTTAGAACATTGTCACAATTAACGTAATAGTTATTTAAATTATTTCATTCTTTTCCCATATAAGCAGATAAATTTTCAAATTACATGGAATCCAACGACTGAATATTAAAAAGTCAATGTAGAATTTGTAGTGGGGTATTAAACTACCGAAATTTTTTGACCATAAGATGCACCTCAAATTTATGGGAGGATTTTTAGAAAAGAATATTTTGTATTTTGTTAGGTATAGAAAGATATTTTCAATTTCTTACTTAATAAAGATAAAAATATCTATAATAAATATAATTAATATATATATATATATATATATATATATATATATATATATATATATATAAATGCATATACAGGGTTAGCACAAATGATTGACTGGGTTTTAAATATTTATATTTTCGAAACTATTACACAAATTACAATAAGTGATACACGAAATTAAAGAAAAGTATACCAAGTTTTATTTTCAGTTGCATATGTTCAATGTGGGGCCCTTTTGTTACATGACAAACATCTAATCTGTAATCAAGTTCGTTCCACACATTTTGCAGTATTACACTGTCAATGGTTCCTAATGCTTCACAAATGTGTTCTTTAAGTTCTTGCAGTGTTTTCGGCACCGGTGGGGCATAAACAGTGTCTTCAACGTAACCCCCCCCCAAAAAAAAATCACATGGCGTAAGGTCCGGGGATCTTGGTGGCCATATGATTAAGGGTAAATCACTGTCACCCGCTCGCCCCATTCATCAGTGTGGAACATATTTCGCGTTGTATTTTGTGTATCACTTATTGTAATACGTGTAATATTTTCGAAAATATAAATTTTAAAAATCCGGCCATTCATTTGTGCTAACCCTGTATAATATATATAATAAATAATATCGATAAAATATATATAATGTATATAATAAATATATATATATATATATATATATATATATATATATATATATATATATATATATATATATATATATATATATATATATATATATATATATATATATATATATATATATATATTCATTTTATTTTAATGTTACCTTCGGACCATAAGCCGTACCCCAATTTTAAGTCGATTTTTTATGTCAAAAGGTACGTCTTACGGTCCGAAAAATACGGTATATTAAATTATCATTGTATAACATATTAGGGGGGGGGGGAATGCAATGTATGGAATATTTTAAAAATTACACGTCATAAATAATAAGCCCATTTACTAAAATTTTGGTATTTCGGGAGTAGAACTGTTGTTTCCCAAGAAGGATGTTGACATGGGAACTGTTCTTATGTTATGTAATGTTACATATCACTGGAACGTGTTTTTTGGAGGGTTGACAACGAATGTTCCAGGAAGGAGAAGATCGGGTTCCGTATTTCCGCAGACTCTTGATCCCCTCCCCTTCGTGACTAGCATGCAGTGCTGGGTAATAGGTTTGAGGTGGGAGTGAATTGTTAGACAAATCAACAGATGGTTGGGACAGTGTTAATTCACGTTTTCTTGCGTGCAGTGTTGTCATCAAATTTCCTTAAAACGGTGTAGAGCGAAATTGTGCGTCTTGAAGAGCATTTACAGCTGATAGATTAAGAAAAAATTAAAAAATGAATTTATGACTTTTTAAAAAATTTTCATTTTTAAAGTGTTTTTTAATGTAAAGTGGGCTAGTGCGACTTCAAAAAATACTATTTGAAGGTTTTTTAAAGTCTAATCCGTAATTTAAGACTTAATAAATTCTTCGCATTGAATCTTAATTTAAATGAAATAAATAATTTACATTTTTTATTATTTGCTTCATTGAAATATTGGACTTATATTAAAAGGGAATGGATTTTTAATTTTTCTTTGTTCTTATATATATATATATATACTAGCTGAATACCCGTGCTTCGCTACGGAGTAGATACATACAAATTAAATACAACGGTCAATGTGTGCAATTAATTTGTATGTTTAATATCCATAAAACATACTAATTTGAATTAAATTCTTAAAAAACTTCCATCTCAATGAGTCTAGTGATTAAATTTTATCTTTTACCGTATTTCAATATTTTTTAAAGTATCACAAAAAGAAAGGAAACCACGTGATCAGCATTTAATAAATTAAATTCTAAAAAATCATCTCTAAAAATTCACCAAAAATCAGAAAATGAAGGTATAGATTCGTAAAAGATTTCATTTTAAAAGAATTTTTATGGTCTTTCTCGTGATATTAATTTTATAACCCTCAGAAAAATTATTATTTTAAAGGCAAACTTTAAAGAATGTTACAAAAACAGCTTAAAAATTTAATTTTAGAAAATCTAAGAAGAATTTTTCAAAAATATTTCTTAGTGCACCCCTACACTATAAGAAGAATCGCCATGCAAAATTTCAGCCCTTTAGGTCCAGCGGTTTGGTCTGTACGTTATCTGTCAGTCAGTCAGTTACGGAACTGTTTTATATACATAGATTACACAGTGCTTCAAATAAAAGAAACTTTAGGTAAGTAATATTAAAGCAATAAATTTACTTAAACTGCAAAATAAACAATTAGTAAATCAAAATGGGCTTTGTTTGGTATCTGCCGAAGTCTTTGGACTTTAACTAGAAGTATGTTTTAACCATTACAAGTGATGCAAATAGTTTTTATAGCAATCGTAAAGATGTATTTGTTATAAATTTATTTCTCTTACTTTAAAATGGCCAAAGATAAAATTGATTGTAATGTATAAAGTAAGTTGTAGTGTAACTGGGCCCATGGGGTAACTGAGCCATCCCCTCCCAGATTTTTCCTTCACATATTAGGTGGGAATTCCACTCTGTTGTGCCAACACTGGTAAGCAGAAGTCAACAAAACAACAACCATTTTGTAATTGCTTTGAAAAATTATTTTTGAATTGGAGTAAAATTTTTTCTTTTTCTAGATATACAAACATTGGACCCAGTTACCCAGTCACAGATTCTGTTGTTTCTTATGAGAAATAGACCTGGGTGGTCCACTTACCCCATTTATCAGGGGAACTGGGCCCACCTGTATTTAAAATTATATGCAATATTTATATATAATATATATAAAAATCAATATCATAGCTTAAACAGACTCCCTAAGACTTACTAAAATGTATGTAATACAAACATTTTTGAAAATTATACATGTTAGTATAATTTTAATGTGTTAAAAAATATAGTTTATAAAAAAAATGAAAATCTATGGCCCAGTTACCCCAACTTACCATATTGTATTAAGACGTGATTTAAAAAAAAATTAATTGGTGTTTCAAGTTTAGAGAATTTATTTTCCGTATTCTGTTGTATTCAATAAAAAAGAGAATTTTTTCCATTCATTTCAAACGTTTCACGTATTAAAAAGGGAAATAAAACAACTTCCAGTAAGAGTATTTGATTGTAGAAAGACGCATACTCTCTACACGTAGTAAAACTTCTAATATTTCGGTCACTCTTTGTTTACATTATGTTATCTGCGCTAAAAATCTTTACCATCAGAACTGATAATCCCTTTTTAGTGTGTATAAAAACCAGTTAATCCCTCACGTGTTAGGATTAGAGCTTTCTACAGGTTGGCTATCTCGAATCATCATCTTTTACGACCAACAACCCTCTATTTACGCCACCCGGACAAATGGGTCACGTGAAACAAGTTACCCACAGTGTCGGAAAAGGAGTGATCAAACAAGATGGAGGTCCCTAAGCGAAATGGTAAATCGAACCCCCTTCGTCCATTTTGTTTCTGCGTATAACAGGATTGTTTTGAAACATTTGTTTTGTGCTATCCATGATTTGTATGTTAGCATAATTCCATCACAATATTACTGATCCATGAAGTTTAATCCACATTTCTTTTTTTTTTCTTTTTTTTTAACTTGGCTTATGGGATAAATTGTTGAAGCAACACTAACAAACTTGGATAATGTTTGCATCTGCAATTTCCTCTAATGACGCGTCTTTTCCCAGAAAGCATTTTAACAACTTTAGGATATTTATGATTAAAATTTAACAGCCATGGTTTTTGCACAAGGTTTTTGTTTTCGTTTTATGCGACAGCAATGCTTAATTCTTTAGTATTTTTTTCTTTATTTTCTTTTCTTTTTTTCTTCCTTTTAACTGTACCTAGTGTTGTCTTCATTATGATTTCAGTCTCTTAACAATGAATCTTTTTTTTTTTTTTTTAATGTCCCCAACTTCTTGTTACACTATGTTGATGTCTAAGCTTAACAGGTTTATTCTTCCACGAGTCTCAGTATTTATTTGTGTTTACTAAATCAGTCATACTCATGTTAAAGGATTTGTGTTTTATATTAATCAACTTTACAAAAGTCTTACAATTGTTTAAATTCAGTTTGCTGAGATAGCAAACAAGTTGTTTATAGTCTCTTTCATATTAAACCTGCTGTTGTGTTAGACATAACTGTAGATTTCACGTGCTCTGAAATAGATCCTCTGGCCTACGTACATAGTTTCGATTGCTTTCTCGTCTACCTGCCAAGGACGTGGTCCTCACTGCTCTGCTGTCAGGAAAGCGTGATATTCACCATTGGAAATTACAAACAAAAAAAAATAGGGGATTCTGATTTCGTCATTTTTTTGCCCCTCTGTTTCTCCCTCTAGAGACATATTTGATGTCTGTCCAGTAGACGATTATAAGATCATGTCATGACTCCCCCCCCCCCCTCTCCCTCCGTCTCCTTCACACAAAGATAAAAAAAATGTATGAGGTTCCCGTTCGAGGTATATCTCCTCAAGTGTGAAATGAAAGTTTGAGCACCAACTTGCTATTGAGCCAATGATATGGAAGTGATTCTTCAGTGCAGATCAAGGGCTAGTTTCGACGGAGCCTTGACCCATCCCGAAATTTTTAACATCAAATAAAATATATGTAATGTTAAAATATACTACAGTAGAACACCGTTATAACAAACTTCAAAGGATCAAAGGCTTTGTTCGCTTTATCCGGTGGTTCGCTATATCCGAACCGTTAAGAAAAATGCTAGAGTTCACAAATGTACAACTCATTAGTTGCAATGTGTATTCAATAATGATGTATTAAAAAATGATGAAATCTATTAAAAATGATCATTAGTGAATTAAATCGACTAAAATCGATTACATTAAACTGACACAATACAAATTAAATTACGTACAACAGGAAATCGGCGGGACCAAAATTTTCGTTCGTTATATACCGGGTTCGCTATAATGAGGTTAGACTGTACTTCAAAGCTGAGCAATTAACTCAATTTATTTATTTGAAAAAATTTATTTGAATGTTTTTTTCACTATTTAAATATGATTATTTCTTAAATTGCATGTTGTAAATTTTCAAGGATTTTTTTTTTTAAACAATACGTGTGTGTTAGTTAAACGTTTACTTTCGGAACATTATTTTTGACAACTATGTATCACTGACGTAAATGTTTGCCCCATCCCCGAAACCAATCTATATACACTGCTGGCCACCCAAATTGCAACACCAAGAAAGACAAGAGATATCACAACAAAATTTATTTTGTAGATAACATGTTGACCAAGTATCAAATGATTAAATTTATAGACTTCTGTGAAGTGTGGTTCCTGCCAAAATCAGTAGCCAGAGTAGCCGCCATTGTTGGAGATCACCGCTGACACACGCCTCGGCATTGATTCAAAGAGACTTTGGATGAGTTCTTGGGGTACAGCAGACCAAGCAGCTTCCACACGTTGCCAAAGTTGATCTGCTGTGGCAGCTGGGGATGGAATCTGGGTCAATCGTAGAGCAGCCATGGACCACATGTTTTCTATCGGCGAAAGATCCGGAGAGCGATGGAAGGAATTCAATCTGGCGATTGACGAAGAATCGTTGGACAATGCGTGCCACGTGTGGTCGCGCATTCTCCTGTTGAAATATGGCTGTGGGCAAGCCCTGAAGGTAAGGAAGGACAACTGGCTCCAACACCTCGGAGATGTAGCGCTGGCTGCTTAATTTGTCACAAATTAAATTGCTTAATTTAAGACAATTTCATTCCATTCTGCCGTCCACATCCTTCTGTCATCGCACCATTGGCGGCGGAGACGTCTGTGGTTCTGCTTCAAGGGTAGACAAAGCAATGGACGTCTTGCGGACAGACCACTCTGCTGTAAACGGCGTCGAATGGTACGCGCAGACACTGGATGATGCGTTACAGACTGCATGTGCTGTGCTATGGTTTGTGATGTGACTGAGCGATCCGTCACTGCCATGCGCACAATTTGCCTGTCATCACGTGAAGTGGTGCGCTGAGGTGGATGCGATCGAACACGCCGGTCCGTCGTACTCTCCTGCATCCAACGATCACATATCCGCATTACAGTTGTTTGGTTTCGTCCAACACGACTACCGATTTCCCTGAAAGATAATCCACAATCTCGGTAGGCCACTATCCTTCCTCTGTCGAACTCGGATACTTAATCAAAAGATGATCGCTGTTTTCGACGAGGCATAATTGATCGTTTTTTTTGAAAAAACCACAAGAAAAACACAATTGCCGAACTTGAAATCGTCGAAATCTCCAAGCCTTAAATAGCGCTTTGAAGTGGCGCCACAGGCGCGCGTGATGTGCGTCTGCGCTGAAATTCTAATCATTTGCATATCTCACCTCCGCTAATGCATGTTGTAAATTTCATGTTATTTGCATGTTTCCTTCAGGGTGTTGCATTTACAGTGGCCAGCAATGTATATGTAAAACAGTTCCGTAACTGACTGACTCACTGACATACAACGCACAGACAAAACCGCTAGACCTAAAGGGCTGAAATTTTGCAAGGCGATTCTTCTTATAGTGTAGGGGTGCACTAAGAAAGATTTTTGAAAAATTATTCTTAGATTTTTTTAAATTAAATTTTTAAGCTGTTTCAGTAACTTTTTTTTAAGTTTGCATTTAAAATAATAATTTGAGGGTTATAAAATTTATATCACGAGAAATATCATAAAAATTCCTTTAAAATGAGATCTTTTTCGAATCTTTACCTCCATTTTCTGATTTTTGGTGAATTTTTAAAGAATAATTTTTAGAATTTAATTTATTAAATGCTGATCACGTGATTTATTTTTCTGGTACTTTAAATAAATTTATCGTCACGTGCATAACAACTAAATAGACAAAAAAAAAATTTTTCTTGCTAATGCGGCAGGCGATTGGACATTATCCAAAAAAATAGTGAAATACAATAAAAGATATTATGTTCCTCAAACTGTACTATATTAACCGTACTATATTCTTTAGTATGTCCTATTTAATTTGAATATTTTCTGCTACATTATGTTGTCTATAAAAAATATCCCGTACTATTTTTTTTATAAATGTATTTTTTTGTTTTTTTTACATCAATTGTATACATTGATCGTTGTATTTATTATATATATATATATATATATATATATATATATTTATATATATATATATATATATATATATATATTTATATATATATATATATATATATATATATATATATATATATATATATATATATATATTTGGCATTAATTGCATACATTGACCGTTGTATTTAATTTAAATGTACTCCGTAGCGAAGTGCGGGTTTTCAGCTAGTACTATACATACACCTCTGACTTCGGATTTCGATGCTTTTCCTAACAATCGGCAATTTTTATGTAATGCTGTGCCATAAGCACGGCGACGTTTTCAGACAGAAACAAAATGGGAATGTAGTGGAGGTAACTTTTTTTGAAGAGTGGTGTCGGCGAGTGGAGAGAGCGCATTATAGTTGCGAGAAAAAAAGAGCCGTGTCGGAAGCGACGAAGGACGCCTGACGTCACATCCGGCCGTCCAGCGAAGAGATGGCCTAGTGCTCTCCTCGCATCACCAGGCTTCAATAGAGTGCGGGCACGGCGATTGCGTCAAAAATCGAGAGTGGTGTTGTGGCCCTGTTGCGCCGATGATTGAATTTCGGTTCCAGAACGGTGGCCCGTCTGGCCTCAGCGTCGCGCTCCAGCTGTTCGGATGACTCTCTCTCTTGTCGCTTCTAATTTGCCAGTGTTTGTTTTTCGACGATCCCTCTCGCAGAGTGTCCCACGGAGATTTGAATTTTTAAAATGACCCCATCCTTCCTTTTGACGAATTCGATGGCTGAGAGATCTGATGGCACGCCATGGAGACCGATATCCTGATGTCAGAGTATCGATTTCCCGATTTGTAGATAAAGATAACCATACTTGTGTAATTGCTCTAATATTTTGGAATTGGGAATATTCTTAACCAAAAATTACAAGTGAGACTGAAATAGAATATTTTTTAATATTTTCATTTTTATACAGTGCAGGTCAAACCCACTAAAATGATGTGGCAGAAATATGCTGATTGAATGGGGATTATTTTGCACCATTCTAAAACAGTCATACACGGTTCAGCGTGTATATGACTGTTTTGCCGGCACTTCGGAGTAACGTAATGATTAAGAATACAGTTATCTAGACTTGTTGAGGAATATTCTTAACCAAAAATTACAATTGAAATTGGAACAGAATTTTTTATATTATCATTTTTATACAGTGCAGGTCAAATCCGCTAAAACGATGTGGCAGATATATGCTGATTGAATGGGGCTCATTTTGCACCATTCTAAAGCAGTCATAAACGGCTCAGCTTGTATGACTGTTTTGCCGGCACTTCCGAGTAACGCAATGATTAAGAATACAGTTATCTAGACTTGTTGAGGAAGAAAACCTTGTTGAAATAATTACTCTGATATTTTGGGATTATGGGATTTCTTATGAAAGAATCACCAATAAAAATTAAATATTATTCTTGCCATTATAATATATTCTCTGGTTAATTTATTGCCAATATAATGATGCAACAAATATATGCTAGTAGAATTGGGGTCATTTTACGCCATCCCTACAAACTAGCGCAGCATGCACGGAAGATTTGATTGCATGTCAGAGTAACCTAGCAATGTACATTTGTTTAGAATGAAAGCTCTGATGTTAAAATTAATCAAATATTTCAGATTTAGGAAATGTCCTACACAAATATTACTTTGTCATTTGTGAATACGGTGTAATCTACACCTGCTACGATGGTACTACGTATGTATTCTATAAAATGGGTTTGTTTTACGCCCAACCGTCAACATGACTCAGCTTGTATGAAACTCTTGAAGAAGTCTTTCCGTCATTAAATTGCCAAAGTAATGCGATGAGTAGATACATAATTGCCCAGATTCATTAAGGAGGGCGGGGGGGGGACTGTAATTAATTGCTCAATGTTTTAGATTTCGGAATAATTTTCGCAAATATTATCATTGATTATCCAGTATCCTTCGGACCTTATCGCGTAACAGTAAATTATACCTTCCCCAAAAGCTTGGTGCTGGAGAATGGGATATATTCTATGTTATAAGAGAATAAACTTTAGCATATAGTAACACTATATGCTTTCACACAGAATTTGTTTCCTATATACAATTCCATAGATTTTATTACATTACATTTATTTTCAAAGTAAACATAGAGTCCTCATTGTATCTATTATTATATTGAATCAGATCCTGTGTGTGTTAAAATAGCATTCTTGGTAAATAAAGTATCTTTAAAAAGTTTTGAAAATGTAACTTATCTCAAGTTTAAAAAAAAAAAATAGTTATTGCTATAGAAAATCCCTCCCGCTTTTTTTTAAACTTATTTTCTTATTTTTTGCCATTAGGGATTTTATTATAAAAAACTTCGTTGAATACCAAAAAAAATATCTCAAACTGTAACTCATAGCTTCTAATTATCTCTCCCTTCAAAATATTAACAGGAGGTAAACAATATTATGATCCATACTACCAAATTTCAAGATCCAGTGACTTGACTTTCTCCCTTATTTTTCCAGATTTAGAAGTGCACGGTGTTACAGAAATCAAATGACATTTCATTACATCATCGAAGTGTGATCTACATTTAAGATTATACTTTTAACTATAATACATTCTGAAATAAATTTTATATGCGTTACTCTGTGGTGGTGATCAAAGAATAGAACGAAATGAAATACAACATACATAAAGTGACCCGAAAGGAAGATAAATATAAGATATGAATTTAGCAAACCCATACTAAATTCTATATCAGAAGAGTGTTTTGTTTTTTTCTCCCGGGAAAACTAACAACTCTTTGGAGATGACATATGTGTGTACATTCGTATATTAATGAAATGTAATTAAAATGAAACCTATTTATGCATTCCTCTGTCATACATCTTAATTTTACGTCGCATATTTCATTTTTATAGTATTATTTTCTTCATTGTTCAGTTATTTCAATTACACGTTTCTAACTTTTGCAATTATACACGGTTTAATAGTTTTAGCAATTATGCATACAATTATTTATTTTTTGTATTTATACATAGTTTTTTTTATTTCAGAAAAACATTTTAATTATTATGTGTATTTACGAAAAATATCTGTTTTCATCGTAAAAATTAGCCTATTTTCTCTTCAAAGGGTTTCAATACTCTAAAAAAAGTCACTAGAGGATCCGTTAATTAAGAAGCGGCACTTTGCGTGTCTTATATCACCAAATAAGACAAAGATCCAAATGCTTCTGTGTTGGTATTAATATTTCTAACTGGAAAGCAGGGTCCCATGAGCAAATGATTCATAATTTAGTGGAATACGATATTACTACATATATCTTTACTCGCTAGATAGGGAACTTTCCCACTAAAACCTCCAAAAATTAAGCTTAAGCTGTAAAAATATAATATAATAAATATGTAGATCTTATATATAAAGAACTAGATTAATTTGTTGTACTATCTGCTAATACTATATCAGCCCAACTATATCATCTAGACCTTAGTTGACCTTAAGTAAGCAAATGTTCCTCCGCCCTCTCCCCCTAAAAATGTAAAGGGGTTTTTACTGCAATTTGTGGGTCGTACTCAATGAATCTTAAAATATTTAAAAGACATGCTCCTGCAAAGAAAGTATGACACAGACCATTGACAGATCAGAGTGCGTCGCGTTTTCTTCCAAAATCCAGTAACACTTACTGACTTCATCACAATATGAAGATATCAAAATATAATTTTTCACCACGGGTATCTCTTAAGATCTCCAGAATCCCCCAAGAGCAGTCAGGAGTTACGGCCGGAACTGAGAATAAGTTCCTGTTGCTCCAGTGATTGAGTTTCAGTTCCAGAACAGTGGGTCTCTAATAAGCCCACCCCCCTAAAAATATAAAGAGGTTTTTACTGCAATTTATGGGTCGTACTCAATAAATCTTAAAATACGTAAAAGGCATGCTCCTGCAAAGAAAGTATGACACAGGTCATTGACAGATCAGAGTGCGTCGCGTTTTCTTCGAAAAAATCCAGTAACACTTACTGACTTAATCACAATATGAAGATATTAAAATATAAGTTTCCATCACCGGTATCTCTTAAGATCTCCAGAATCCCCCAAGAGCAGTCAGGAGTTTCGGCCGGAACTGAGAATAAGTTCCTGTTGCTCCAGTGATTGAGTTTCAGTTCCAGAACAGTGGGTCTCTAATACGCCTCCCCCCTAAAAATATAAAGGGGTTTTTACTGCAATTTATGGGTCGTATTCAATAAATCTTAAAATACGTAAAAGACATGTTCCTGCAAAGAAAGTATGACACAGGCTATTGACAGATCAGAGTGCGTCGCGTTTTCTTCGAAAAATCCAGTAACACTTACTGATTTCATCACAATATGAAGATATTAAAATATAATTTTCCACCACCGGTATCTCTTAAGATCTCCAGAATCCACGAAGAGCTGCCAGGAATTACGGCCGGAACTGAGAATAAGTTCCTGTTGCTCCAGTGATTGAGTTTCAGTTCCAGAACAGTGGGTCTCTAATAAGCCCCCCCCCCCCTAAAAATATAAAGATGTTTTTACTGCAATTTATGGGTCGTACTCAATAAATCTTAAAATACGTAAAAGGCATGCTCCTGCAAAGAAAGTATGACACAGGTCATTGACAGATCAGAGTGCATCGCGTTTTCTTCGAAAAAATCCAGTAACACTTACTGACTTCATCACAATATGAAGATATTAAAATATAATTTTTCACCACCGGTATCTCTTAAGATCTCCAGAATCCCCCAAGAGCAGTCAGGAGTTACGGCCGAAACTGAGAATAAGTTCCTGTTGCTCCAGTGATTGAGTTTCAGTTCCAGAACAGTGGGTCTCTCCCCGCGCTCTGCATCAACTGTTCCGATAGATCTGTCTTGTGGGGGGTTTTCGTGTCTTCGCAGGCTGTCTCACGGGGATTTAAATTTTAAGATTCATCATTATTACTTTTCTTTTTATTTTCAATATGTGAGTAATTGTCCATTTATGGAAATAATTTTGCATTTAAAACAGCCACAGTCCTAGGAAAACCGCATTGTGTCCCGCTACGTTTTCCTTAGCGGATGTTTTATTGTTTGTTTCTTAAGAGAATTACTTACGTCCCTCAAAATATAACAATGATAAATAATACTCAGGACAAACTTTTCTACATCGAAATCATGAATTTAAATCTTATGTTGACAACTGTAATTACTTGATGCATTCGCCCATGGCCCGACGCTGACTAATGTTGCCTTAACTATATTTGGATAGTGTTATACAACAAGGTATCAACTCACACTGAATCTGAGAAAATTGAGTTTTAATAAACCATTAAATGTAAAATTTCTGTTATTGATGGTTCTTTCTTCAGTTAGTAAAAAGAATATTATTTGGTCTATAATAATAATAATTTTTCCCATATAGCTAATAATATGGCATACCCTACTAACTATTTAATTTTTAAACTTTGGTAAGCTGGTTTCTTATTGCATAATGCTGGCCACTTATCTATAGTGTGTGTAATTGAATTTTGGGTTAAACAGTACGATGCTAAAGCTGATATTTATTAGAATTTTTACTAAACATACATCTAGATTTAAAATATATATTACGACATATCTTTATAGTCATAATAATCTCATTGCAGACCTACACTAATTTGGCGGGGCTTTGAATATTTTCTCTTCTTTGAATATAATATCCTGTATTTGTTCAACTGGGGTTTTTGCCATAAAGTAAGATATACGGCAACTTGTGGCTATCCTGGTGAAAACCTATTCTCTACCTTTATTTATTTATTCAAAATATTCATATAATTTTGGATATAGGGTGTTACATTTTTGCGTTTTAATAACAAAATAATTCCATATAACCCTACCTTTTAAAGTATATTTTTAAATATGATTTAAAAGTTATTAAAAATATATATATTTAAAATTTAATTAATTTGAAACGTAATTTATAATTTCCAAAATAAGTTATAACCTTAAAAGGCCGTAAAAATACAAATTTTCTCACCTATAAATCGGGAAACATAAGACTAACTCAGAGTTAGTTCTAATGTATGTTTAGTAGAGGTAGATCTGTATAAAACATATCGCAAGATTATTAGAAAAGGCATTACGTCATATTATGTCATGAGAAATGAAAGTGTATATTTATGTTCCTATCTATAAATATACGCTTGTAAGTTTATTTATGCATATCCGTGTTTTTATCCGTATAATTGTAGTCATTTATGTGCCTGTATAGCTGTACCTTGTATATAGTTAAAACATTATGTAGTTTATCCACGTGGTATGTACGCATATATAAAAAATAGGCTTAAAAAACATTTTCATGAAACTATTTTACAGAAAAACATTTAATGACAGCTCAATTACTTTGTTCATAATTCACTTTTTAAGTTTTTGGGATCATAAAATTAAAAAACCTTAATCATTAACAGAAATAATAAAAGCCAAAGTCTAGCCGTTTTTTATTGCTGTTTTACTCGGGCTTAACGAGATTGCAATCAGTCGTTCATAAAAGTTTCTAAGTCAGAAATCTTTGCTGATCGAATTTTGCATACGTAATTGAATTTTCGACACGCAAACCTTTCCCATAACGTTTTAAATTGATGTTTTGAAAAATAATAAAAAAAAAGTAAGGAGCAAACGCTCCCAATAACCACTGACGCAAACTTCACTTTTACGAAACCGATTTTCAATAGCGTGATGAAGCCCTATTAAAGCTATCGCAGATCAGACATTAAGATTCCTACCTGATTTTCAGAAGTCTTGCGTAAGAATGCTTGCTTACTACATTCATCCGGCGACTATTAGCGAACATGCCTTGTTGTTGCATATGTAGTCCAGAGTTAAGGTTAGACACGCTCCCGTAGATCAGCGGGAAAACATAGAGCGTAAATGTTTTCGTGTTAAATATGTATGTATGTAGTTATAAAATCGGCTTCCTTTGTTTGTTTTTCTGGAAAGAAAACGTTTTGATTTAACTATTGAACTGTAAGGTAAGCCATACAGTTTAGCATCAGTTTTGGTGAGCAATTCATTTGGGTAATTTTTCCTCCTCTTCAGGATTAAAAAAAAAAATACACTAAGCATGCTTATACGAAAGTTTCCAATTTCGGTCTCGAAATCATTGCATAATTCCCAGTCTATTTCCTCTTCACACTACGGGTTAATATCAAGAGATTTACTAATCTATCTCACAGTCTGCTTTGCCCGTAGAACCTCCACTTATACCACAGGACAGGTTAATTAGAACTCGGAGAGTTGCAAAACGCAACAGCAAGTGTTTGTTTGCCAATTTTGATGCAATTTTCATCCCAACTGAAATCGAATGTCTTTTGGGACCCAAGGTTTTAAATCCTGTTGCTGGTATCATTGACTTAAAACACGGAGCAGTGATTTTGCGTCGGGATTCCTGCATAAATTGTCGACTTAGTTGCGCAACATCATGTTTACTGCCGGAGTCCATGGAGCAACAGTTGGGTGTCGTATAATGTGCAAAAATCGAATGTCACTCATGCTGGGTTGAATTCTTGGAGAGAACGAGTTTCTAGTAAATTAAAGGGGGAAAAAAAGAGAAAAATAATGATCGAAAAGTTTCTCGCGTGCGTTACGTTGCCACTATGTGAGTTTCTTTTCATTTACTTTCCGACTGTTAAGTGACTTACGGTTACGAGAATGTATGAGTTGAAAGTCTCTTTACTTTTTTTTACTTTTTTTTTTAATAGGATACGTTAGATTTTTTTTCCTTACTGTCTACTACTACACGCGTATCTTAGATTTTTTATTCTCAGTTCAGCTATATTTTATGTCCTTGTCTAGACTACGATATTTTGTTAAGAAAAAGACTAGAATTGGCATCAATTTTATTTTGGGAAATTTTATTTGTTTGAATATTCGGATTAACAAAGGGAAAGCACGCGTCTGGTTTTAATTAAAAATTCATGGTTGTCCGTCGACTATGTGTTTTAAATTAGGTTCAACGCTTAATTTTATATTCTCCATTATGTAAATTATTGTTAAGTTTCCCTTTGTATGTGTAACAGGGTTTTTAATCAATCGATTAATTCCCTTTTGTTGAATGGGGAGACAATTTGGCATAGGAAATTACCAAGGTGATAAAAATTGTCATTTTGACCAGATGCAGATCGTTGATTATGTCTGTTTTACCAAATGAATGACCTCGGTCAGTGCAGTTTTTCATAAATATATAGTAGTATTTATTTTGTTTATTAAATCTAACGATTTATTTTATGCAAAATGTGAAGCTGACATTTATGGAGTAACAAGAAATTTTCATTGTGGTTAACGAGATGAACTTTAGTAACCTTATTTTAGTTCAAAATATAAAAATAAAAATCCTCCTGTGAAACTTTTGTCCAAAAAAGGGAAAAAAGGGGCAATCTTCTAACCCAAAAATAAAATAAAACCAGGCAATTCGGGTTAAGCCAACATTTGGGGCCTTATTGAATAATTTTCAAATTATATCTTCCTTAAAATAAAGTTACTGCATAAATTTTAATTGCATAATTTTATATCAACTAGCATCATCACGAATCATAATCATACTATAGATTTTTAACAATTAACTATGCCCCATTACTTTAGTTACATAAGGAGAAGCCAAAATTTGGGGTCTTAAAATATTTTTTGAAATGGACATAACTCAATAAACGGAGTAACTAGACAGCTTTTAATTCCTAGTTTTACATTAAACAATATAACAAATCATTTATGATTTTTTTTAAAAACTGTGCACAGTTTTTTAACACAATTATTGTATTATCGTTTAAGGGAATAAAGGGTTATTTTTGTAGGTTTTCAACATTCCTTTAATCTATTCTACGGTATATTTATCTGCAAAGAGTTTTTCGTAAGCTCTTTAGAATGAGAACGGGCTTATTTAATTGAGAAGTTAAGGAAATTTTATTGCTGTATTTTCAAGTTAGACTTGTCTATTAAGAAAAAATTTCTTTCCCCAGAAAGTTATCGAAAATTCCTGCAAGGAATTATATCGTTTATAAAAATTCTCTTCCCTATTAAATTAGAAAAGTAGGATATTTTTCAGTTCTTTTACAATGTTTGATTTAAATTTAGAACTTTTAAAGTTTACATCTAAACTCTTTAATTAAGATAAGTGTTACGATATGGTAAGGCTAAAAATTAATTTTTTCCCCATTAAAATGGGAAATTATTTAATTATAAGTTTAATTTCAGATGCAAAATTCCACTTTTTTTCAACGTTTTCCGTCTCTCCGAGGATATTTCACCCGAATAGTATTTTATTTTAATATCCTCGCAGAAACCCCATTTTTTTTCCTCCCACTGTTGTTTATCTTTGGCGAGACCCCCCCACGAAATAGAGCTCAAACGAGCGTCACGCAAATAAAAGCCTATTAAACATGTGCGTGCTTCTGACCGCTACAAATTACAAATGTGAACAAAGTGAAAAGGGAATTGAATAAAAAAAAAGAAAGTTTTCGCCGAAATAAAAGGGAGAGAAAGAGCGAGAGAGAGAGAGAGAGTGAGAGAGAGCCCACACTGTGTTGCCCGCTTCGGAATCCGTGTTCAACAGATAGCATGGAGGACGGAAAAAAACACTCCGAGAGAGAACAAGTCTGTCGATAGAGCTGCGTCACCTGTGGAGGACGCGGCGTTCAAAAGGCCTTTTTCCCTACTTTTTCCACTTCCAGCCAAATTAATTCCAAATTAACTTTAAATACAATTTCAAGAAAAGAGTTAACGGTTAAACAATAATAATATGCAGGGTGGAAAAAAAAAAAGATCATTCTTTCCCAATGCCGTTGTCAACCGCAAATGTTTTCCCTGTATTAATCTCGCCCGGCAATTTCAACTCGATCAGCTAAAAAGGCAGGGGATTCGCAAAAATTTCCAAACCAGCTGCGCCTCAAGCGAGCTGCTATTTCTCCCGATAAATAACATTTACGCGCATTTAAGAAACAAAACATCGTTTTCCAGTGTCTAAACTAATAAAATAGCGTCATTTTTGCACTGCATTTTGGGGAACTATCTTTTTGATAGCCACTCAATCGATTGCCTTGTTTCTCTACCCTTTTATTCCCCGCACCGGCGGCCCCCTTTGCCGGTTGTCGCTGACACCCCCTCGTGGAACGCGGCAACCCCCTTTTGCCATGCAAATAAAAATGAAAAATATGCAAAGTTTTTATTCTGTGTTTAGGCCTTACGGTAATTGAGATTTTTTTTTTATACTGCTGATATAAAAGGGGTAGCTCGTATCTGACATGTCGCATTAATTTCGTATTTCTGCTCAAATAATGCGTAAAATAGATCTCTCTTCTCTATCTTCGCTTTTCCGTTTTGTTGGAATATTTTGGAATTCCCACTGATTAACTGTAACTTTAGCGGAACGGCTTTGCCGTATTGATTGCGCGGCAATACTTTTTAAAAGACCCAAAAATGGTTGAAAATAAAATGGCTTTTCTTGATCGATTTTTTTTTTCTTTCCTCCCATCCTTTCGCTTTTTCTTTTAATTTATTTTTCGAAGACCTTTTAAGTGGTTTTTCGGGATCTCGGCAATCATCTTTCTCGATAATCGCTTCTTCGAGGCTATGTTCTCTCTAATTTGCTTCCGTCTGCCCTTTTAAAAAGAACGATATTAGTTGGATAACTCGATGTAACTAGTGTGTTCTAATTTTTCGCCAAATATTAATTTTTTATACACTTTCTCGATGTCGGAAGAAATTCGCGCTACACTTTTTTTTTGCTTTTTTCTATGCTGCCAGAGAAAAATCCTAAAGAGCTCGTTGAATGGTCTTTGTTGGGGAAAACTACAATTTACTCTTTTGCTGCTTTTCAAATTGCGTTCTTTAAAAAAGTAAATGCTTGTTTACGAATATTAATGTTTTTCAAAAGTATTAAGGTTATTGATTACTTTAAAGTTTTATTAACTTTTTCTGATTTAATGCTTTTTTTGTTTTTGTTTTTCTAATTGGAATAATTTTATAATGTATTTTCAATATACAGGTCTGACAAAACGCCCCAACATTACTGAGGGGATGTAAATGTGTTAAAGCAGATTAAAGCATTTTTTTTCTCCTTCTTTTTGAATTATTTAACTCGAGTTTCCTTTTTTTCTTTTCTTAAATTTTTCAAATCACTAAACCAGTCCATGAAAAATGTTTGCAAAATAATGTTCAAAATCAAATAATCTTTTTTCTTTTTTTTCTGTCAGATATGAAAACTTGGCTTTTCAAATAATGCGTATCAGAAAAAATTATCAATCTGCTCCTAAATTTTTCTTTTATATATATATATATATTTCTTATTTATTTTTAAAATGTTAAATTTATTGTGAGTTGGGTCTTTGCTGTATAACACTGGCCAAATATAGTTAGGCAAAATTAGTCATCGTCGGGCCATGGGCGAATGCATCAAGTAATTACGGTTGTCAAAGATAAGAGAATTACTTACGTCGCTCAAAGTATAACAATGATAAAATACATGACAAACTTTTTTGCGTTAAAATCTTTTATATTTTAAAGATGTTACAAATTTTCTTAAAAGTATCATAAATTTGTCTAAATTTGCATTCTTTATCTTTTCAGGTAAGATACAATTTCTGGATTTCTGCATCTTGTCAAATCTTTTGTATAATGCTGAAAAAAGATCCACCGTTTTTGGCTTCCTAATTAAAGCGCAAAAGGATTTTATTGCTTCCTTTTCACAAGTGACTTTGCTGTGAGTCTAAAATCACGTGTAAGTTCTTTTTAACTGATATTATGGTACATTATTTATGGTAGATTACATCATGGTAGATTATGGTACATTATGTAACGTATTATAGTAAATTAAATGTATCTCCTAACATCAAAGTGAATGTAGTACCGGCTCAACCGGCCCTTAGATGTGAGGAATTGTAATTTTTTTTTTATCCCCATTTCTCACATTTTTACCTTTTCTTTTTCAAGCAAATGATATACGATGTTGTCCTTTAATATCATTTTCATTTTATTATTGTAAGTTTTTTCGGTGCTGCTTAATTTTATTTCCACTATAATTATTTGTCATATGCTGCCCAATGGTCCATTATCTTTTAAATTACCTTTTACCAGAACCGGGAATCGAACCCAGGTGTCTTAACTTGTAGGTTAAGGTTCTATGAACTGAACTATCCCAGTACTCTTAATTTTTTTAGGGTTGGGTGGCCCGGTTGGTAAAGGCATCAAGCCAGTGATCTGAACGTCACTTGTTCGATGCCCGTCGCAGGCAAAACCCCCGACGTGTACACTAATAGCGGCTGGCGCACGGAAAAAATATATCGTAGCCGCAATGTCCTCCAAGTTCTTCAAATACTTCTACTCTAGAGGTGCGGGATCAAGGGTGCCGGTCACTTGACTCGGTTCAAAATTACGGGACAGATGTTCTTCGAGGTCAAGTCAGTCTTCAGCCCTAGTGGTACCTCGCCTTATAGTGAAGCTGCTTACTATCCTTCACCAAGGACCAAGGTACTTTGGACTTTGTGTAGGCTTTCCTACACCAAGGGGATTGGAAACAACAACTCTTAATTTTTGAATTTTGTTCATCACAGATTACGTTCCTATTGTAACTAATAGTTTGCAAACTTCCTTCATTCATATAACATTACAGTATACAGTTTATGTGTTAGTACCTCGAGTAGTCTAAAATAGTGTTTTCTAGGTTATTGTAATCTTGGTCCTCTCAGATGATTTGGAAATCATAATTATAGATAATTATGACCTTAGTAATATAATCAGTGACTGTCCCCCCCCCCCCCTTACACACATCTGTGGGCGTTTGTCCAAAAACCACATTTGGATACATATTATCCTTCATATTTCCTACTATAATTGACTGTCTGAAAGGAAAAAATAGATTTGTGTCCAGTTTTTAAAAAAAATTCCACGTTTTTAATAATTTTATATTGTTAAATATTTGCTGTTTGAGTTCAATCAAAAGGCTATTCTTGAAAAAAAAAATGAGAAGAAGGCTATCGCATTTTATTCCGTTCAGAGATGTGCACTTATCAAGTTTGAGAAATCTAGTCAGTTATAAATAGTGACAGGAGAAAACCTTCAGGACATAAACTAGTTGTAAAGACAAAGGCCTTTCCACTCAATTTATGTCCATGTCAAGTTGTTAGTTTTATTCCTGAGGATTTTAATGTCCGTTGTTGGCCCATAAGTATAGAATCAATGCCCTTCCAACGACACCTTATCGTTTTTAATGAACTTTGTCACGTGTCGTTGTAATTATGGTAGGAGAAAGTGATGACTGGATGGTGAACTCATGAACGTAGACCATAGATAAACTGTTAAGTTATGAAGAAGTGTATAAATAAATTGCTGCAAATGATATATCAGTTGTTGGAATAAGTTGTTCATTGCGAGAAAAAAGTACAGGTTCAAAGTGTTGTTAAAGAGAAAATAATAAAAAAACTCTTTTCCCTTTAAAATTGCTGATGGAATAACATAGAAATAAGAATCTTTCTTTCTGTCGCTGAATTCGTTGTTAAACATTCAATATGATTTTGAATTAAGATAATTTTCTTTCAGTGAAAGTGTTGCAGCTTTTTCGTTGTAAGAAATTATGGAAATATGTTGTTCAGTTAAAAATATTTAAATATTTTACATAATATTTATTATACGCACAAACTGATGATTTGTGTAGGAAAAGGGAATATAATAAATCAACGAAATTATTTTATCGTAATCGATAATTCGTTGTTTTCTTTTCCTGTCAACACAATCCCTATAGTACTTGGCAAATTTTTACGCTGAAAATTTTTTACTTCATTTGCACAATCGCATTACAGTTAATATCAGGGCATCTTGGATTTTAAATCTTGAGTTTTTGACGTTACTCTCTTCTGTTTCAATCAGTATTGCTGCATTTCAAATCCTTGGACTTTAAGAGAGACGTAGAAAAGAGTAATTATTTGATCAAATATGTTCTAGATACCCTCTCTCCAAATTGCGTCTTTCTGAAAGAGGCAAAAGGTACATTTTCTGAAGTTCATGAAATATTACTCTCAGTTTTTCGTGTAACAAACCTCTAATATTTTGAATTTTCATCTGGATGGAGTAGGCATAAAATTAAACGTCAACGTCGAATTAAATCAGTTTTATCGTTCAACTGAGGACTAAAATTTTGTAAATGAAGTTACTCTATCGATGGTATTATGAAGTGAGGGGAATCACCTAATGTTAATAGTTTCTTGGTTGGTATATGAATAAATGAAAACGAACTTAGAGTCATGGGAAATCAATATTGCTCAAAATGCAATAGAAAATTGTAAATGTGTGTCCATAGTCTAACTCAGCGGTTCTCAACCTGGGGGGCGCGCCCCCTGGGGGGGGGAAGGGCGTAGAAGAATTTCAAGGGAGGCGTGAGATTAAAAAAAAGTAAAATAAAAAGTAAAACTAACTGTAATTTACTGTACTCAATTTTGCGGCCACAATGTAACCGTAACGTATTTTCGACATACGAACACGATAATTGTCGTAATTGTAAAAACACGATAATTGTCGTACGTCTGGACTTTGAACCTGACTAGTGACCTGAGTCTGACTAGTGAACCTGACTAGTTACTAGTGTCTGGACTAGTGACCTGAGGTGTGCTTTTTCACAGTTACAACCTAATATTCAAAAACTTGTTTAGGACAAACAGTGCTAGCCCTCTCATTAATGTTGTGAAAGTGACTGGTATTACATGCCAACCTCACCTAGATCCTTGATTACCTCAAATATATTTGATCTGTATTTAATTCTTTGATTTCATATGTCCTAATAATACTATGTTCCAAATTAAGATATGTGTAGTAATATTAAATTTTATGTATGAAATTATCTATTCTATATTTTCATTTAATAACCAGCTTCAGTTTCAAATTCCGATTGTACTACTTGTATTGACCACATATGGTGGTGGTGGTGGTGGTGGTGGGGATGCGTGACCTCACATCAGTGTTCAAAGGGGGAGGGGCACAGAGCCTGAAAGGTTGAGAACCCCTGGTCTAACCAATGTCTAATCCCCATGAAACTTTGAAATCATTTAAAAAGTAAATTTTTATTATGTTCCGTTTATTTAAACAGAAATGTGCAAACAGTACTACAGCACAATTAAGGGTTCAAATTCTCTTGATTCTTTGGTTTACAGGTTTAGAAGTTCACCCGTTTGTTGGGAATTAAGCTCATGGAAAAAAAAACCATTAAATCATTGTAAATATTTATTAGTCAGTAGGAGTGTATAATGCAACAGAGATTGCAGAACAATAAAGTAACCTCAGAATGCAATCAGTTGTAGAACATATCTTCTCACTTCTGCAGTACAATCGGTTAAGAACATTGCTAGCGGCTCGTAGGCTTCAACTGTAATGTATCTTAAGTATTTTATAGAGTAAGAAACGCCGCTAATGTTTATTTTATAAATAGACTATGATGCATTTATTTGTGTATATGTATATATGCATAATGTAGTTTTGTCTTGCTGTTTCATTTTAAGGGAACTACATTTCCTCAAATTTTTACATGCATATGTTAAAAGAGAGACAGAAAATCAGCCAAGTCACGGATTAAATATCGCTTTTTTTCTCAAATAGCAATCTAACTAAACCAATAGAATATAGTCAAAGTTGGCAAACGAAAAGACTTTGTACACGAATACTTTGAAAACATTAACAACTATGTTGTATTGTGCGTAAAACTTGCTGAACATAGTTATTTATGGCGGAATTTAGTACCTTCTTGTCCCACACAGAATCATCCACCCGCCCAGCCTTATATCTACCTCATCATTATTACCCCATCATGAGCCCTGCGTTTGGGCCACTGTCACAGATACGATGCTTTCCCTCTGTGAGTTGGGGCCCGAGAGCAGTGGCTCAATTTGTTGCCTGTCCCGAGGAACATATCATCAGTGGTGTCTAGCGCCGTAAATCTTCACTATGCAGCGGTCGGGGTCACTGCTGTCACGATGGGGCAGATATCGTCGCCTAATTTACAGGTGTGTTTACCTGCCTCGTGACAGAATTACGGTCACCCGCCCGCTCCCGACGATCCCGTAGATCACCCCCAGAGAAACGTTCCTACCTGCGAGTGAGTGTGTGTGTGTGTTAGTTATTCTTTTTTCGACGCTCTTACCTTCCTTGTTCCAACTTCTCGCATTCATTTGATTCCAGTCAGAGCTGGAAGGCAAGGACTACCGCAGTAAAATGCCGCTGGCGCGTGTGTGAAGGTACACAATCTCGTTGCCAAAAACACGACGTCGGATTTTTGCGGATAAAAGTTTATGTGTACGCGCGTGGAGGAGGTTGGGAGGAATAAGAGAGAAGAATGTGCCAAAATCTTTATCGCGAGCCTGTTGAAGTATTCAAATGAGTCTGAGATGAATTAATGAAACGGTGACCTCGATGTCGATGAGGTCTCGCTTTTAATTTATTTTATCGCCGTGTATCTGTTTCGAAACGGCCATTGAGCGATATTTATGGGAGCGATAAATCGAGAACTATGCAAAGGTAGTGCATGATAAATTTCATAAATGATCCTTTTTTTTTTTTTTTTTTTTTTTTTTTTTTTTTTTTTTTTTTTTCATTCCCAAGTTTCTCTATTTTTTTCTCTACATTTTTGTTTTATAATATTGCTCGTAAATATTTCTTTTTAAGTTTCGATACCTGAGGTATTTTTCTCCTTTGAATGTTAAGATAAAACATAATTATTTGACAAAATGTATAGGTTTTATATTTGGTTATTTGGATTACTTTTAAATCAGTTTAACGATAAACAGAACGAAAACAAAGTAATGAACTGTATACAATATAAACTATGTGTTATTTTCTGACATCAAAGATGAGATGTGGTATGAATTCCGAATAAATTGCGTCAGATTTATAAGTTTTAGTTTGAAATCTACCATGTTTTTAAATGAATTGGTATGAACTCTTACAGTGAACGTTTAATATTGATATAATTATAACTAATGCTTCTGTATGCAGTAATGTTCTTGACTAATGAATATACACAATTAAATTACCAATGATATCAAAGGGATAACCCTTAATATCTACTGTTATCTCATATATTAATTATACCATTGATTAACATATGAGAGAAGTTGAAACTTCAAATATTATCTTATCATGGACATGAGTTTGTCTGAAATACCCTTTTTTTCTCATAGAAATGAATAATTTTACGAATTTAATATACGGAATGATTTATTATGAATTTAGGAATTCTTGGATAATACGGTCTATTATGCTTAACTGGTAACTGTATGAAGAAATATATAGTACAAGATGAAAGCCAACATCTGTTACCTTTTTATTCTTTTCTTTTATGGTTTTGTCACTTGTCTGTATCCTAATATTGCAATAAATAAAATTGTCAATATATTTTGAAATCTTGAAAGAAATTTTTATGCCTAAGTTTTTCATCATGGTCAGTATTGTACAAGTTGGGTAAGAAATATTAAATTTTCAAATTCAAATGTACTAATATTCTGATCTCTAAATTTCTTCATTTTGTTAAAATTCGGTCCTCGCTTTTTCAGGGGGCATCTTAAATCTTTGATATATTCTGAGGGTTCTAAGCATTTTCATGTTTGCTCCAAGTGTTCTACTGAGTGGACTTCCCCTGAACATATTCTTGTTTCCCTGGGATTCTCAATGCGGGATCTAGCTGCCAATTCATTGATGGTTCTTTCCTTAGGGTGTACAATGTCATGGATCTGATATATTCCTGCTAGTCGTTGAGGATGTGCAACAACAACAACGGAATTCGGTCCATCATGGACTAACTCTCATGTAAACATCATGAGCACCCAATTTACGCAAAAAAAGGGTTTTCCAAGCATTTTTACCTCATCAAGTGTGGTCATTAGGCTTTCTTGTGGTTGGACCACGCATTTTCACAACGCTTACAATGCCTCAGCTTTGCAAATTTTATTTGTTTGTTTCCTGAAAGAAATATCTCCAACTATCCATGATTGATTATAATGTTTATGCAATGCGTCTAGAAGATTTTCCTGAGAATTCTCCTGACGAGTCTAGAAGATTTTCTCTTTACTAACTGAGGAGCCTCAGTTAGTCAAGAGAACCTTAGTCAGAAAATTCACCGAGTGAAGAAGGGGGAAGAGGGGGTCTCTTGAGGTTAAACTAATAGCAGCTTTCTACCTGTTCAGTTTCATTAAAAAATGTTAAATATTTTGAGCTTTAATATTAGCACATTCCTGCGAATATTGTACAATTTCAGGTGTTTAATTATTTATATGGACTTGTGGATTCTTATTAATGAAGTAGACAAACCTAAATACAACCCCCCCACCTCTCGCTCTAACACACTCACACATATATAGAACGACGAAAAAAAAAGATTGTGAAACAAAAAAATCTTAACTAGAGAAGGAAGCAGCAATGGTTATGCTCTATCAACTTTGTCTCTTGATCAGTATCGCCTACTATGCCAAAAGACTAATGGCTTAGGCTGATGTGTTTTCTGATATTAAACACACATTTTTTAGCTGTAAAAATGCGAAAAAGATTGCAAAATTTACTCAAAAAGCAAGACCGCCCGATTTAAAATTTCATCTGGTGTAAGTCAGTCAGATCAGAGGGGCAGAACACCCAAGTGTCAGTCATTCTGGTCTTCTAGACGAAACTAGTTAGAGTTAGCTCCAAGAAAGGGGGAAAAAATTAAGCAGAGCATCAGCAAAAACTTTTATATTTTTATACAAAATAAATGCAATGAAATATCAGATTCAACTGCAATGTAATTTGCAAGTGTAGAAACAGCATAGAAGATATTATAATATGCGGTAACTAAACATATACCGTATTTTTCGGAGAAATCAGACGAAATTTTTTACATAAAAAAATCGACTTAAAATCGGGGTGCTTCTTATGGTCCGAAGGTAACATGAAAATAATATGAATATTTTATTATACATATACATATTTTATTTATATTATATATATATTTATTATAGTATGTGGTAACTAAACATATACCGTATTTTTCTGACCATATGACGCACCTGTTTACATAAAAAATCGGCTTAAAATTGGGGTGAGTGTTATGGCTGAAGATAACATTGAAATAACATGAATATTTTATTATATATATATATATATATATATAGATAAATAGATAGATAGTATACTTTTTTATCTTTATTAAATAAGAAATTGAAAATATCTTTACATACATAACAAAATGCAAAATATTCATTAGTAAAAATCGTCCCATAAATTTTAGGTGCGTCTTATGGTCCAAAAAATACGATAATTGAAACACATATACATCCACTAACAGCTCCAAAAGATGGACAACTAGTACCGAATGACTGTGTAATAATCATATGAGTACAGTTATTCGTGGATATCACATTCATAAAATGCTTTAAAATTTTGACATATATATATATATACACATATGCATATATATATATGTACATATACATATATATATACACACACACACACACACACACACACACATATATATATATATATATATATATATATATATATATATATATATATATATATATATATATATGTATGTATGTATATATATTAATAACCCGCGGTAGTTTCGTTAGAAGAGACTACCTGAAACTTTTTTTTCCAGCAAGTTACGTGGCAGAACTGTATCTTTGCGTACACATACTGTAACAAACTGTTCCCTCATTTCTCACTGGAGCTATAACTTAAGCATTGCTCTCATATATTCACTCTTAAGTCTTTAGTGTCTTCACAGGTGACAGTGTCTGAGTCGTAAATAAATGCCTCTGCCCACGGCGTGGCAAAAGGTTATCCACCCGTTTGTGCACATATAATGTGTGACTTAACTCTTCATAAAAAGTAACGAGAAACACAAACACTGCGCTTATAACACACCTGAAAACCCGAAGGGGGAAGAGTTTTTGTTTTTGTATTTTTCCGCACCGTGAGTGAATAGATGAATGACAATTCGGGACGTTATAACAATGTTATCCTTTACAATGCAAGTTTCCTGGATTTGCGGTGGCAAAGAGTATCGGATGTCCTCAATACACAAGTTCGCAAATTGACATTCAGGTGGAGTGTAGGAAAATAAAAACACTCCTGTGTCTTTTTCGCGGGAAAGGAAAGGAAAGAAGCAGAAAAAAAAATAAGGAGCTCCATTACTCATCTGAAATCCTCATTAAAATAAACTATCAATAAATACTGTCAGGGAAGCATCTTTTTTTTTCCAGAACAAGACCATAAAAAAGACTCAAAAAGTAAATCTAAGTGTCACGTTTTGCAAGTTACAAGGTGTATATGTAGTGAAAATTGTTCACTTTTTTTTTCTCTTGCAACATTTTGAACTAAGCTTATATCAGCTTTACGTGTTGTTTGCATAGACCAAATGTGTAGTTAGAGTTATAATTTTTTTTCCTTCCTAATTTTAAGGTTTTCCTGTTTTAGAATTTTGTTGCAGGTTTTTCGGCTAATTAGAATGTTGCTGTAATTTTTTATAGTTTTTTTTCTAAGGGTTTAAAAAAGTCTCTTCGAAATTTTTGAGTTAATAAATGTGAATGATAATTTGAATTTTGATGACAGTGACAAAAATTAAAATGATTTTACAAACGTGATCAATCTTTCTCCTGCTTTAGAATCAATACGTGTGTTTTTCTATGATTATATGTTATTGCACTTTCTGTTCATTGTAATCCCATTTGTGTAAAGTTTTAAGAAGATAAATATCAAATCTCGTTAGTTAACTTTTGTTTTAAATTCGTATGACATACGGTATTGTTGCATATTGGGTTATAGGAAAGTGCTGAGGTTCAAAATAAACCAAGAATAGGAAAAATTTACTTCACTATGTCTTAATATTTTTAGTTATGTGACTTTAATTTACAGCATTATTGACAGGGATAAAGCTACCCTCTTCATGCTGCAAATGACTAAATTATCAGGGTCCTTAGACTAATTATTATAATATACAACTATAATATACTGCAATATAGAACTTTATATAATATACTATAATATACAACTTATAGAACCGAAAATATATATCAAACCACAGTTGAAAGCTAAAAATTAAAATGATGTCTTAAAGATAAGAACTGACTTTCATACCTACTCATTAACATTGTTAGGCCTAATGAGCTTAATTAATTTGTATTTTGTCTGCTATTCTTTCTTCTAGGCTTCTATTCTTTTGTTCTTGATGCATTTCCTTGAAATAAGATAAATAATTTTTTTTTTTGCAGTTTTTGATTTATTTTTATGTAAATTCTTTTTCTCTGGTTATATTTGCATATACTTTGTGATTCTTCATGTAATTATCTAACTATTTAACTATCTATCTATAGATCTATCTATATTTATCTATATATACTCGTGAATGTGTATATATATATATATATATATATATATATATATATATATATATATATATATATATATATATATATAACAGTGTAATGTCTCCTCAGTAATTCAAGTGGCTGCCGAGAAATGTTTTCTGCAGGTAAAAATAGTAGTATTCACGGTGCAGAATAACAAAGTCTTAATATGTCCCTTAAAAGCCTTAGTAGTCAAGGAATGTAGATTGATGTCTCCATTTTTATATAAAGATTTGGAATAAACTCCCGCTTGAAAAGAATTATTTTGACTATTTTGACTCAGATCGTCAGATTATTTGTTGCATAAAATTTAATGTTCGATAAATTTATTAATTTCGTATTATGAAAGTATTTTATTAGACACAGTTTTTGATATATTTCCAATATTAGGTCCTGTTTTATTATTTAAACCAGTTGCTTAGTTTTATACGACTACTTCCAGACCAGTGTCCCGTATTGTCTCTCTTTATGTTTAGAAGACATTGAGGATAATTTAGATTCATAAAATTTCCTGTGTTGCAGCACACAGTATGGTTAATTGTCTTATATTCTTCTCAACGAGTATCAATGATCAACTGTATGAAAGCTGAGGTTTGAGGTCCTTCACATATTTGCATATTTTTAGCCGCATATTTATATTTTATATACACTGAAGTGCCACTGAATTAGGGATAGCAAAGCCTATGCAAATTGTGTAGCGCTGCGCATCATGTATGCGCAAGTGAGGGCTCTGTGGTAACTGAATATATAGCGAGTACTGTGGTTGTTCTGAATTAGTTGTTGGAATTGCCAGTATGGGTAAACTGCCTGATTTAGACGCCTTCGATCGCGGACAAATCGTAGGTGCGCGACGCATGGGCCATTCAATTTCCGAAATCGTCAGACAGCTAGTATTTTCAAGGTCGACAGTGTCAAGAGTATGCCAAGAATACATGGATGGTGGAAAAAAAACTAGCGATCGGGCAAACTGCAAAGGACAATTAGCCTTGACAGTGCGTGGTGAGAGACGGCTCAGGCGTATTGTACGTAGCCAGCGAAGCCAAACATTAGCTCAAATTACCACCCAGTTTAATGACGGTGCCAGTCGTACAGTCAGTAAACGGATTGTGCAACACTCGCTTCACCGTATGGGTTTCGGGAGCCGTCGACCTATGAGAGTACCATTGCTCTATACTCGCCATCGGGCTGCACGTCTTGCCTGGGCAAGAGAGCACAGAGACTGGAGTGTAGAGGACTGGAAACGAGTAGCATGGATTGATGAATCTCGATTCCGACTACTTAACGCCGACGGGAGGCTGAGAATATGGCGTCAGGCTCATGAAGCCATGGATCCTGCATGCCTGGCTGGAACTGTACAAGGACATGGTGGCTCAATCATGGTCTGGGGTGTTTTTTCGTGGCACAGTTTGGGATCTTTGGTGCGTGTACCAACCTCCCTCAATGCAATTCGGTACGTAGAGTTGCTGGGTGATCACCTCCATCCGTTTATGCTGTTCTGTTATCCGCACGGTAATGGAGTTTTCCAGCAAGACAGTACCTCTCACAAGTCCCGATTGGCTACTGGCTGGTTGGATGAGCATTCCTCTGACTTCTCTGTCATGAATTGGCCACCTAGAAGCCCAGACTTAAATCCTATTGAGCATCTTTGGGATGTTTTGGAACAAGGCGTGAAAGGCCATCACACAGCACCAAAGAACCTTACTGAATTATGGACAGCTTTAGCCAATATTTGGCAAGCCATTCCCGTGGAACGTTTCCAGAAACTTGTTGAATCTATGCCTCGTCGTGTGGCAGCCGTTATCAAGGCCAGAGGAGGCCCAACTCGTTACTAGGTAGGTATCCCTAATTCAGTGGCACTTCAGTGTATATTTAGCCGTATATATATATATATATATATATATATATACACTCACTTCCAAAAGTTAAAGCACGGAGCGGTAAAATGCGAAAAAATGGACAAGTACTGCTTTGATTGACATGAAATGCTGCAAGTAAGTAGTTCTATGTTTATTCTTGAAAGACAGCAAAGAACTACATACAGAGATTAAAAAAATATTGAATTTTCATAAATTATAAGATGACGTTTTATTTGCGTCATTAACAAAGTGATGTTTAAATGCAAAACAAACAACAGAAACCAACATTAATAGGGTATGTGAGCACACCTCACCTTCATACAAAGTGTACAGCGTGTGATCATACTTGTTACGAGGTGATGAACCACCGCAGAGTCCAGTAATCGCCATTCCTCCTATAGGGCAGTTTCTAAATCTCTAAGAGTGGCTGGAGGGGGGAAACGTCTACATGCAGCAAGGCCAAGGGAATCCCAAACATTTTCAAATGGATTAAGATCCGGCGAGTAAGCCGGCCACTCCATACGCGCAATCCCTCCTCTCTCCAGAATGTCGTCAACGATGGCAGCTCTATGGGGACGGGCATTATCGTCCATTAAAACGAAAGAAGGACCAACAGTTGCAGCGTACAGTTTCACAGTGGGGTCTAGGACTTCATCTGGATACCGTACAGCCGTCACAGAACCTCGCCTGTAGATGTACAGGTCAGTGCGATATCCCAATGAAATCCCTGCCCAGACCATGATGCTTCCACCGCGGAATGTGTGATATTCCATGATGTTCTCCGGCCGATTGCGTGTGCCTTGTTCCCTCCAGACCCTTATACGCTTATTATCGGGTTGTAGGGCAAACCTGGACCCATCTGTGAACATAACGTTGCCCCAATCAGACACAGTCCAAATCTCATGCTGGCGGCACCACTTTAATCGTGCCCCTCTGGATTGGACGGATAAAGAAACACAAACTCGTGGTACCCTGGCGTATAGACCATTCATGTGTAGCCTTCGACGAACAGTAGTGGCAGATATCGTCTTACCAATGGCCGCTTCAACCATAGATGTCACACGTGTGGAGGTCGATCTTCGATTCCGCTTGGCTACAACAGCAATATATAGATCTTCCGAAGGGGTCGTAACCCTTGGACGACCGGCTACAGGTCTTCGGACAACTGTTTGGCTGGTTTGGAATTGTTTCCATAATCGTGAAATGACGGAATGATGAACGCCGAAGAAAAGAGCAACATCTGTGATAGACTGTCCTGCTTCAATCCGTCCGACTGCCCACCAGCTCTCCGAATCTTCCATTCGTCTTCTGGAAGCCATTGAAACATGTCTAGCTTGAAAACAAATCGTACGAATGTTCTAAACTCCTTTCATCAGCACTAACATGCAACTCCTGTAACCCTTCACAATGCCGGCTTCTTATACGACTGCCTGTTTTGCATATTTCTCGACGTGAAACCGTGATTGGCTGTTACCTAACATATTTGCATACTTCCTTCTACCTTTGCAGCAAATTTCAGCTTCCTTAATTCAGATTGGCTCATTGAAATCAACATTTTCCTCTCCGTGCTTAACTTTTGGGCGTGAGTGTATATATATATATATATATATATATATATATATATATATATATATATTAATTAATTTAAGGGCAATGTGCTATATTTTATGCATTTTTAAAGATATAAATTTGAATATACCCTTAGAGAAATCCCCATATTATGCTTTATTAGTAGACCATATTTTAAAAACTCTCGTTTTTAAAGGACTGAAATACTATAAGAAAGTTCCCTTAACACAATTTGATAAAGAAATGGAGATTGCTAGTTTCGATCCCACACCACTTATATATGCTTATATATATATATATATATATATATATATATATATATATATATGTGTGTGTGTGTGTGTGTGTGTGTGTGTGTGTGTGTGTGTGTGTGTGTGTGTGTGTGTGTGTGTGTAAGTAAGGAATGTGCGTGTGTGTGTACGTATAGTGCACACGAGCCTGAGGACATTCACATTTCTTCCGTTCTAAAGGAATTATAGCCGTGCATCCTAAACCTTCTTGTCAGATAATCTATAACAGTTCCAAAGTTCGTGTTCTAATATTTAATTTATTGTGACCACTTCGTGACCTGACTCGAAGGTCACGAAGTCACCTCAAAGTCGTTTTCACGAGAGAGCTAACATCTATCCTCTGTGATCCAAATACTTAAGAACGTCCATAATTGATAGCGTTGTTCACTGCGACTTTATAATCTAAGAATCGAAGTCCTCAAGCCTGATGAACGGAGGAAAAAAAAGGTTACAAATTGTCGCATTTTGTTCAGAATTCAAGTCGCGGCATGAAAAATGGGCTTGCCTCCCCCTTGCCTTGCGCTCTCCAAATAGATGGCACAAGTGTTCTGCAGCATGACACTGCGTCACTCCAAAAGTTGCCGAAGGGTTAAGAACGTTCCTGAATTCCAAACTTATTCCTTATTCGTCGTTGCTCTTTTTTCAACACGGATTATTCGAGTCACATCTTTTAGCAACCGATAATCATTCGCAAAAAAAAAAAGTATTTTTTTAATATTTTTTTTCTTTCTTCTCGGGCCATTCAATGGCCATAACTTCCTTAAAAGTTGAAAAGAGACAGATAAGATGCACAATGCGTCGTCGGCCTTGAAGCTATCCCAAACCACATCTGCCTTTCCCGTGAGTTATCTGTGAGTTACTTTATGACCGTTCGAAATAGGTGCAACTGCCTTACAAGAACTCGTTTAAAAATTCAGCGATGAATAGTGTTAGCCTGGGACGTTCCAAAAACGAATGGTGTCCTCTAGATTTTTCAGTGATATATTGCCAGACCTTGCAAAAACGTTCGGCAATTATTTTTGTTTCTGGTCGTTCTGTCCACAAGATTATTTTATTTGCAGAATACAAAGTAGATCAGTTCGGAGCACAAAATTTTGCGGGGGAAAAATATTTGTTTATGTGACACACTTTTGTGACAAAAATCGACAAATATGTCATCCGCTCTTAAAGTTTAGTGGTCATCTCAGGGAATATTAATAGGCTTCTTTCGATTCTGAGATTGAAAAGATACCAAATTCCTTGATAATAAACCAGATTTATTTGACCTAACACTTAGGTGACACACGGACTCTACTTTTTTTACTTGTTGTTGCTTGACCTTTAATCAGAAAATAAGAAAGGAATATTGCTGAAATTTAAAAGAAGAATGAAATTGATTCTTTTTACATGTTTACATTAAAATTTATAGCGAATAATCTGCAACGGTTAATTATTTTTTTTTCTTCTTCTCAAAATACAACTTGGTGAATCTGCATTTAACTAGAGGCCTCCTGCTATCTGAAATGGCATACCTGTACATAGGCGTAGCGTGCTTCTAATTTTTTTTAATTTTTTTTTTTGGGTGGGGGGTGGGGGGGGGGGTGGCACGAATTGAATTCAGTTAGGACCCTCCTCAGCGCATTGACTGCCAGACGGTCCTTAAAATATGAAATATTATGATTTTTTTATATTGAATAACAATATAATTGATGTTTGAGTAGTATTCAAAAGTTATACAATGAGAAAAATAAATATAATATAAATAAAATGAGAAAAAAATTATAGCATCGAATTTTTGTTATGGATCATATCATTGTTAAAAACTATTTTAAGGCTAAAGACATATTCGGAATCTTCTGTTTCACAGTTTGAAAAAGTGGGAAAAAAACCAATTTTCTTAAAAGTTTTCTACAATTTTCCGATTTTAACTGGACTTCTATTAACGTTTTAATTTATTTCAAGGTAGGTTGGGGGGGGGGGGCATGTTCCCCCCCCCCCGTGCCTCCCGATGCTACGCCTATGTACCTATACCATTTCTGACACGTGTTACGGTCTGCCTGAATCATTCTCTGAAATTACATCCCAAAATTTGAGCCGTTTTTATGAGAACAGAAGTTTTTGCGGAGCAAAAGAGTTCGTTTTCCACCAGCAGATGGCAGCAATGAAATTTGGAATGAACCCGCTATCTTCCGTCTAAACTTAATGGTACAAAGGCTCGATATATAGTAAAAAATAGTCATGATACTTAACCTGAAGTCCTTTTTAAGTGAAACTTAATTTATTCTGTTTCTACTTATGTTAGGATTATCGTATACTAAAAAGTATGGCTCATTTGGACATCGCTTATGCGCAGTAGAGAATTTTACACAAACTTTTTAGACAAACCAAAGACATAGTGGTTCCTTTCGTACACTAGAGTGACAATGAAAATTGATGAATATTATGAATTTTCATTTCAATCATATTTATCGATTTTTTTTTACCAATTAATATTTTTTATCAATATTTTTTTTCGTGGTAGTGACAGCAAGTATATTGGCAGCTATTATTGCAGGGTTGCAAGTTTCGATAAACATCATCAGAAGTGTATATACCTGAGAGTAAATTCAAATTAATTTTATATAATTTATCTTACAAAGAAACAGTTTGTTAAAAGGTTAATCTTATCTAGTATAGGGAAAGATTGATTTACTATGATAATTGAATTATTACTGTGATTTATAATATGGTTTAGTATCTATACTCTCTGAAGGAAGCTTTTAATATGGATGATTTACAATCTAATAAAGAGGTTGCACGGTTCACGCTCTTTTTATCAATGGAAAAATAAATCACATATTCATTCCAAATACACTTTTCAACGATTTCTATTGTTGCATTACGATCTCGAGTTATGTATTTTAATCTACCAGGATTTTTAGCTCCTTACACCCAGAGAGTCTATTTGAAAGTCTCTAATCGTTATTTTCTCTTGTCATGACGGAATAAAAATCGAAGCCGAGTGAGAATTTTCCAAGTTCTCTTATGCAACTAATAGACTATTGCATCGTTCCTATTTTATTTTTTTTACTGCACTTTTATCGTAAATTCTGCTTATCTATCTTACAGGGAATCCTTCTTTTATCTTTTCGCTCTTAGTAAAAGTTTATCAGAATTTTTGACACGGGTCGTCTGCAAAAGCATTATGCGGTGTTGAGAGCATATTTGTACAGAAAGTAAGAAATTAGGGATTTTTTTCTCCGATAACGTTACAAATGCATACAGGAGTTATCGTCTCATACGTGTATCGCTAGAGATAAAATCATTCCCAAAACATCAATGAAACTATCTTTTAATGTTCGCGAACATTGTCTATTATCGCTAATACCATTTTTTGAAGTTGTGGAGTTACGAGGGGAAACATGACTGTATAGATAAGAATGAGTATGTGAGTTATGGGATATTTTACTGAACGGGACAAATGGTTGATACCTATTCTAAAGGTATTTGCTATATTTTTCTTTAACAGCCACAAAATTCGAAATATTTACAGGCATGCTAAAACACTGAGCAACCAAAACTCTGCTGTCTACCTCATCCGATCACGTGAAACTTTGGTTTAACGATAATAGAGCCGAATATATAAATAAATAAATAAATATATATATATATATATATATATATATATATATATATATATATATATATATATATATATATATATATATATATACAATTCACCTGTACTGCAACACAATATAATATTTTATAAAGATAAATTATTTACAACATTATCTAAACATAAATTTAGAGGAAGTAAGTGCTATAAACATGTAATACTTAATGCAAAAATTATGTAGCATGTAATTGTTATATTTATTTAAATATAGGTATGCAAAGCTCAGTAAATTACCATATTGTATTTTTTTTTAATTTAATATTTATAATGTCGCGGTAAACTGAAAAATAATGAAAAAGTTTAATAATTGATTATAAACTCGTAAATAACCAAATCAATGAAATTTAACGTCCACTGTATGAATTTGCACATATAGATAGATTACGTTGGTAATTTGAACCCTTTTTCTAAAGTAGTTTGTAAAAGTATTGTATTGTTAAAAAACTAACTACAAATTTATTAAATTTTAAAAATATATATATAATATAGTTTTAGGAAGTTTTTAAAAGTATTCATTTAAAAAAATTTATTTTAACAACTATTAATTTTTTTTAATTTACTAATTTTATTAACAAATCATAATTGCCATAGATGCCAAGTTGGAAAATCTCTATTCAACTTATGTATTATTCTAACCCCTTCTTTATTATGGTATTTTCCACTGGTGATGATGGCATACTGATTTTTTCCATTGGTCAGACATATGTGTAACTCATACAGAGAAGAAAAAAAATAGAGGTGTGAGAAAGAAAAGTGTTTACATAATGTCGTTGATGTAATAGTAATTTTATATAACTAAGTCATAATTTTGAAAAAATAAAAGTTAAAAATAGCCTAAGTTCAAGTATAACGATCTGATTACCTTTTTATGTTAAAAAAAATTCTCAGTCATTAGCTACTCGAAAAACTTCGTTATCAGTATTTTTCAATATTAGAAGAGTGACCTAACTTCACAAATGTGACCTCATGCGACTTTTTTAATTATGTTACTTTGTAAAGCAAACATACCAAAGTAATAAAGGATTATACGTTTGTGTATAAGTTGTTCCTCTAAAAGAAGAAAGAGAGTGCTAATCTTGATCTTATCTTACTGACTTCTATGACTTCAAAGCAAATTGGATTATTCCTAATGTATCATCAGGCAGCTAACATCTCATGAAAATCGGTGTGCTTCTGATTTCTGCGATCTGCTAGATGTCTTTGTGAATTTGGGGATTATCTTTGCTATAAAATATATAAATTAATTAATACTCTGCCTGAGAATTGGCACTGTAACTACATTCCTGTCAATGACATTAAATCTGGAGCTAGTTTAAATGATCTACAATACTGAATTCTGTGAGAAAAGTGAAGAGTCAGCCTGTTTAGGAGAATTAGACATAACCATAGGTGTTTGCTCATTCCTTATCTCCTCAGGAATATTTACGAGCGTATACATATAAAAAAAAATCTGTGTTGATTGATAAAATCAAATCTTCAGTCTCGTCCAACTCACTTAGATGAAGTACATAGAAGTAACAGTTGACTAACTTTTTGTCGAAATTCCTCAGGGAAATAAAAAATTTTAATGATAATAGTTTAATTATTGATTATAAACTCGTAAATAATCAAATCAATGAAGTTAACTTTAACATCCACTGTATGTATTTGCACATATAGATACAATACATTGGTAATTAGAACTCTTTTTCCAAAATTAGTTTATAAAAGTAATGTATTATTTAAAAAACTAACTAAAAATATATTAAATTTTAATAAAAATTATAAAATATAGTTTTATGAAATTTTAAAAAAAATCATTAAAAAAATTATTTTAACTATTAAATTTAATTTTTTTTATTTACTAATTTTATAAAAAGTAATTGTCATAGATGCCAAGTTCGAAAATCTCTATTCAACATGTATTATTTTATTTGCAAAATAATGCTCTTTGTGGCATGAATTTTAAACTTCTTTATGTTGCGCAAAATTGTTACCATATAATATTATATTTATACCCTTTCTTTGCATCAAATCAGTTACTCCAGTCACGACAACACTTCTTCATCAGCACGACAGCCTGGTACAGGACAAGGCAGTCCTTGTTAGTTTTCTCCATCCAGCCCGATAAGGCGCCAATGATCTTAAGAGATCTCTCAACACAATCAATCCATCTAGTACATGGTCTCCCTCTTCTTCTAGAACCTTCCATTTTATAAAAAGTCAGTTTTTTAACAGGGTCTGTGTCTTCATATCTATAAACATGGCCGAGCCATCTGATACGATAAGATTTAATTACCCGTATTATATTTGGTTGCCTATATTTAAGATATAATTGATGGCTATAAAGAATTCTCCAGATGTTATTATCTCGCACTGTACTATAAATTCTACGTAGAACCCTTCGCTAAAAAACTAAGAGTTTGCGACCACGACAACACATTTTATGGATATATAACGTACTGTATATTTTATTCAAAGCTATCAGTTGCTTCAATAAGTTTTTTTGCAATAATCATATCAAATTCAATAGCAGTTTTTGCAGGGGAAGATAAATCAAATTTTTTAAAATATATACTTATAACTGAGTGTCACTACAGGCGTTGGATGTTCTTTTACAACAAGACAAAGTATCGTCGACAGTAAACTATCTTTTCTTCTGATAAGGACATGTCAAAACTCTATATTTACATAAACGTGTTTAGAAAATTTATCGTTTTCAATTAAGTTGTAGTGAAAGGTTTTAACTCCCCTAGAGCTGTTTTCTGTGACCCCCCCCCCCCTTGCGGTTATCGAGGCCTAATGTAATGACATCATCCTGATTTTGCAAAAACCAAGTAAAATAAAGATTATTATCTAAAATAACTTCTTTTCAAACCTGGAATAATAGTTATGGATCCTTCACAGCAGGTACAATACCTCGAGCGACGTTTTGTATGCCCAAACATTTGCCATCCGTAAAGAAGGGCACATGCATAAACATAATAAAATGTGTATTAAAGGGAATGAATGATAATAATTTGAATGCCGTTCGTGATTGGTGTGATTAAGGATAGCAAGCATATGATAATAACAGTGCGGCAATGTCGGCTGTCAAAATTCATCCTATCTGATGTCAGCGTGACGAGGGGGCCTTGCCATCTACCTGTTCCTCGTCCCGGACGGATTAAAGCAGTGTTTGCATTTTAAATGGCTATTAAGCTGCACCTCGGCAACGCACACCGACCACCAAGCCCCATTTTCCCCCGCACACGTGATCGTATCAAAGAAAAGCTCTTCACTTTTCCATCCGAAGGAGATCAAACCGGGTTGACTTTCGGTGGTAAAAATCCGCTGCGTGACTCGCTCCACAGTGAAAGTGCGCCATTGGGATCGGCCTCAGATCGCTGCGGATCATCGGAATCCGAGCCAGTAGGTCAGATGGGGTGGGCGGATCAGTTATCGAACGGACTCATCGTGAATATGTACGGCCCTCTAAACGCTCACGATGCACAATGCACAATGCCGAGTTTATTAGAGCGCGGAGAGAATGGAAGAGAGAGAGAGAGAGAAAAAAAAGTGAAAGTAAATGAAAGCGAGGGATGATTGGGGACTCGGCCTCCAAACACCGTTCTTTTTTATTGTTATTATTTATTCTGCGTTGTTCCCGTGGGTTATGGATGCGTATTGGACGTAGAAAGTAAACAAACGCGTAAAAAAAAAAAAAAAAAAGGACGACGAATTTGATGATATCGATGGCTTTAGAATTGTTGTGATCGTGCTTGAAAAGTTTTCAGCGTTGGCGGGACCACGAATGGTGAATATTTTGAGTTAGAATGTCGGGGGATTTTTTTTTTCTTGCCTCACGTGTAGTTCATTTCTTTCTTTCTTTTCATTTTTTGTCTGCGTGTTGATTTGTTCCACGACTTTAGGCTAGACGTTTGATTAGGATCAATTTTGTAGAACTTTAAGGGATATTCAAAAAGGTCAGTGAAGTTGATGAGGTCACCTGTATAAAGTAAATGGAGTTCCCAGAACTTTTTTTTTTTTTTTTTTTTTTTTTTTTTTTTTTTTTTTTTTTTTGGGGGGGGGGTGTCTTTAGTGGGTATTTGGCACTTTAACTAAATATTATTAAAACATTTATCATGTTATATTTTGTCAGATATTTAATGTATGCCTTTATACCTCATTGTTGTCGTTAATTTTAACTTGAAAGGATAAAGACATTTCGGACAGCAGTCGTGATCTCCTCTTATGTTTCCGTTTGAAAAATAGCTCATCATATTTTACTAAACTTATTTGAGATTTTGTTTATTATAAAATTAAAAATAATGCCATTAAATAACTAGCAGAAATATACAAAATTTAGATGCAGTTAATCCTTCCTGATACAGTTGCTCCCCAATGCCCATTTCAGATACAATTTTACCCCTTCTTTCTTAAAAAAATGAGAAATCTATAACTTTTGAATTTGTCATTTTTTCTACACTTGGCAGTTTGTCTACGATTAACCACAAGGGTCAGAATCCGATTTATCTAAGTGCCCCCGCAGTTTTGACCGAGTATCCCCAGGGGTGGCATCTGGGGGGATTGTGCCCTCTCCCATCCTCTCTGACCTCGTAGAGGGACTTTCCGGTCTACGGAATTACCATTCCCATATCCGGCCTAGGCACAGAGGTAATTAATGGCGCTTGTCGAGATTCTATCCGAGCACCCTTAGCCTCGAAAGCCGACGCGTTACCACTTGGCTACCTCGAGCTCCGAATCTGTAGTAAATTTCCTATGCCACGGAAAAATAGTGATGCAGTTAAAAAGTATAAAAAGCTGTCATTTTCAATGCTATTTTCTGTTGCAAATTTCTCCATTTGTCCCCTTACCAATTTTACCTCGAACAATATCGACAAATAACAAACATCTGAATCAGGAAATAAACCTAATCGAGTTCTTTGCATTCATGAAAAGTCCGTGCTACTGTTTTAATTATACTTTAAATGGCCGACTTGACAACCGTTTCCTACGCATCCTACGAGGTTCTAGAAATGCTTTTATATTTGTTTTCAACCCTTTTTAATCTGTTTATTACCCAAATGTACACCTTCGTTGCCAATTCACTGCCGTAAAGGCGAAACATCATCCCAGAAGGAAACTATTCCGCCCAATATGATAATCCGCGTTCTATTTAAAGAAGGTTCACGAGAAAGTGAAAAGGAGCATACTGTCTGTATGCTGTAACCGCTCACCAAGTCCTTTCACAGGCGACGCGACCTTGAAGAGGTAAGTTTCCCAAAGCGTGGGGAATAGTAGATTACGTGGTCTATATATTCGAGAGTAGCGATTTTGAGCCGGAAGCGTACAGATTGCTATTCTAAAATACGCAGAGTAAACAGTATAATAAAATGAAGTACTGCAGTTACTTTAAGATTTATCGGATGATAAAACAAAACAGATAAGATATAGAGCTATTTTTAGAACATAACGTGCTATGAACCGTAAATAATCATATCCTGCGTAACATGCACAATGTATCTGTATAACACCAATATCTTTTTTTTTTATTTTCTTACAGCATAGTAATGTTAAACGACTCTCAGTTTTTTAAATAATTTGTCTGTGTACTATTAAATTAACTGTCTTGTAAATTCTAGTCTACTGACCTTAATTTTTCGACAGTATTCAACAGGTTTAGTAAATTAAAATACAGGGTTATCAGGAAAGAACCATCCGATTACAAAATTTAATATTTTCCATAATTACAATCAGAAAATTATAATTAATATGTCATTGTAAAGGAAAAATGTTCATTTTTTTTTCATAGGTGTCCGATATGACTTCTTTTAGTCGCCCGTATAATATCATTGCGATAGGCCATTTCTTGCCAAACACGTTGTAATGATTCACTATTAACAGTTTGTAAAGCATCACAAATGCGTTGTTTAAGTTCGGGCAAACTTTTAGGAAAAGGTGGTATGAACACAAGATCTTTGACATATGTCCAAAGGAAGAAGTCGCATAGGGTTAAGTCCGGTGACCTAAGAGGATAGCTGTGTAGAACCAAATCATCGGCTGCACTGCGATCAATCCAATGGTGAGGTAGTTCTCTGTTTAGAAATTTACGAACCTCCAAATTCCAATGGGGCTAAATATTAACTTTTTCCCTTTACAATGACATATTAATTACAATTTTGTGCTTGTAACTAGGAAAATGTTAAATTTTGTAATCGGATGTTTCTCTCCTGATAACCCTGTATATATTTGTCCGGTTAACCAGGGACTTCTTAAAGTTTCTTTAGTTTTTACTGTGCCTATTAAAACTTATGTTATTATTCAAAGCAGTACTAGGCTATATAATTAATTGTCATATAAGCTAAAATTAGTTTCTATCTTTTTACAAGTGCCTTAAATAAAGGCATTTTTGACATACGTAAATTTTCTTTTTCATTTTAATGGAAGGAAATGGTTGGTTAATTGTTTTGCTAAAATTGAGGTTACTTCTGATCGTAATTAAATTTTATGCACTGAGAAGGCATTTGAAAGTGTGCTATGAATAAAAAAATAAAATTTAACTTTCTGGCGCCCACTCACCCCACTTTTTTCATTTAATAAATAAATACAACAGCAGTTATTTCACATGTTACACGGCGGCCGCGGATTTTTGTCAGTTTTAAAACACACCTAAAATTTCTCTTGGTTCCTGTTGAGATTTCCAGAAGTTGTGTGTTGGCCTTGAGCTGAAATTTTTGCCGTCAGTGTAGAAGACAACGGAAATATAACGTGCATAATGTTATCCTACACCTCTTGTGGTTAGATACTCAGGTTTTAACCCGACTAACAGTCGGAAAGAATGGCAAGGACCCTTAGGAAAAAGGTGAAAAAATAATTCAGCATCTTCTGACAATAACAAATTAATGGAAAAAAATAATAAATAAGTGAAAAAAATAAAGCCAACATTCTATGTTACTGACAGCAGAAAGAAAGGAAAATGTAAGGCACTGTCTTTGAAAACTGAGGTTTTTCTCATCGCTGGACCAGTTTATTTGTTAAAATACTGGAACAAATAAACTAGTCTCAAGGTGTGAAGACTTAGGTTCAAATCCAGGTTCGAGCAGAAAGTAATTATAAATTCCTTCTCATTAGTCAAACTATTTATAACTCCAAAATTAAAGGTCTGTGTTTTATATTTTAGGATTTATATTACTTTTTATTTAATCTGCTATTTTTTTTCTATTCAAATATTCTGATTTTTTTACGTAATTACAGATTCAAGGACTGTTTTCCAGGATTTTATTGACATTCAAATTTGCTTTAACAGTCAGGAAATAAAGACAGTAAACTACGACTGTAGCTTTGTTAAACTTAAAAATAAATTTAATGCACTTAAAATTATCTATTTTTATTTTTATCTCTTTTTTCTGTAGTTATTTCTTTCACTGTTTAATGAAATCCTGGATAACGGGACTGTTAATCGCAGGATTATGGAAATTTCCTGACAAAGGGGTTGAGTTCCAATTAAGCCACTCTAACTCAATTACATTTGTATCTAAAGAGATCTGTCTGATGACGTCTTGATCCGATCTAGATTTCACCTGACTGTGTCAATTCTCACAACGTAAAATCTGCGATGGTCCCGCCGACCGATTTCAAAACTTTGCATATTGAGATGGCTTATCACCCCCCAACAACTCAGTCAGTGGAAAAGTTAGAATAGGAAACCTCCCCTTCTGAAACGCTACACTGATTCCTTTGTTGCCGTAACTACGTTTGTGACTCCTTTAACCAGTTCTGTACTTTAACTTTGCATAGTGCAACGTGATTGGAATATAAAGAGAAGGAAATCCATTTATTTTTGAATTTTAAATTAGTTTATTTGTTTGTATGTTTTGTGTGCGTCTGCTGAATCGGGCTGCCTTATCTTCGGTAATCTGTCCAAAACATCGAAACAATAAGCGATTTTCTCTGGCCACGGAACCAATCGGACAGGTGGAAGATTTGTTTCGACTGTCCAAAGATAGTAGTCTTTTCGATAATTACATGTTATGAAAAGTTCATTTCATATCGAACTAATGAAACGCAATAGTTCATAGCTCTGATCAAGGCCATTTAACATGCGAATGAACATCTTTGAATGCAAATTGGTTGAGGGTAAAATTGCTATTTTTTATGCGACTTGTTTGATACTTTGCCGCTTTCATAAATGCTGTTCGCCGCTCCAGGAGTTGAATAGCGTTATAAATAACAGAATTTTGCTCAATTAAATAACAATATCTTTTTAGTTTTTCTTTTTCAGTTTACTATGAAAACTGCTTGATCTTATACTTTCATCGTTACAAAGTACCTTGAATCCCCTATGAGATTCAGTTTCGACTCTTTCCACCTCGAGGCAAAATTATTCTACCCGACGAGAGTAAATGTTCTTTTTCTCATGGCTAATTACGATTTCCACTTTAACATCCAAACCCCTTAGTTTAATTAAAAGAATTTTGACTTTTTCTTGTAATTACTTATTTTTATTACGAATTTCTATTATTTATATATATATATATATATATATATATATATATATATATATATATATATATATATATATATATATATATATATATATATATATATATATATATATATATATATATATATATATATATATATATATATATATATATAATCACTAAGTTGAAAAATAATCATCTTTTAAGAAAAATGCAATCTTTCAGTTGTTATGTGATCAAAACTTCGGGTGAAATTTTATGAAACTCGAACCTAAAAAGATTTGATTCCATTAAATATATTATACTTTAAAGTTGACTAAGGGTGTTTTTTAAAAATACTCCTGTTAATAACATGAGAAAGGTTTCTGAAAAACAAAATCAGTCTAGTTAGAAGCAAGTAGCAGATTATGTCAGCACTTTCTTTTTGCGTAGATCCCATTAATATGATTCTTCCTAACAGTGAAAGTATTTGAAGTGGACTAAGGATTACATAAAAACAAAAATGTTTGTTCCTTGGAATTTTCTTTTGAAAAATCGTATCTAAAATGTGTTTATAAACACGTACAATTTTTCGCCTGCAGGGACCGGATACTCACTGTTGCTGTTATTAAGGATACAGCAGCGTTTTGTATTGAACGTTGTTCCTTTTTAGTGTGTGTGTTGTTACTACTGGTATACTTCGTGGTCTAACTGCTGCTGAGAAATTTGATACTATTCCTTCTATAGCATAGAGAGCAGTAGCTTTTAGTAGTTCACTATTGAATATAAGTTTAAAGGGATTGAAGCTTGCAGTTTGGGATGGCCATTCAAGCACCTCTTACAGGCGCTAGAGACCTAACTTTTTGGCTGGTGTGATCACGTGCTTTAAAAAAGGGTATACTGCAAGCTGTTTTCGTAGTTTTAGACGTACATTGTGTTGTACCAAATGTTTCCGTAGATGTCCAGTCTCTGAAATCAAGGACCAGAGTCCTAGCCAGGGAAAATGGTCCCTAACCCAGGCCGCTCTACCTCCATATTCCAGTGACGGCTCGGAACACTCCTGTAAATATCTTCCACCAGGCACCTGCCATCTCAAGATATGTCTTCTGAGACTGCTTTATAATTCAGCTTGACTCATTGGATCCTTTTCCATTGCCACAGACCAATGACGTTTTTTTATACTAACTCGACTCACTATTTCCTTTGACAAATCGCTTCAGATTTCGCCGGTCTGCATTAGTTAACTTCTTAGGGGAGGATCATTTTAAGAAATTGTGAAGAAGGAAGTGATGGATAGCAGAGGTTTATGGAAAATTCTGTGCTTTCATGACATCTCTTCATCATGACAACGTTGCCAACGGAAGACTAAAAGCATTCAGTTGCGCATAAATATCTCTGCCTCCTTGACCGAATTGGGCTTTTCTATTATCTTACAACATTTGAACGTACCTCTTTTCGTATTCTAACTGTAACGACTGAGAACGTTCGTATTGAAAGTGATTGTCTCTCCATGCATATAGTTGGTAACATGTCCAGATCATATGATAGAAACAGTATTGAGCTAATTGGTTTGAGAACACTTTTAGCTGCTTAATGTAAGTTTGAAATACATAATTTAAACTGCAGCCCCTTAATATATAATACTAGTACCAATATATTGATAATTTTGCTCTTCTTGCATAGGAAACTTTGTTTTACTTTTATTAGGGATAATTTGCTCGCTATTTACACAATAGTTACTTTAATATTAACCTATTCACCAGCTAAATTTCTTCTTTTTTCATCTCGTATGAACTCTTTCTTAGGGGAGAAATTCCAGGAAATATCTTTGGACGTACACCCGGTGGCGTAGTGGTTAAAAGCGTCAAGCTACCACCCTGCAGGTCCAGGGTTCGACCCTGCGACTGGGCAAGGTCGACTCAGCCTTTCATTCCTTGAGTGGGTCGATAAAATGAGGACCAAGCATGCTTGGGAACTAAACTCTGGGGGTCCCACGTCAGATTGACCACCTGACTGAGACATATTCTGTATGGCACCTCAAGCCCACTGTCTAGAAAGCAGAGATGGGTACCGCCGGCCATGGTTCACAGCGGACTGTTGCGCCATGAGTTTAGTTTTAGTGTTATTTTTGGAAGTTCTATTGGGGTCGGAATGCCCATATTTACAGTATTCCAAGATTACAACCCTAAGTATTTATTTCAAGCAATGAAATTCTGAATACACTATAAAATTTCATTTCTTTTCACCTCTTATAGTTATGGTAAATTAGCAGTGTTCATAAAAGAATTTCAGTTCAGTTATAAATGACTGAATTCTTTTATCCCCAAGAGAGAAAAGACACATAGAAGTCGAATGATTGAGATAAGTTTAGTTACTCCAAGTGGCGGTCGTTGCACAAAAGGTAAAACAGGGAAGTGCGCGGCTGCCTTGGCCATTGACACTTCTCTCTTTATTCTCATCCAGTGGCGTGGGGTGTGAAAAACGGAACGGGGCCCCCCTTTCCATTTCCCCTCTTCATTCAATGGGACCTGACACAAATAATTCGGTCTCGAACACTTTCACCCGCGCTTTGTAGAGCGTGGAGGATTTGGCCAAGGCACGGACTTGGTGAAGTGAATCCGACCTGTTGCCCCGTGAATGGGGAGAAAGAGATAAAAAAGAAAAAACGATAAAAGCGAGAATAGGTGTTTTCTTGTGTTTTACGGCGATTGCGTGGGCGGACCCTCCAGGGGCAGCCGAGGGTGACACCGAAGAATTGAGGGTAAAAGTCGGGCTTTTATGCACTTTTTCCGCCATTCTTTCGACTCCTTCGAGACGCAGCAAAAGGTGACCATTTACGAGGGTGGGGCATATCCGGATTGAGTTTACGCTCGGGATATTTTCTATTGATATTGGTTCCTTGACTCCAGGACAACAAGCGGCGAAATATTTCGACTTTCCCGAGCAAATCCACCAAAAAACGACTTCTGATTGCCGATGAAATGTCTCCAAAAAATAGGTGTAGTTCGGCTCTTGTTTGAATGTGGTGTGGCTCCCACCTCCCCCCGATCTATTATGGAAGTGTATCGAGGCTCGTGCCGAAGTGCATGCCTCACTTCTTCCCATTTCCGCTTATCTGTTGGTGCATAGGTCTTTATTTTGCTCTCTGAGCACATGTATACGTTAGTGTTGAATGTTCCGGGGAAAAAAAAAAGGGGGTTTGTCCGTAGATCTCAGATTCGAAATGGACACAGCTGAACGTTCCTTGAATACAATTCTGAAAGATATTAATAAGTCATAGCAAATGATTTCACCTTTCGAAGCAGGAAATTCTTTGTATAAAATTGTCGTTAAAAATCCTTCAAATGATTTTTATCCAAACTTCTCATGGTGATTTTATAGTGATCGAATTTTTTTATGTTAAGAAGAATGGATAGAAGAAAACAATATCCTCAAATCTTTGACAAATGCGTCACAGAGACTAGTTTATTGTTACAAAGATTACATGCTCAATCAGTTTTGTATAAGTTGCTTAAGATAGCATTTGAAGTCTACCCTAAAATACAGAGGAATTCAATCTGGAGGAAAATCTAGAGGGAAATGCTTAGAAAAGCTCATCAACTCAAGGCCCTCTGTGAAATATAAACTTACTTGGAAATTTTAGAGATAACCTTCTGTTCTCGGTATTATTTTTGGCTGTCTCAACCTGAACTAGTTCCTGTGATTGCTGATAAAATAGAACTAGGATATCTATCTGTGGTATTTTAGAGCAGAAATTTTTTTAAATTATTTATAATGTAGTAAAGGAGATTTTAAAAATATTTTGATAAAAGTGAAGGAATTTAAATACATAATTTTCATTAAATAAAAAAAGATCACAGATGTAAATATAATTGACTTTTTTTCCAATGTAGAGGCCTTGTCCCTTTAAACATTCGCCTAGATCACCTCGGTTTTGCTGTCTTCTTTATTATAGGGACACCACATAGGTGGACCAGCATCGCCCCCTATGAAGGGACGATACAAACGGAGGCATTTTTCGTAGCGCGACGCCGGGATTCGATTCGATTCGATCCGAGCACCCTCGGCACCGAAAACCAGCGCACTGTACCACAGGGCCGCCACAAGCCCCTAATTGAAAATATTAAAAATTGAAAACATTAAAAATGATAATTTTTCGCAATTATATTCATATTGTAAAATAACATACGGAAACTGAGGATATCAACGCGCAATAAATCACTATTACGAAATTAATATTTTACATTGACAGCAAGATATCTGATTTTTTTTTTCTTTGTAAATCATGACTAAGGAAGAATTTTGAATGGTTAATCTCAAAATTTCAGCCTGTAAAATTACAGACACTGCTTAATTGTTAATATCATTGGATTTTCATTTTAATCCCGTGTTTATTATGAACCGTATTCCCTCCCCTCTGAAGATCCTAATAAAACCTTTGTGAGATGCCAAGAAAAAAGCAATACCAAAAAAAAAAATCTGTGCCGGAAATTCTAATTAATTTTTTAAAACCGGAGTTTTTCTTTGTTGAACTTTAATTCCTGGTCCCTGACTGTGAAATTAAACTCTGAGTGGCACACAGTCGGCGATTTGTTTGTGAAAGGGGTGAGGGGCCGCAACAAATTTTCATATCCTGCCGAGGAGAGCTCGAAGTCCGCCTTTATCAACTATGTATCGCGTTGTTGTCACTTCGCTGTGCTCAGTCTAGAATAAAATTTCCCATTCAGTCCTGTGTATATTGATCTTACCTGCAGTTAGTGGCTTGCTTCATAGAAAAAGCCCCCCCCCCCCACTGCTTACACAGTGAAGAGGCTTGTGTTTTTCCCCCCCAACCTAGATTACTTCCTTTAAAATCCCAACTTTTTTAATTAAAAGAAAAAAAAAAGTCCCATACGAAATACTTTTTCTCTTACTGCCATCTTTTACACACGGATATTCTAACTCATACATCATAGGACCCAAGTATTTCCACATGTTACTTCTGTCCCCCTGCCCTCCCCCTCCCCCCGGCCGGAAATAATTACTCTTTCGCACAGGAATGATATTTTTTCCCTACTCGGTATCCCTATTTCCCCTTTTCTTTGGTTTGTTCCTCCGCAAACTTTTCTTAATGTTTGTTCAGCGTTGGTTTTAAATTATAGCCCCCGAGGGAGGTGGGGGAAGAGGGAGACACAAACGGAGATATGGCGGACGGAAACGGCGTGTCATTGATTGGACAACGCCATCTATCGGCTGCTCACGCATAAAACGCGGGAATCGTTTTTAATCTCGCCGTTGAAAATTTCTCCGACCCCTGTTTACCGTGCGCTTGTATTTACTTTCGACAGTAAAGTACTATCTGAGGCTGGATATATCACTAAAGGGTGGAAAAAAAAAACAAGAAAAAAAAAACATCATCCAACAGAGAGAGAGAGAGAGAGAGAGAGATGGAAAAAAAGACACCGAAACGTAGAGCCTGTATGTAATTAAAGTCACATTTTGCGTAGTGATTTTTTTACTTTTTTTCCCATCTTCGATTTAAAAATTTTCTTCGTCTTCTTATTATTTTTTTTTTTCACGTTTCAATTCTGTTTAATTCCGGTAAATTACTTCTTGTCAGGGGAGTCTCCACAAAGGAAATGTCAGGTCAGAAGCCAGGGTGGTCAGCGAAAGGCGGTTTGTCTTTCGAAAACGAACTAAAAAGTTAATTTAGGCGGTTTAAATTAGATTTTAGGGATAGCTATCGCGAGTTCAAAATATTGCCCTGGTTGTAAAGTATTAATTTTTATCCTATCCCCGTGTTATATATCTTTTCTTTTCTTTTCTCTCCTTCCGCGCTCCTTATTTAATTCTGCTAATACCTAAATGTTATTAGATAATCGTAGAGGAAAATGTAATAGATTATTCAGGCACAATTGAAATGAAATCTTTTGATTACAAAGAAGAAAACAGGATTGGGATTCGAATTAATTTAAAGGTTTTCATTACATTAGAGATTTGAACTTTTTTTGACGGGTATTTACTTTCTATGCTACTTTGATGTGATTAGTTTTTGCTTGATAAAATTGTGCCGTGGGTGCGGCACAGAACGCATTATATTTATTTCAATTAAAAGGCAGAAAAAATATTTGATAAACTTTATATTAACAAAGACCTCACTTTGAGGTTTCTTTTCTCTGGCTTACCCATTGATAACGTTCCAACTTCCCATAACTTAAAGCTCTTACCGATGCATACAGACACGTTTGTGTATGTATATATATATATATATATATATATATATATATATATATATATATATATATATATATATATATATATATATATATATGTATATATATATATATATATATATATTATACATATATATATATATATATATATATATATATATATATATATATATGTGTGTGTGTGTGTGTGTGTGTGTGTGTGTGTGTAAGTGTAAGTAATATGTTAATTATGTTAAATATTATACCCTCCATTCCAGCATTTAAACTCCCTTTCCTAAATCCATTCCCCAGTAATATTAATTTATCGCTTTAAAACCCTTAGCCACAGAACTTCCCATGAATCGCATGACTTTGCATTTCTACGCGTGTACTGAGGAGTGGGTTAGCATCGCGAGCCTCAAAATCTGCTGACCCTACAAATAATAGTCACGTGTCTACCTCGCCCTCGCGTTTAATGTTGAAAGGTGACATTACTTCCGAGCCGTTCTTCTGATATGAACGGATATACTTTTGTCGCTCTAATAAGCAATGTACTAAGTTTAGCCCGACTGTTTCCAAATTTAATTTTATTCCTTTCAGGCTGAGTCTAGCTCCAGCCATATAAATATGAGCTAGTTTTCCCTTTCAGGTTATAATTTAAGGACGCCATGTAATGGGTATATTACATATATATATAAATACGTTAAAAAATCGCATAAAAATTGCCCTTTTCTACACAAATAGAAGAAAAATGCTGTAAGTAATATATATTGATATCAATATTAGTGTAGAAAAGAACGAAACACGGTACCTGCTTGTAAAACCTATTAACAGAACTTTCCACTGCAATGAGAATTATTTATAGAAAAAGAAAGAGAGAAGAAGAAGAAGAAAGAGGTGTATGCATGTATGTTAAATTTGGGAAAAATTAGATGTTGCAAAAAAATATAAAGCAACTCGCTGGGGTGTTCGTCCTAAGACTGAGTTCAAAATATGAAAGGTTTAACTTCTAAGGTATATGACACATTTTTGTTTTGTTTTTAATTCATAACTAATATATTTTTTAACTCTAATATGTAAAAGTAGATATTTTTCTATAAGAATTACTCAAAATGAAAGCTGTTTGTCTTTCGATTTTAACAATGTCTGGCTGTATGAGTTTAGAATTACATCCCATTACAAGTCGATTCAACACATTTATTAGACTTGAACAGGCGTCTTCGAAATTATAATCAGGAATATATTATCAACAGTGTAACGACCATTTGCCAGAACGATCAGCGCTACACGCTCTTCAAGGCTCGAACACGGGCCCTCCAACCCAAGGCCAGTATTCTACCAACTTATTTATATAGAAACATTTATTATTATTATTTTAAATTCCATACTTAAAATTTTGTGTAAGACATCTGGAACCTTCCAAGGGAAAATTTTTAAAACTTTCCTCTCAACTAGATATTTGAAATCATAGTTTTTTCACTGCTAAAAATTTTGTCACTAGTCCAGGAAAGTTTTCGTTTGTTTTTCATACGTAACCGGATCAAAATAAATTAATAAAAAAAAACATTTCCGAAACAGCTTGACTAATTTTAATGAGGTGGCTAGATATCTGCCTTATGAACAAATATTAGGCGAATGCATAATTTTCCATATAATTCGCTTCGTGCTGTATAGGTAGACATTTCATAAGTAGAAAAAATGTAATAGATTAGTTGAGAAATTAGATTTTATGGTTTATTTACTTAATTGAATTGATATATTAAGGCTGCTATGTACTAAAAAAAAATCGTATTTCCCTTTTCCTCTTCTTGCAGACTCTTGTCGTGGGAGGAGTCCAGTTGACAGTTCGAGAATTCCACCCTCCTTAGGATTGACATTTTCAGGGATGGTAATGGCTCTCTCTCTATAGGACGGTTAAGCGCTGCCCCCAATTTTTTATTTAAAATGTATTTTTGTCAACTATTTACAGGTACATAAATACTGATAATTAAATAAAATTGGTATTGTCAGATAGCCAGAACTTTTCTGCAAAGCGCTACAGGATTCATTTTATAAATTTCGTCCACCGAAGGAGTTTATAAGCGTTTAAAACACACTATACCAGGTTTTTCCCTGAATAATTTAAATTTTAAAATATTAATTGTATTTTTAAAAAAAAAACGAAAAATGTACACAAGTGTAAAATTTCTTTCTCTATGACGTAGTACAATATTTTTTAAAAAAATCTTTGAATCCAAGTCGGCAATCCGTGGACAAATTTTCTCCATAGGTTAACATTGAGGTGAGCGAATCCAATGGGGTTAGTACATAGCAGCCGTAAGCAGGTTATGCGTGAGGCCTAACAACTAACTTTTTGCTAAAAGAGACGTGAGAATGATTTGTAATTTTTTTTCAATTTCCTTTAGCAACAATTTTGTTGCTAAGAAATAAGCTCGCATTCTCTGAAAAGGGTTAAAATTGATGCACAACGAGTGTTTTCGTGACAATATTGGGCAAACTATTCGCAAATTAATATCCAAAAGCTTTCATTGCAATGTTACTGGATTTTGCAATGAAAGTTATCTGTATGAGCTAATAACGTTTTACAACCAATAGTCTGTTCCTCGATACCCGCAGAATTGTTTTCATGCGTAAGGTCAGTCAACAAACTTTATGGGTCAAAGCTGTCATTTATTACCAATTAGATAAAAACAGTTCAATGACGTCCGACGCTCTTGCATTGAGTCAATCCGCAATCGGAATGCCGTTTGCTTTTAAAAAATTGCACTCCGCAGAGTCTCCAAGCCAGGTTATCAACTGCAGCGCGAGGTTTTTTAATACATATATTTCTCTTCTTCTCAGTTTAGCGGGATCGCATATCTCACCATTAGGCTCTGAATAACAAGGAAACGGCGGTTATGTGCATTCAATTTAAGGAAGGTAATCGTACAAAAGGTTGCGACACACACACGCACATACTGGCGAACAAACATGCAAGAGAAGCTATTGACCTACCTTGAACTGAAAACAGCAAGTCTCAGACGGAAATAATGCCAGAACATTCTGCACCTCATTCTTCTTCTACTCAAACACTCTTTACGTTAAAAAGGCTTTTAAAAATGAGTGGTGAAGCCACTAAGTTGAGACCGGCTGAGGAAGGGGGGGGGGGGGGTATTTTCTAGATCACAGGAAGGTAAAAAAAAAAAAAGTCTTCATCTCCCCGCTAGTACGACATATAATTTATTTTTTACAATTCAGGCTCTATGTTTGATATGAGCGTAGGAATTAAAAAGTTCTGATCAAAGCTGAAAACATTTGTACTTCTGGCATATGCGAAGAAGGCATTTCGCTGCGTCTTCATGTTTATAATGAGACCGGTATTCAGAATTTGTTTTTCTTAATATTTTATACAAGACTTAGTAGGTTTTTCTTTTTAAACAAATGCATACTCATTATTATTTAGTCATTGAATACACATCTGTGTATTCAATGACTAAATATAAACCATCAGAAAGGAAAATGTATGTGTATACTCAAAGAAATTAGGAAATTTGTCTCTGGAAGCCAACATGTAGCTACCTTAAGGCTGCTATGTACTAAGAAAAAAAAATCGTATTTCCATTTTTCTCTTCTTGCAGACTCTTGTGGTGGGAAGAGTCCAGTTGACAGTTCGAGAATTCCACCCCCCCCCTTAGGATTGAAATTTTGAGGGATTGTAATGGCTCTCTCTTTATAGGGGGGGGGGTTAAGCGCTGCCCCCAAATTTTTTATTTAAAATATATTTTTGTCAACTATTTACAGGTACATAAATGCTGATAATCAAATAAAATTGATATTGTCAGATAGACTGAACTTTTCTGCAAAGCGCTACAGGATTCGTTTTATAAATTTCGTCCACCGAAGGAATTTCTGAGAGTTTAAAACACACTATACCAGATTTTCCCCGAATAATTTAAATTTTAAAATATTAATTGCATTTTTAAAAAAAAAAAGAAAAATGTACACAAATGTAAAATTTCTTTCTCTATGTCGGAGTACAATTTTATTTTTTTTTTAAATCTTTGAATTCAAGTCGGCAATCCGTGGACAAATTTTCTTCATAGGTTAACATTGAGGTGAGCGAATCCAATGGGGTTAGTACATAGCAGCCTTAAAGAGAAAACTCTATCTTAGACAGATGGACTTCCGGAAATGTCCTCTAATTTTTATGATTGCAATTACTCTAAAAACTCGGGAATAGAATACCTTTTACATCAGAATTAGTAGACATGTAAACTTGGAAGTCTTCCTTTCAATTCTAGGTTTTTCTTTTAAGGATATATTGTCCAGTTTCGCTTGAGAAACATTGCCTTGCGACAGTATCTCTCAAAATGAAAATTCATCGGATACAAGATATGCAATTTTCAATGATGGATTTTAAAATGGAATAATATGTTTATATACTTGCTTGTCTCGAAAACTTTTTGTTTTTGACATACAAAAATACTTTATTCCAGGATATAGTGAACTGCTGTGTGACTGTCCTGTGATCTGTGAAGATAGTCCCTTTGTAACTTCAATTTACATTTGCTAGTGACATTCATGTGACGTCTAGTGACGATAGAAACTCGGCGGTGCAGGTCGCGTTATGAACTCCAAGCTCTTAGGTCAACGTGAATGGACTTACTGACTTCACAGTTACTTATTTGTGATTTTGTTGCTACGCTGTGTGACTTTTACTGGCCATCAATTGGCGATCACAATGCCATCCATGGTATACCATCTTTGAAATAGGAAGAATGTTAAAAAATTACGTAAGCTAGGGGGGGAGGGGTGTTAAATTCGACATCACCATCTACCTTCTTTTTATATATATATGATTAAAAGAAAATAATTTTTTTGTTCCTTCAAATATATTCCACTCCAGACTTTGGTATATTTTGGCTAAATGTCCATCAGGATCTTCTTACCTGGAGGTTAGGTGAATGCGAACGCTAGCCCTACTACCTAAACAAACACGACGTGGACTCAACAAAATAAGAAAAGAAAGAGAGGAAAGCAAATCCTTGTCCGATCGCCGTTTTGACAACCGCAGGCTTTCAATCAACAAGAAAACAACTCTTCTTTTCGCACTGCCCATTATTAGCGCGATTTTTATATTTCTTCTTTCTTCATGTGTCTTGATCGTGTCGTGTCTTTGATGAGCGCCTCTACGAAAGCGGATATAGCGCCGCGATAAAGCCGAGAGATGGGGGGAATGAAAGTCATATCCTGTCATTAACCCACATTCGCCCCTTGCTCTCTCTCCGTGCGTGTGTGTTCGTGTAGCGGGGGTGGGGTGCTCTCGCGAAGCTCTGCTTGTGTTCGGTTCTTTTTTTTTTTTCCGTGCGTCAGTGGATCGGGGAGGCCTAGGCCCTCCCGGACAGTGAAGACATGAAAATTTCAGGGTCTGTGCGTATATCACAGACAGTTATATGCAGGTCACTGGACTCACTAGGTTTATTCATTTGTTTATACGCCATATTCATTTGTTTATACAACAGTGTTCAGTAAAGAGCGGTACGAGCTGTACGGGACCGTATTCTAGGATTTAAATTGCTGGTAGGAAGGCCTTCTAGTGCTTAATTCACCAACTAAATTTTCTTTTAGTCTAAAAGTTTTACACAGTGTTCTTTTTCTTTTTTTTTTTACACTAGCGATCTGTTAATTTAATAGAGAGACTATCCATAATTTATTATTAAATAAAGTAGTAGTATAATTATGACTAAAATTATCTGCTATTTGACCAAAGGTGAATAATTATTATCCAAATTGTCCGTTTTTACTTTTGTATTTATGATATAACTGAACAAACAGAACTATAAGCAAATACAATTTTCAGCTTATTTTAATTTTTCAGGACTTGGAAGTTCATTAAGCAAACATACTTTATGAATTCATTAACTTTTACGCGTACTTTAATACGTGAAAAAAAATTGCAAAAGAAAAACATTTTTTTTCATCTTCATTAAGCTGATATATAACTTTTTTTTTTCATTTGAGGCCGCATCATTGAAAATTAGTGAAGTACCCCTTTTGACGAATCCCTATTGTCCCATTTGAATCACCCCTAATTTGGTCTGACTGACATCGGCGTCACATGATAAGTCCGCCCTCCTTTATCAAAGGTTTATCACGATACCCCGGCTTCAAATTATTTTCAGTTTCATATCTGTGGCGTTCTTCTGTCGTTGTTCGTGTATCAGTAAAAGCACTGAATAAAAACTGAAACATGCGGTAATTATTTCTTGTAGTACAGAATTATGGTAAATGCTGGTTGTTGGATAATTTGTTTTTGAACATGCGAGAGCAATGTATTACCTATTATTTAAAAAATATATCAGGGCTGGCCGTAGGAATTTTATACCATCCAGGTCATAAAGCGTATTTTGTACGAGGATTATGACTATGGTTTAAAAAAATATATATAAAGTACTATATTGAATTAAAAAATTTATTTTATTTATTTATTTATTTATTATTATTTATTTTTCTTTTTGAAAATTAGTAATGGCAACCTTAAATCTGGTTTCAACAAAGGAGGAATAGATCACTTTTTTAGATTCATTTTTCTTAAAGTTTAAACCAGTTTTGATGCCCCATGTAATACCGTCAGGTAGAGCTGCCCGTGATATAGATTTAAAAGGTTCATCTTATCGATAAATTCATATTTAAAAATGTAAATTTTCTGAGAAAGTTAAAATTTAGTGCACAGCAAGCTCACATATATATTTAGTTTTTTGTTTATTTATTTATTTTACTAACTCTATTAAAGGCTTTGAAATAGATCTTAGGGTACAAAACACCTATTTCAAAGCTTAAACTTTCACATTTAAGCCTATTTGACAGTATAAAATATTTTGGCGTTTTTATTACATATTGAATTAATATGAAACTGTCATCGTATTTATGAAATTCAACAAAAATACCCTCTATTATTTTAACACAATAAAGATTTAGTTTATAAAACAGTTTCAGTGGTTCAAAACCATGGAGGATTTAGGGTTAACTTCCTCCCCTATTAAAAGTCTATACAAAAAAGTAATCCAGTGTTAATTTTCTTTCAAAACGGGACCCCCTAGAGACGGGCTGTACTTGTGTTAGTGGGTCCGGCATGAGAGTTGTAAGACCATTTTCCTTTTTGCTCTAAAGCTTGTAGAAATGAAAAGCATTTTTTCAAAATTTGTGTCCTACTCTAGCTAATAATATCTTAAAACCTGTTGGAGTATTTTGTAATTTAAAAAACAAAAAAATTGTCCGAATTCAAACCGACAAGATACATACTTATGGCGTTATAAATTCTTGAACAATTCAGTGACACATTATTTTGCTTCTGGTAGTGTTGGAATTATTATAAACGAATACGAGGTTATTCCAATTTTCGATTCGGGTTTTTTGCTACCTTTCATTTATACACATTTAAGTATATACAGGGTGCCCGGACTAAAGTTATCCAAAAGTCATGACTTATTTTTACGTAAATACCCATTAGAATTTTAAAAAATTATTTATATAGAAAGAACATCTCACCGAGTTTTAATATCAATCATAGATTTCTATCATAGTATCATAGATTTTGATGTATGCACCTTTTGTAGCACGACTAATGTCTAAATGGTAATCCAGTTCTCTCCATGTGTTTCGTAGCATATCAGGAGTTATTAGTTATTTTTGCTTGGGGATTCATTAAATCCGTTGTGTATAAACAAAAAATTGATACTGTGGTTGAGTTGAAGTAGCGTATCATTCAAGCAATTCGTGTAATAACTCCTGATATGCTACGAAACACTTGGAGAGAACTGGATTACCATTTAGACGTTTGTTGTGCTACTAAAGGGGCACACATCGGAATCTATGATAGTATGATCGAAGTCTATGATTGATATTAAAACTTGGTGAGAAGTTCTTTCCATTTAAATACATTTTTTTAAATTCTAATGGGTAGTTCCGTAAAAATAAGTCAGGACTTTTGGATAGCTTTAGCCGGACACCCTATATTGTAATCCTCAAAGATATGAAATTGAATAAATAAGGATGTATATTTCGTTGTCTGTAGCACTAACAAAAGCAAAACAGTAATTGTTGAACATAAGTAAAGTCAGTAATGTATAAACATATAATTTATTTTATTATCTTTACACTGATGTGTAACGCCCATTCAGTCCAATAAGCAACAAGCTTTTAACATAGCTTAAATACCTCATTTTGGTTCTATTACCTCTGTTAGTTATGAAATAAATGTTTCAATGTCATTTGTTCGTTTGAGAATTCAGATCTTTACAAGACGGATGTACAAACTTTACTCAATATATTTTTAAAAGCTACATTTACACTTATAACAAGCATTTTCGTAGCAAATTTTTGTTTCTTTTCATTGAGTGGGCCTGTTTAATCTTGTTAAAGTCCCGGCTGTAATTTATTTCACATAAATGATACACTGAGCCTTTTTTAAATATTTTTTTACGTTTTACTAATTGATTGGGATTAAACTTACAGTTTAAACAAAACTATTGTAAATTAATTTTGTATGTATTCATAAAAGATATTTAATCTTTATATATACATAATTTGGAATATTTGGAATCCCCCCCCCCCCCCCCCCCCGCCGAAGGTTGCAGTTCCGGCACCTCTATTTCTAGAAATCAAGCACTGGGCATACATATTGGCTAAGTTGTATTGCATACTTAATAACTCATATACTTTTGTATATTGTATATCTTCTAGTATATATATTATTTTTTACAGCTGATATTTAAGAAACATAGCCTTTCAGTCATCACACCACTATATCATCAATGCGTCGAAGGTATCCGAAAAAAAATGCGAAAAATAATACCTTCGCTGTAATTTTCTAAATTGACTTCCTACAAGAACTGAAAAAATTCACTCGAATTTTCGGTATATTTTAAAGTTAACGGACGTTCAGCAAATCACTGTTCGTCATTAAAAGTAATTTTTTTTTTAAATGCCAGGAAATAATAAACCCTCCAGGAAACACCGAAGACGGTCTGACCGAAATAGTATTTACTCCTTTTCCACAGCGGAATTAAAACCTTAGATTAACTTGTTTTTTATGAGTCGAGAAAAGAAAAAAAAATTACAAAGAAACTTCAAGAAAGTTTTTCGCCCAAAAAAGCGCAATTAGTCATTTTTCGACCATTTTTTTTAATTCCAGTTTTAATTGAAAGTTAAAAGAAACTCAATATCTGGTGCCTCTATAAAGTACTTCCCTGCTTTCACTTATTCGTTTCCTCCAGCGAGGTACTTAGCTGTCTAATTCATCTAGTTTTTTCTTTTTTTTTTCATTCCTGCATTTATATATACATATATGTGTGTGTGTATGTATAAATCCAGAAGGGGTAAAAAAAAAAAAGATCTCGTCCTCTCCCTAAAAAAAAAAAATTTTTTTTTTCGCCATTTATCTTTCTGCTATAAAACAAATAAAATATCGTGAAGGTGTTCACAAAACCACCCGCGGTTAGGTTTTTGTAAGTTAAACAGAGAAAAGCGAGTATGTGAAATCGTTTAAAAAGATACAACGAATGGAGGAGTCAGGGGGAGGGGGGAGGAACAAAATCTGGGAGGGGGAGAGTAAAATGTTTAAAAAAAATGACAGACGGAAGAGTATTAAAAAACAACACAGCCAATCGTCTGGAACTATAATAGGATGAACGATAAAAAAGTCAACCACTATGAAAAAAAAAAAAAGAGAGAGGAAGGGGATTTTCGGGGAAGTGGGGGGGGGAGGGAATTCCTCTGAATCCGATCAAATATTCATTCTTAAGAGCACCTTAAGCTCATAGAGCGAGCCTGCGTCATTACGAAAAACACCTGTGAGTTTAGGATCGGTAAATACCAGCAGAGGGCGGGGGGAGAGTGGAGTTGTAAGAAGGCTGCGGAGGTAAAAACATATTATGCCCATTTTAATTACTATTCTGTTTTCCCACTTTTCCAGCTCTTCGGCGTGTGCAGAGTGCAAACACGGCGGAAAGTTGCAAAATTAGTTTGACTTTAAATCTTAAAATCCGACTCTGAACAAGAATAAAAAAAAGAGAAGAAAAATACCTTTTTGCTGGGTTTTTTTCCCCTTCTGAAAAAAAAATCGCAAAAAAGTTTAATTTTTTAACCATAGATAAAGGGATAAACGAAGAGGTCTGATGGTCAAATTAAAAAACGAAAAAAAAAGAAGAAGTAGAAGCGGAGAATACTATATCCTATTTCCTTTAAAAAGATTGGTATTAGTATTGGTACAGGGACTAGAATTATCTTTTTTTCGTTCCTTCTAACTTTAAAATATCAGTATTATTTTTTTCTGTCTTTTTTCTTCTTTGATTTTTTTTTTCAGAGAAGGTAAAAAGGGTTTGGTTTGGTTTGCAAATTGAAAACTTTTACAAAAGTAATTAAAAAATAAAGCACGTTATCTAGAACTCCCAGATTAATATTTTTGCTTTTGTTGAACAAGATTGCTGGATAATCATTGGGCTCTTTTAAATTTTTAAATTTTTTTTATAAGCACGCTTAAAATAGAAGACTTAACTTCTATTCGTGACTGACATTTCTAATAAATGTTTGTGGAATTTTAAAATTAAGAATAAATAAAACTCACTGAGTGAAATAATACCTGGTTTATCTGGTTTTAAGATGTCGGCAGCTATTCTTTGGTACTATTTTTATCAAGTTAATAAGAGTTGCTATGGAAATTACTCTATAGACATAATTAAGATTTATTTGCGAGTGAATAAGCATTATTTTAACGAAGCTGATCTGACATACACGAAAAGTTTTCTTCGGCTGTTTATTGAAGTCAATTTTCGGTGAATTAATTCGTATCATCGCATGTGTGTTTGAAACGATTATGGAAGTTTTTTGGGGGGATAACTCATATTAAATCACTATTATCGTAGACATTAACGTCCTGTCATGGGATTAGTAAATTAAAAGTTACCCGAATATGCCTTGATTATTGACCCTCAATTAATTTCAAGTTTTGGGTAAATTTATTGTCATACCCATTTTGTCCAGGTACCTGTTTAAATTGCAATTTGAATTCTTTCTTTTTAATTATATATTTTGCTATTTAGATTTTGCTATTTAGAAACAGACATGTGTACTTGATGTTTTTGGATAGGATAGCAAGTTTCTGTTATTTTCTTTCATTTAATGCCTTTTTAATTATATCAACCAACGTATTAATTTCAAGACTAGCTTGTTATTTTTGTGTACACTCTAAAATCGAAATGCTGCTTCATGTTAAAAATGCTACCTATTTCAGAGAGTAATATTTCTGGGTAGCGGATTTATCTGTTTTGGATACCGCACTTTTTGTATCTTAATTATGTGTTTTTATATATTTTGAAATATTTTGTAAATAATTTTATGGCAAGTAATTATTTTTATGGCACTTTTCATGGCATGTCTATGAAAATGAAGATAATTATTAGAGGCAATCAGTTCTTCGCTTTACTTACTTTTCAAATGTAAAATATATTATTGAATCCTAAATATTAATTACAGTGAAACTTCTCTAAGGGGGCCAGTCATGGTTCAGAAAAAATGTGGTCGTTTCGAGGGGTGGCCGCGAAAAACGTGGTCTAATAACATTAGCTCTATGGAGTGTATTGAATAGGTTGTGAAAAAAATATGGCCGTTTAGCGAGGTGGCCGCCGAATAGGGGTGGTCGGCTAGAAAATTTTCACTGTCTTTCAAGATAGTGATATTGGTTCTCTGTCAATGAAAGCAGAAAATTTTTGTTGATATATCTTGCATATACTTTTTAATAAATTTCGATTCCTTGACATCTGGAGAATAAGTAGCAACATACAGAACAATTTATAAAAATAACTTCAGTGCATGGTTTTTTTGATGCTTTTAAACATGTAGTGCCTTAAAATCATAGAATATTTATGAGATTTTTTCAAGTGTTTATCATCTTAACTCACTTCCTTCTATTCCTTTTTAGGTAAGACTGGTTCTCTTTATTATTCGTTGAATCGTCATGGAAGCTGTGATGAAAAGTACGTGTATCTTTTTTTACGAGGTGTGTTAAAATTTCTTTACGTCGCATACATGCAATTTTGTAGTGTAATGAATTACAGAAGATGCTGGAATTGTCGGGGAAAATACACTGTACATATTGTACTCTCGTACACATTTGTGTGCAAAAGAATGAGACTGATTAAAACAGTATTTGGCTTTAAAATGCGACCTGAATAGTCTCTATTTTTACCACGCTAATACCAGAAGTTATTGATATTATCCTGTTACGTATAAATGGTAAAATATATTCCCTAAAGTTTAGGAAAATACATTTTATTAAAATTTATCGTAGGTTCTCGAAATATGTTTCGAGTCTAATACTTTGTAAATGAAATCATACCATTATTCATTCACATGCTTTATGAAATTAATATATGAAAATATAAGTACACAGTGAGTGATTTCAACACATTTTTGATCGGTACCGAGTAAACGTCTGTTTTTTACACTCAGTTGTTGAAGGCAATTTAAGATAAAGGAAAGTCACATTCGGGAAATTTTTGATCACCTGAACATTGCTTCACTTGATAAGTACCTTTACTTACCTGAATGAGTTCAGGCAAATACTTTCATTTTATCATTTAAACTGTGAATGTCAGACCCCCATAAAAAGAAAACAGACTTCAGAAAATAAAAATGCCTTACTTTATTTCAAAATGTCAGTCTAATTTATACCCTGGTGACTTGCGTATATATTGCCCGTCAGCAATGTGTTAAACCAGAATTTGAAGGAGTAACAAATGGTAACAATTAAACAATAAGACATGAATTAAACAAGAAAACAGGAAAAAATTGCGCACCTGAAAGGTTTTACTCTTTAGTAGAAGAACCAGTAGCACATAGGGTTTGGACTGACCGTTAATATTTTGATTTATTTATATTTTATAATTTTGATGGGTTTTTTTTCAGCATTGTGCATTCAGTTCTGTGGTTTTAATAAGGCATTTCTAAAATTTATTTAACGGGGAAAAAATATTTTTTCGAGTCTATTGCTGTGTAAATTTATTCATATTTTAATTAATGAATAAATTTACACAGCAATCAATATGCTATTAAATTAATCTATGCATATGGTAGAACAGAGTGAGGGATTTAAATTTGAAGGGGTAAAAGAATTGTGACAAAAAAATAAATAAATAAATAAAACAAGACGTAGATAATATGCGCATTTAACTAGTTCTAATCTTTAGGGGAGAAAAATTAGTGTATAGCTTTTACATTGGCCTTTAGTATCTTTTTAAAATTAGCTATATGTTACCTTATATGTTGCCTTTGTTGTTAGTTATATTTTGCCTTTGTGGTTTTTCTTGTATCGTGGATTCACATGTCTGGTTTTAATATCACACCGCTACAAAAGTTATCATAACGTTTACGTCCCTCTGAAAGGGAAGTACCCCTCCCCAAAGTCAGTTTCTTCTGTGGATCGTGTATATCTGTGGATCGCAATATCTGACTGTAATCGGAAGATCTAATATATCTGTACTTCAAGTGGAACATACTGTCAGTGTGTGTGTTAGTTAACTATATGTTCGTATGTACGCTTAAACATCAAATTGCCATCACATTTACTCATATCAAAATTGCTCGCATGCATAATTATAATTCTTTACATAAATTATAGACTAAGGAATTCGGTAGGAAGGCTCTGATTCACTTGCATATATGCTACAACAAAAAACTGTTAACAAAGAGCGGTCATCTAGAGTTATCAAAATCCTTTTTACTAATGCCCCTAGATCTTTGAATAGCTCTCCTCCTGGATAAAATAAATGAATAAATCTATATAAAAAAAATTAAAAAAATCATCTGCGAAACCCGAAGAAAACCTATTTCGATAATCGATTCCATCCTTTCTTCGTAATCGAACCCATTGCCATCTTCCCCCAAACAGAAGCCGGGCTCCCGCTTATCGAATTGCCAAGCCAGACAGGCAGTCACCGAGCACATTGTCGTCACTCTAGACGCTGCATCCCATGTAAATGCTCCTCCAATAACGTGCATACATTATTCATGACGAGAAGGGGGGAGGCAAAAAAAGGGGTGAGTGAGAGAGAGAGAGAGCAAAACAGAACATTCAATTCCGTCGGAAGGCCCTGCAGATTATCGCCTGTCATTTAATTCCACTAATTGAAGTAGTCTGACGTCAGCGAGATACGGCCTCCCGGGTATTAATTCTGAGCCACGGGCGTGTATGCTTGCCGCACTTTTGCGATGCCATCACTTGTCACCAGAAAAACTAACCGTGAGAGCCCAGCTGGGCGTGGTCTATGGCCGCTATCGATGGTCATTTCATAAATCCATATAGATCGGGACATATATGGCTGAGGAAAGATGGACCACGCTTTTAAATCGATAGACCCTTTTTTCATTAGGTTGGGGTTGAGAATAGAGAGCACTCAAACTCGTGAATTATTTAAAATTTTAATAGCTGGTGTTATAAGCCCTCTCTGATGGATATGAATATTAAACAGTTCGAGGTAAAATTTTCCTCAAATGGTGATGAATAGGGTCTTCTTTTATGCCGCAACCCAAAATGGGTTTGACAAAGTTAGTGGATGCTGCAGTACCGGGCTAAATTCCAAACGTTTTAAAGTTGAAATTTTAGTTCGTGGAACTAAAGTTACTTACAAATTACTTAAGTTAAGTATAAAAATCATAAGATATAAAATATATTTTAGGTTAACATGCAAAAAAAAGAAATAGGAATTTTATATATATATTTCTATATAAACTTGCAGAGCAAATAATCGTTTTTCTTATCCAGAACATATAAATGAGCTTATTCTAGGGCTAAATCCATGATCTAATCTAGATCCTATCCATGATCCTATATCTAGAGCTAAATCCATGAAACATATAAAGAACTTATTCTAGGGTACTTGCGTTAAACTAAAAATAATGAACTTAAACAAAGACCATAATTTATTTACGTTTCTTAAGCTACATAGTGACCCTGATATTATGTTTTCACAACAAGTTAATAAAATGGAAATTTTTTGGTCCGTCAATCTTTTACACATTTTACGATGGCGTAATCTAGGTCACCTTTTATGAAATATTTCTATTTATTACCGGGATAGTGCAAAAGTTGCATATAAAGTACAGAGTTCATTCAAGTAAATTATAAGAAAGTGTATTTCTTTGGTAGAATCAAAAATTTACAAATTTCAACTTGAGTTCCTTGCTTAACATTTTTAATAAAGATGAAAAAAGTATGGTTAATTATAAAAAAATAATTATTTTTTTTACTAAGCCTTTTTAGATATACAGTTATGAGTTTCACCTTTTTATACCCTTTCATCTCTAGCCACTTCATTAAAATTTTACTTAACTATTCCTAAAAAATAGCAATTACTTTCTAGAGAGTTTATTTTTTATTCAGTATTATATTTCTAAAAATTTCAAGCCTCGTTTTTTTATGAGAATTAAACTATAAATTTGAGCTTATTTAAAAACCATATTAAAAAGGTTTTTTTTTCTTCTTTTAAACCCACTTAACAGGGCTTCCAAAAAGAAGATCTGCAATTTATAACATGTAAAAACGAACAGTACTTCTTCAGTGGAGAGAAATTAGCTTAACCAAAGTGTTAAAATTTTCTGTTGTTTAAAATGATAGAATCACAACAAGTATGAATGTGCTTAAAAGTGAATGCATCAGAATACTACCTATCCATTTTTATGGTTGTACCCAAGTTTTGTGGTGCAATACTTATACACTGAAACTTCTCTAGGGCGATCAGTCATGGTTCCGAAAAAAAGTAGCCGTTTTGAGGGGTGGCCGGCCAGAGAAGTTTCACTGCATTAAAATTTCTATTGAAATGACCCTTATCTGATAATACTTTTGTTAAACTAAGGGACCGTCGAGTTAAAGCCATTGTAATCAACG